>VZTF01000448.1:0-71536 GCA_013397755.1 Cnemophilus loriae
CAGAAACTCCGCAGCCACAGCAGGTGCCGTGGAGGTCACGCGGACACAAGACGTCGAGTTAAAGCGTAGCAAGAAACCCAAAGCAGAGGCAGAAAAACAGCGGGGCTGGGCAGCGGCAGCCGGGCTCCTGCAAACAGCTGGGAGACACTCCCTCAGAGGCGCTCAGGGCTCGGGGTCCCGGGTTTTTCCCCTAAGGCACCCGAGCAGATGGTGAGGGCCCTTTCCAGTGAGCTCAGGTGTTGATAAGGTCCCAGTTCAAAGGCTGCTCTTACGAGCAAAGCCTCGCTCACAGTAGGAGAAGCAGTAAAAGATGGAACTCCGTGGTGGTGGTGAATCCTCCCCTCAGCAACCGCAGCCTGACCGTCTCCCCTCCGATCCGAGAGTGAGAGAGAGAGTGAGGAGCTGAGCCCAGTCCCTCACCCCCCAGCCAAAATCTCACGGTATCTCTGCCCTTCCCAAGAGAAAGCCCCCTCAGCTGAGAGGGTAGCCAACTGCACCCTTACTCCTCCACCTCCTCCCAGCACATCTTTTGTCTCTCTTAAGTATCATCATTATCATCTCTTAGGCAACAAATGGAAGAAAATTCCCTGAGAGAAATAAAAAATCCTAACCTTCAGCAAGTGTCCACAGGTACCAAACCAAAAGCCCAGGGGGAACCCCGAGTGGAGCATTTTGACTCCTTACAATTACCTTGAACGGTGTGGGGGAGGACTGGAGGCATGCTCACACATGAAAGGGAACATTATGTCCAAACAGGATTTGTTCTGAGAACTCTGACCATTGCTGTGTGCGAGTCAATGAAAAAGCACCAAATAAAAATGATCCATTGTGATCTGCTGACCTTTAGTATGATGTAATCAGATAGAAACCAGAAGCTTGGTGGAAGGAGGGAGGCAAGAAAAGGAGACAGAAAACCTGAAACCTTGCCTTGTATTCAGGATATTATTGCAGAAAAGGGCTCCCAGAAGGAATTTTCCTGGAATACTCTCCAAAAACTGTCTGGTTTTTGATAATGTGTAGTTGGACACCTCCTGTACCATTCTCAACTACTATCAGCATTCATATCTCCTTTCAATAAATCAACAAACTTCATCCTCTCCACCCTTGTGGAAGGAAAGACCATTTAAAGCTTTGTTGTGTCTTCGACTGGGCCTGGGGAATGTACCAGGTGCCACAGGAATGTGCCCGGTGTCCTGCACGACCACAGCTCTTCCAGGACAAGTACTTCCTTGTGTAAGGACCTGCCTATGTCTCCTGGCCCATCTGTGCACCCACAGCAGCTACAGCAAAACCCCTCTGTGGCTCAGGTGTGCACCAGAGGACAACTGAGACCTGGTGTAAAACCCTGACACAATGAAGATTAAAAAAGAACCAGACAAACAGTTCATTTATGGGCCCAATGCCACAATGAAGGTCCCTTCCTTTTTCTGCCATTTCTTCCAAGGCTGTGTTTCTTTTTCACTAATGACACAATGTCCCAGTTTGAAACACTCCTTTTCAGCTTAAAGACAAACCAGTCCAGTGGCTCCAATTACCTAAACAAGTAGATTTTAACAGGGACGAAAATGAAATCCCATGACCTTTCTTGTGACTTGATCATATGGACACTAAACAGAACATAGTGATCAAGGACCGAGTTACTTCTGACCTTGTTGTGAACTTAATGTAGATGTTATTTTAAAAAATATGAGCCTAGAAATACAAACGGACCTGAAGCTATCTATGAACTGTGTTCAAGGTTAGGGTTTTTTCTGGAAAAATACTTTGTTCATGAGGACTAGAGTAGTTGCTATAAAAATTGAAAGGCTCAACAGGTCTTCAAAATTCAAACCTCATTACAAAATCTCTCAAGACCTGAAAATTATTTTTCAAGAACACACTTTGGAAGTTACAGTAGTGCATGATGGGACAATCAGCCAGCAGGAATAAACCAACTTATTGATGAGAATTGGTAACCTCTGTTTACAGCTTCCCCTCCCCCTGCACCCGCACGGTCCAATACCCCAGCTCTTCCTGCAAATACAATCCAGTCTTTCCTCAAATATCCCTTTCTCTGTGATGCAGAATCTGACACCTAATTGTCAATAGCAATCCTGTTCGTGTGTAGACAGAATTTTAATGCAATAGTGTATTTTCCTTAGTAAGGAGGAAAAAGGAAAAAATCCCATGCACATAGTTTAAGAGTAAAATTCCATTAGCTGTAAACCCAAAGTTAAACAGGGACATTTTTGTTTGTGTTATTTAGAAAATAGCACTGAATTATAGCTGTAAGCAAAACAATTTAAGGATTTTAATGTACCAAACATACCATGAAATGTTTCCATTTTGCCCTGATTCAGGTGACAAAATCTGAACTCAGCACACATTGGTTACAAAACATGAACTTCATGTTGAATTACGTTTTGACGCAGCTCCTCCTTCCCCCTCCTCTGGGACTGTTTGTTTTCTGGCCTCATTTAATAAAGACTGAAGCCAAACTTTTGTCACCATCTCCACCATTTGTACCCAAACCAAGGGGTTTCCTCAGTGAGCACAGTGAGTGGGTCCCTCCTGAGCCATTTCCAGCTGGGACGAGCCCCTTCCTGCTCTGTGGTGCAGTTTGCCAATTAGAGGTGAAATGCCAGGGAAGATAAAACAAGGGGGTGTTCCACAGGCATTAGCAAGTGATGGGAAGGGCCGCTGGGAAAGGGGGCAATTCACTCTTTCTGTGTGAGGTTTAGACTCGTATTTGAATAAAGATTCAGACTGTGGTGTCAGAGTTACCCTAATTCCTGATCTGAACTACACCTACATCCATCGTTATCACCCACTACAGGTAATACCACCTGAGTGAAATACCTGCTGGGGATCACAACTTTACACTTCTTTTTAACTTTTCTGTGCACCTCAGAAATACTTTCCCTGAAATGGTTTCTGAAGTCTATTTCAGCTAATAGGATTGTACCTACCTATACAATAAGGAAATTAAAGATTTCTAACATAAAAAACCCACAACCAACCAAACACCTGCACAACACCTCCTGCCCAGTCTGTCTCAGTTATAATCACTATATTGAGAACAAGTTCCTCAGCAGTTACTTCAGGATCAGAAACCTAAGCAAGCATTAGAAATTTAAGCAGTTTAAATTCAGCTTGAACTCTGAAGAGAGATTTGAACAAACTGAAGCACAAAAGCAGACTTGCCTTTTCTGACCCCCGTGTGTCTTGCTTTTAGATGCCTCCTTTGGGGAGTGCAATATCAGCTGCTAAGGTTGAGGTTTTAAGACTCGTGAAAGAGCAGCGATGGTGCCTTATTGAGCTGTTAACCCGGTCACATAGCAAATAGGCTCCAGATAAACAAAGGTGACACCAAAAGTGCGACCCACCCTTGTCTTCCTCAGCTTTTGTTAATAAGGTGTGACCTGATAACTTCAAAGCCTACTCAAGATCATGTAAATGCCAACATAACTAAACACAACAGTCTGTGGAACAAACATGAAACTGATCAAGGGACTTGTAAAAACCAGCTCCCTCTTCTCTACCCTGATTTTCATAATGAGTTCTTTGTCTACTTGCTGATGAAAAAAATATATTAGTCTTTTATCTCTGCATTTCCCCCATTTCAGACATCCTTTGCCTTGAAACAGAACTGCAACACAATACATTCGTTTCAGCTAAGGGAAGTTACCCGCTTCCAGACCAAAAGGCTCCCAGTGTTTCTGGACGAAGCCAGTCTGCACAAGGCACACATAGAAGTGGGTATTTTACTTGTCAACTTGGCCTCTCCAAACAGAGGGGCATAGGAGCCTTCCAGACTACTGATCAAAAGCTCTGTCATTTCAGGTACTTAAAATACTTCAACTTATCATCAGTACATACTGTTTAATGCTTTGCCTTATCCATTTTGCCTGGACAGAAGGAGAATCCCTCCTAAAAGCCCCAGGCAGCTGAGCATTCATCCACCTTCATTCACAAGACACTCTCTGTCTCCTCTCACCCTTTTCGTCCCCAAAGCAGACGATTCTTCCCGCATTTTCCTTCTACAGAGGGACACTGATCTTTTCTTCCAGGTCTACACTCTAAAGACACTTGGATCCCTGGTTTTTGTCCCACACCATTTCATGTATGGTAAGAAGCTACTGACTAGTAGCATACTGCAAGCAGAAAACATCCCCCGCTGCACTTCAGCCTACCTGCTGTAACATAAACTCATCCTCCTGAGGAGGATGAAATACGACATTTTCCTCCAAATCCCAGGACATTATGCTACTGTGCACAATATCTTTGGATGAGCATGCTAACCACTCCCAGCACTTCAAAATCCTTGTAGATGTTACTGCACTTCTGCAAGCCCAAGGCGTACTGGGCTCAGCGTCCTCCTCTGCAGACTCAAGTCAATCAATGGTTCATCATTTCTTGATTTACATTTACACGGTGTCACCAATCAATACTAACTATTCACCAAGATCTGCAAAAGCAGATGAAATACTATCTGTACAAGAAACTAATCTATTCATGTTTTAGGTTATTTGGTGTTTTGTTTTGCTTTTTAAAGGCACAATAATTAAGGAAGTTTTGCCACAAAAACCTTTTACCACTGACTACATATCCCTTGCTGTTTCAAGCAATAGAAGAAAAACAAAAACACCCATATACAGTGTTTGTGAACCAAAGCTGGTGCCAAACAATTAAGGCTTATGGGGCACAAAAAGAATTCAAAGCAAATGAAAACTCGACTTTGGACTGCTTATTCTCTCTAAGCCAGATGCATGAAGCACACAGCATGGAAATAAGGTTTAAGTAATCTTTTAAAGTCTTTTTAAGCTCTTGGCACTGCCTAGTTCTCCAAGGACATCCCAAAAGGATAAATACACAATTATGACCTGAGTCCAAACATTCCATTGTAATTCGAGCACCAGAGAATGGTACATTTACAAATATTATTGACTGAGCAAAGCAGAACATTACAAGATAGAAAGTTAAGGGAGAAAGTGATGAAATTAAATATAGATCACTTAAAACTTCTGTGCAAACCTCGCAAGGAACTGTGCTTAAATCAGAAATCACAGGGTTTATTTGGTTCTGATCTTTGCTTTGCAGAACTCATTTAGAAAGGAGTTCAAGCCTTCACGGTCACTTGAGTTATAGGAACATCATTAAAAATCACCTTTATTTCCTACACCTCTACAACCTGTTAAAGGTATTTTAGAGGAAGCCAATTTTTATGCTGATGTCTGTCAGTAAATTACAACAGTTCAAAATTAAGCATTTGCCTATGGAGGCAAAAAATGCTCACAGTGTACATGTTCTAGGCTAAGGAGACATATATACATGCGGTTAGGATTTGTGGTTAAAAAAGGTCATTCTCAAATCTTGCTGCTATTCTTTGGAGGTGCAAAAATCAAAAAGCCATGCAGGATTCTTGGATATACACAAGGACTGGGTGCAGTGGGACAGATAAAGTTGTCCAGTAAATTCTGCAGCCTAAGTTTCCCTGCTTTTACTGCAGTGTCTCAGGATTGATATGTAACATATTTCTGTGACTTACCATAAAAATAACTTTTACAACAGCTTCTTTGCTCATCAGTATACACATTGTTATAGAGTGGAAGCAGTGGATATTTAATTTTACAAACTGGCCACCAGTAGGCACAGACAACAAACACAGCTTCCTCCCTTCCTATAACTGTGGTCAATGGTGTATTATACTGGGACTAAAAAGTGAAATGCTTTTATTGGAAAACATAACAGGTGTTTGTTTGTCAGGTTTCAAAGGCCTACTGGTCTGAAGCTGTTCCCCAAAATACTTTTGCCATGGCTTTGGTCAGTCTCTTAAGAATTACTTGGGGCATTTTAGCAGGAAAGTTTGTGAATTCAGTTAAATTTATATGCTCTAGACTTTTACACTTTCGTTAACACGTCAAGACAGACCCAAGTCAACTCTTCAATCCAGTCCTAACCAGAAAGGACAGTTCAGGCCGAGCCCCCAAGGCATTTATAACCCAGCCAAGCTGTACAGAGAGAAACGAGTCCTGGCACTCTGAACAGCACCGACACACTCTTAATTTAGAAAATACTAAATCAGCAAAAAGCGATAATCAGCTTCTCATTTTCAGAGCAACATAAACTTTGACCCTCTCCAAATTACTGACAACCGCGAGGAGCCGATGGCTTTTCCCACCGAACAAACGTGCTCCTTGAGATTCCCTGCAGCATTCCCCACCCCTATTTATGTCATATGCCCAAAGTAAAGGAGCTTTAATTAGCTCACATCCCATCGTTAACAGAGCTTCCTAATGCATCCTGACAAGGGCTGCTGGCGGCCGCGGGAACCCCTGATGGGCCGGCTGTGAGGAGCCTGATTAGCCGGGTATCCCAGGGGAGCCCCGCCGTTCCCACCCCGCCATGCCCCAGGAGCTGGGTCGCTTCCCTCCGGGACCTCCTGGGAAGCTGCACCAGCAGGTGCCCGCTGGCAACAGTTTTGTGTTACAGGGCTGAATGAGTGATCCCTGCAGGAACCGCCGGCTGTTTTCACAGACACAGAAGGCAGTCAAAAGTCCACAGCATGAACTTGGAATGACCCCAATTGCGGAGTCACTGGCGGGTTCATCTGGAGGACAACTGTGCTTTATTAAACAACTAATACTCTTAACAGATAATTCCCCTCCCCCCAGCCTTAACTCTTACCAAGCCTGAAGGTCTTCATGTTTGTTTATCTTTTGGGAATGGAATTATTTGCCCTCCTTCACCCCTTCCTTAAACTTCTCAATATACTGAAAAACGGAGAAAAATCCTGAAGAGATCCAGTGCCTTAAGTTAATAGGTTAAAAAAAAGTATTCAGAGGGGGCACATTAGGTTTGGTTTTAACATCATCTTTACCAGCTCTCTTGATTTTGATTTCCAAAAGCATTTCCATCCGCACTAACTCTACCACTCAGGCTTTTTCCAGCCAGTTTCTTTTTCTGCTATGACCACTTGTGACCACACTTGGGATTTGAAAGAACCTCCTGTTCAAAAACTAATAGGTTTTCCATGTTCTGCTAGATATTTTGAAGGAAAGCCCATGCAAGCACGTTAATTGGACCTGCCATCGTGCATGTGTGTGTGTGTGTGTGTGTGCGTGTGTGTGTGTGTGTGTGTGTAAATAGTGAACAACTCTGTGAGCTGTTTGGATCTCCTGGTACAGCTTGGCCTTCTCCCCCGGACACAGAAACACTATTTTCACTCCTCAGGGATACCCAGCTAAGGAACTTCAGGTTTAAGTCTGTATTATTTAACATTTTCTACACAACTCTACAACTTTAAATACACAGTAGGGAGGTGCAGTCAGCCATTTATCAAGACTGAAATGATGAATTTCAAACCCACACCCCATTTTTTCTGTTTCAGATGCTAATGGTGATATATGGGATAGATGTGCCTGTCTGCCTGACATGTAACCACTCAAAAACTGCAGGTTAAAACTAAATTTCATTTCATGTATGATAAATGCTTATTTCCAGTGTCACAGTTTATGACTTGGCAACTCTTTGCATACCTCATTTTAAATTCTCCTTTGCTCACTGAATTCTCCAATGAGTCAACAAAACAGGAAGAGTGCATTTTATTTTACAGGAAAATCAGCTGGTAAACCCCTTCAAAATGAAGCTCTAGAGCAGGTGTAAAACTTTAAGCTCTCTAATCTCTTTTTTTCAAATTGTCAAATAGTCACCTGTACATTCCTCTATCCTGTGCATCTCCATAAGGGCAGTTGCTGCACTGTTGCAGGACTCTTCAGTATCAACTGAGAAATTTCTCCTCGGTAAGGCTCATTCAAAGCTGCCACCAATGTGTCAGTTTGCTTCTGAACGGGGTACATTGAGGACATCAAGTCCACATCAAACCAGTTCTTACCACAGAATGTATCACCGTTTCTATTCAATCTACCCATGCCCATTTCTCCACATAAAAATACACCGGAGTAAAGCCTGTTCACTTTGTGCAAGAAGCTTTGTGAAAGAAAGGCTGAATTTAACCCAAATTGAGAAGAAAACTTTTAACCTGGATGCTGGCCACACACATTTTATCCCATGGTACAAATGAAAACTAGGAAGAACAAAATAATACTTCAAACTTCTCAAAGATGATCTTTTATCCCAAAACCTCTTTCAAAGATACTAATTACAGTTACCAGATGTTCTGCACATTAAAACTGACACTTTCCATGGTTTTTGATTGCCACTAATTGGTCATAAAACTTGCTGTCTTTTCAAACTGACAGGAAATAGGGAAATGGCCTCATCTGTAATGTTCCTCCAGTACTCAACATTTCTGCCTGGGAATTTCAATTGCTTTCCATCTCATCATCTGCACATTTTGATACAGATTCTCACTGCTCATGTGAACCTGCACAAGCTGCTTATCTGTGGATGAAATGAAAGTTAAACTGAAGATGATCTGCAGTGCCATCTGGACAGGCTGCAGGAGCCCCTGCACTACACTGGGGAAGATAAAGATTACACTGAAGAAAACACAGAAGAAGCTACATTTGACCCAAGCTATATAAATCACTTCTGGAATAGAAAAAATTATGGTAAATGCTGCTAAATCCCGCTACTTCAATACCTCAACTACCCGTTGTAAGGGATGACTGCCAGCTTTCCTGAAGGAAAGCCTGAATTCTAATCTGTAAAGTGGCCCAGAAAGATGACATGTATTCCAGCCCTCCTCACCTTTATCCAGTGAGACTGACAGTAACCACATACATTCTGCACTTAGGAGCTAAGGAGAAGAGCTGGGAATCAAACAAAAATCATGAAAATATAGAATGGTAGGAAACTCAGCAAACTCAGAACCCAAACACCACCATGACCTTTCTACAGCATCACTTGATGATTCTGTTTAAGACTCTTCTGAAGAAAACACCACCATGTATTTCTTTCTCAGGCTTCACAAACAAAGGCTTTTGTTAGAAGTTCCCTGACACCAAGATATGATTTTATTTTCAACTACTTCCTTGGCATTTTGAGCTAATGTTGCTAGAGCTGAACTGCAGTGACTCCAAAGATGTGAGAATGGCAGTTGTTCTTGCTTCTGAATGGTACCAAACAGGAGTGGTTGGTTACATGAACTAAGAAAGTAAACAAAAGAGAACCATCAGCTTTGATTGTTTTAGAAACCTTTCTGTCTGTTTTTGGGTAGAGCCTGCTCAAACTGCACCTTTCTTCTGTGCTCTGCTACAGCCCCTTCTCATTGTATTTACTGCAACTTTGTTAAAGTTAACATTCGTGCAAGTCAAACACTTGTTCAAGTTTTGTTTTCAAATAATCCCTTTATTACTTCCTCTTTATTTTCCATTCAGTTATCTTTATTTTCCTGTCACTGCCAACCACTTGAGATTCTGCTTTGATTTATCTCACAAGGAGGGTTAAAACTCCCATTTCCCTTTGTGTTGCTTTCATGCTCCTGTTCTACAAACGCCTCCATGCCAAACACTCACCTGGAGCATCCTTACTAGTCTTAAAGTTTTCTTACCTGGTTCTAACACCGCACCCCTTTTCCTATCTCTGTTAAGCACCTAAGCACCTTTGTCATCAGTCTGAACTCAGCTGAAATAAGTAGATGGAGTGAAAGTCCAGGGCAGAAAGGTTCATCAGCCATAAAAGAAAATAAACACTCAAAAGTAATTTGCTGCAACTCCCCTCTGGGGAAGTTTTGGCATCTCGGGTGCCTGCTTCTGGAAGGAAGCCTATCTCCCAGAACCCTGCACACTTCCCAAAAACCTAACAGGGAAATGCAGCTGTGACTGATGGTTTACCTTTCCTTAAGAAGCCTAATTAAACTGGAAACTTCAAAGTTCAATATGAAAATTAAGCTCTTTCATGAAGTTCATGAAATTCTTTTTCTCAGGAGGGAGGGACACACCAATTATTTTCATCCTATATCCTACCCTTAGAGTCATAACAGCTACAGTACTATGTGCTCATAATTCCTAAAGGATAAGAGAATTCATGGTAGAGGTAGAAAGAAATCAGACACATTAAATACAATATTGACAAGCTGTGAATCTTTTCAATCCTTTACCACCAGGAATTTCACTATGTCAGCACAACACCTATTTGCCACTAATAGACACAACCACACTTACTTTTCCGTTTGGAGAACACAAGCTACAGAACAGTTTTGTTCAGCTGCTAATTCAGTGTTCAATATTCATTTCTAATTGAAACACATCTGAAACAGGAACAATTTAGGATTTAGTTCTATCATGCCTAACAGGGGAAATAAAAAAAGTGCTGATGCCAAGAATGTGAGACATTTGTATGCATATGGCAACTATAGAAGGCTCCATTCAGAGGGAATGAAATTCCCTCAGGTGTCTATATTTAGGATCAAAGAACTTTTTAAAATACAGATATTGGAATCTCCAAGGGATAAAAACTACAAAACTGTCTGTAGTGAACTTCATTTAACCTAAGGTTTTGTGCCAATTTAAATACACTGCAGCTCTCCACTTGAAAGAAGGCATTACCCACTGCGTGCTCTGAAATGCATGGAAAAGCCATTACAGGGATAATCAGCACAACTATAAAATAGAAAAGCAATAAAATGACAAAACCAGATACAACTCCAATAGCTTACTTCTCAATTCAGTTGAGCAGTGTTACTTTTAAAGCCATGATTATAGTATTACTCTTTGTTTATCTATCTACTCACACCTTAATAGCTAACTCATCTTAAAATCTAGGATAGATTTTTATTTTAGACACTTCATAAGTCAGGTACTCAAACGAACAAAATGGAGATTTTTCCCAGCCCTCAGTGCCTGTGCAGGACACAGGCTCCTCTAGTTTTGGCCGCTTTAGTTACCAGATCCACAGAATAAGCTGCAAAGACAAGAGCCCTCTGTGCCACAGCTGAATCATGTGAAAATTTATGCAGTGAAAATATACTTTAACAAACCTTCCCAGAGCACCAATAGCAAGATGAAAATGACCTATTGTTTCAGTTTTGTTTCTCTTGACTAACTCAAACTGTTTTTTCTCTCCACATAATTTTCTTTACCAGTACTTTACATATCCTAGACACAATCATAAGGCACACACAAGGTAGAACAGAAAGTAAAAGACGAAGTTCTATGTTGTGCCACGAACATAACACATCACAAACTGTACTTGAAATGCCAATTTTTTATCATATGGACATTCCTGGCTTAGTTTTCGAGCAGATTTAAATGCCTGAAAGCAACGCAACACATAAGGAAGAATTCAACCTGACTATTTGAGCCTTTTTTACCACTGTCTTCTATGCAGCAGAATTAAGATTCAACCTTTGGAAGGAGGATTCATCAAGGAGCTCCACAGTGTACTACTAAGCCTTCTTAAATTATGGATTTCTCTCCTTGTTCCAAAAGAACAAATACATAAACCATATAAAAAGCTTTGAAAAGGGAACTGTGTGAGACTTGCATCACAGAGACATTTCTGATATATCAAGGAGAAAGAAAAAAATACCTGGGAAGACAGATAAATTGTACATAGGGTGATTTTCAAAGGTATAAATGGGAAGCAGGCACTCAGGTCCTGTTGAATTTTGAAAGGAGTTCAGCATCTAACTGCCCTTCTGCCTTTGAAAATCTTCCTTCACAAACCCCTTGGTTACAAATGACTCCAAAGTTCAAAGAATGACCTTGCCCTTGTGGGAAACAGAGGAAGGCTCGTGCCTTTTAAAGGAAGATTTATGAGACTGTTGCTGCAGATGTGACTGCTATGAGGAAACAACACTTTATAGAAAGGAAACTCTAAAGAAACATACTCTATTGGGTGGAGCGGATGGGTCACCAGAGACTCCAACCACGAGGAGAAAGCATGGACAAAAGTACTCATTCGCAGACAGATACAGCTGCCTTCCAGAAGCTCAGCAAGTCTGCTACCAGACTGCTTATATTTGCAGTGCTGAGAATTACAGCACCACCTACTAGGAGATTAAGACAGGAATATCAACATGGTATTTTGTTTGAATTTCTTGAAATCATGCAAACTAGGCTAATGCTGCAAACAAGACAATTATGACAGAGAATGTACATGTCATCTTTCCTCATGGCTCAGCTCTATGGGTCAGATCTGCACTTGCTAATGGACTAGGTTTGATAATGTTAGTCTTGAGCTCTCTGTAATTATACAGACTCTGCATTTCACATCTTCTGAATTACCTTTTTTCACTAAGGAGGGGAAAAAGCAGATTTCCTTGTATACAAATAAGTGGGAAAGGTTGTTGAAGAATGAACCATGACAATGCACACATACAAAGTTACCCATTTGGAAAATGAAAATAATAGAAAGTAAAGAATTTTCACAAAACCAAACTTACCAACACATCTTTGTGTCAGAAAAGCATTACTGCAGTTGTACCCCTGAAGGAGTTCATGCTGACACACCATGTATGTAATAAAACATTTCAAGAACATATGTTTGCTCAGTATCAAGTACAGCATCAACCATGACCCAAACTGCTTCCTATTTCTGACTCCTGCCTCAGGTCATCCCTCTCTTGGGCACTAAATACAGTTATTTTCACTGACATAATTGAATTCTCTCAGCTGTTATCTGGAAGGACAAAAGAATGTTCACCATTCAGAGACTCTGGAATTAAACTACAGATAAATACAAAGCAATCTAGAAATTTCTTAGTTTGTTGCTATGTGGCACAAAACCCCCCAAACCTCAAGTGTCAGCATAATAATTGCTATTCACATCAGCTTAATCACTTCTCAAAAATAAAAGCTAACAACTCCTGTTATACTAAACTCCTTAAATACTCCACCTTTCTCTAATGCTCTCTCTCTCTATGTAAATTATATCCATAATTTAACACAGCTTTGTTCATTTGCATGCAGGAGCAAATTATTTCTCACTTTGGTTAACTGTTGATTCAACTTGCAAGTATCTGTACAGCAATAATAGGGCTTTGAATGGTCCACTGACTCCTGTTTCTGGCATCCCTGGGATGTATAAAAAGCATTTAAGAAACACAAAATCTACACCTCAAACACCATTTTTACAAAACAAACAGGACATAAAGCAATTTAAGCATGGTCAATAGTTCTATTTAACTTCTTGCCTATTTTTTGCTTACTGTTATAGCAAACTTTAATATCACAGTTTTTACCTTTGCAGCAGAGTTTGATACTCCATGAGTGACATTTCTGATGAGACCGCCCACATTGCCGTACTTTATAAGTCCAGTAACACCTTCTGAAACATCATTCAGTAGACCCATAGGGTTGCCAAGGAAATCCACAGAACCTAGAATCCTTGCTGCCTGACTCAGCAGCTCCTGTAAAATCAAGAGGAAGAATGAAGTATTTCTTACGGATCACACTAACACCAGCAAGGCTGACGGAAAAAAAACCCATCCCACCCACAACAGAAGCTTATGCCAATCCAGGTAGGTTTACTAGAGAAATCAGCACACAAATATGAGTAAAATTAATAATAGTTTCATCTTAAAACGCAGCGTATTCTTAGAATTTGTCTAGGATACTACTTCTCCATGTACCAAAGAAGCAACACAGCACTAACACTTAATAGTCAGGAAAGAGTTCCCACATCCTCGGTGGAGAACTCCTCAATCAAGAGAAGTTCAACCTTTGTCACAACATAATCTCCATCACACTGACCTCCTGGAAGTGTTTCAGAATGTCATTAATGATGAACTCCTGAGTTTCATATGGATGGACCCGAGTGAAAGGATCCAGATCAATCACAGCATCTTCAAATCGGATCAGAGGGAATCCCAGTGTGCTTTTCAATGCCTGAGTAAATAAAAGATATTGTCATAGTAATTCTTCGCTTTACTTCTCATTCACAGCATCCAAGCGAATTTACCTTTAAATGGGTAACAAACCAAAACTCTCTGAAGCTGCTGGAGTTCTCTACCACTGCAGTGTGGACACTTTGATACAGAGAGCAATCACCCACAAACCTTTTAATTGTAAGCACTGGTAACTTCTTAGCACTGCATTTCTTCAGTAACTTGAGAGTCACTAAGCTTCCCAATGCACTTTGTTTCCCACACTTGACAGGAATATTCAAACCAAAATGTGTCTAAGATTCCATATATAACTTTGCTATATTGTTCTAATGTTCAATTAAACTCCAACTCTAAATGAATTTCCTTGACAAAACTGGCTATTTTCCACCCTGCTGAACTTCTGTGAAGGGATTAAGTGTCAGGATGAGCTGGAATAACATACATAATTTCCTGTAAGCCTGAGGCTCATTTCTTAACATTATGTGCTCTACAGAAATTCTTTAAGATAGCTTTTCCCATTATTTTTCAAGGAAGAAAACTAAGACTACAATTAGCTCATAGGCCATCTGTACTTTGTACGATTTATATATAAAAAAACACATTTAAGGTGGACAAGCTATACATCTAAATATACACACACATAAATAAAATAATTCTGAAAAAACAATTATAAGAAAACTAATCTTATAAGACAGAAAGAGGCTCCTTCTTCAGGTCTTGATAATGGCATCTGCACACTCACCAACATCAGACACTCTGAAAAAGGCAAGAAGCCTCACACTGATGTTGTATCTTTACACATTAATCACCAAAGCTGCCTCGTATAAGGAACGCGAGTTTTTGTGCCATCTGCAGGCAATTAAGGCAAGTTACAGGTCTGAGTTAAGTTTGCAAGTAAGAAAAGAGCTATTTATTTTTTCAGTAAATGGATGATCAACCAGAGTAGTCCTCGTTATTCACTGGGGTAGGAAGTAATTTCCTGTTTAACTATCAGATATTATATAAGGCACCTTTGTTAATACTGGTACCTAATAAAAATAATCTGTCTACACCAAAGTACCAGACAGCCATGTCCAAGCCAGAAACATTAGAGGTAGTTAGAAAAACTTCCACAAAGGCTCTACTGTGATTATTCTCTCCCTCCTACCCTGAACTCTCCTGTGCTACAGAACTGAATTGAACTCCTTCTGTGAAAGTCAATATACAGAATATGCAGGGACTGTTAACATTATGGGGAAAAATGTATACGCCAAGTTTTCTCTTGGGAACGCTGCTGGCGGCTGCCAAGATGGATCCATGTGCAATTCTATACCAAGGGTGGTAGGAAATCCAAACAGAACAGTGCACAGTGCTGGGTTCTTAAAGGCACTCACCACTAGCTCTGCTTCCTCAGTCTGCATTTCAACTAATGGAATTACAAGGGTTTTCGTGTTGAAGCTAAAGTGCAACTACATATTCAGGACACTGCTGCTATTTATTTAGTGGTAAGGAATATCATAGCTAAGGAATATTATAGCTAGGAGTATCACAGCCAAGGAATATCCCAGCTAGCTATTGAACTGTCCTCTGCACAAGGATTTGGTAAAAACAATACAAGAATGCAGGACAGGTGATCTTCTGGATCATCTTGGTAAGACTCCATGACAGACCTTCACTACACAAAACTAAATTTCTTTAGAAGCTTGCTCATCGCGATGTCCTTAATATCAAGGACAAAAAAGCCCAGGTGGTGTCTCAGCTTTAGTTTTTTGAAAAGGCAGCAGCTCAGTTCCTCCACAGTAGGGAGGGTTTTTTATGGTTTGGTTGGTTGGTTTTGTTTCAACTCTCCCACCTCAGAGGAAAGTAGTTGTACTGGCTCAGAGAGAACTGAAGTATTTCTGACTGAAATGTTAAATTAATCATTTTTGAAGTGGTAACTGACTGCTGCCCCTTTACTGTGTCCAGGAAGGTCGTAACACACGATTTGGGAACACTGGATGAGATTATGTTCTGGCTATAATCTGGAATCCCTGGTTCACTTACCAACTGTGCCAGATTTATGACCATATGAAAAAGACCAGACTTCCCGTCTATTTTCAGTTCATACTCAATCTCAATTCACTTTGATTTTTGACCATATTGCACAGCGCTCACGCAAATTCTCCAATTCCAATGAAACAACATTTTTTGCGTGAAAACACTCACAGTTGTCCTGTATTTCTGTTCTCTAAGTTGAATAACTTCTTATTTTATGATAGTAATTCCCTTTTAGCTCTTCACACACATCAGAAGTTGCTGGAACTTCTATTATTTTAAAATTAGATAATGCAAGAGTAAATGGAAACTAAGCGTATTAAGTTAAAGCTTCTGTTCCCTTTTCCTCCTCTTTACTGGAAGCCCACTCTGGGAATGCACTGGTGTACCTTGAGATCCAAAGGGAGCTTGTTGGAAGTGAAGACACTCAACTTGATCTGAGGCACACTGATTTTCAGATTTTCAAAGTAGTATCGTTTCTGTCCTCCACCTTGTTCAACAACCTTCTCATGGAGGTTTTCATCATACTTTTCAACCTCTGCATCCAGACAAAACACAGGAATCAGAACCAATTAAAGATAAATAAATATGGGGTTAGGAATGCACACTCTGTTAAGAGTCAACAATCCTCTGTACAAATTAAAAGTATGTGTGACTGCTGGTGTAGCCAGCAAAATTACTCATGCCTTGTGACACGAAGTTGACCTCCGAGGCTCAAGAATTTTTGTCAGATCTCTCTGCATCTCTAAAACCTGTTATTTGAGCTTTTAATCTCACTTCTAATTTATCTTTATCAGCACACAGAAACAAGGAGATAACACGACTATGCAATGTTCCTACTGTACAGTCTGTTTTCCTCTCTCTACTTTCTCTGTAATTCCTTACACACTTAAGTAGGAATATAATGTACATAGCAAGCTTTCAAATATTCACTACACAATGGACAAAATGCCTACATGGAAGACATCCAGTTAATCAATTTACATGGAGAGTGACTCAAATTCGGTCGACATTAACAGGCTCATGTTATTTTTAAGAGCACCTGGGTGGTGTGAGGAAGCAGGGCAAAGACGAAAGATGAAAGATGACCAAGTCTTATGAACTAAGACTTATGAACAATAAAACATACTGACTGTAGATGAGAAGAATATTTTTGTCTGAATCTTGGATGACATCAGCATCAGCGGATAAACTACAAATAATGTACAGTAAGTAAGGAAAAAAAAGAGCAAAAGTAACAGGGTAAACCAGAACAAAGGGGAGATTAGTTAAAAGGCTAAGAGCAAAACTCAAAATTTTTACTTCTTCCTTATCACTAGAGACCTAAGTTTGTAAGTTGTCTGTGAAATGCAATACCGTTATTTTTCCAGGGACAATTCAGAGGATACTGTGGATTAGCAAGACAGAACTCTGGAGCATCATTTGTAGGCTTGGCCCCATTTGGAACCATGCCATAAATAGTTCTTTTCCTGTGACAGTTATTATGTAACAGTACATAGGCTACTGCATAATAGAAGTGATTTTTTCAATTGCCACTCCAAAACAAACATTTCAAAAAGTTTCCAAAGCACAGATAAACACTAAAATAGGAGGATTAGAACAGCATCTATGAGATCAGAAGATTGAAAAGGTCTGTCTTGCATCACTGAATGAAAGAAAACATTACAATTATAACCAGGGGTATGGATGCCACAACAAAGGTCAGAAAAAATTTTCTTGCAGTGAAGCAAGAGGAACTGCCCAAGGAACAAATTAACACAGATCCCACTTCTAGCCTTGGGTTTAATAAACAAACTAAACAAATCACTAAACAAAGTGGCTCGCTAAATAAATAACAAAATTTCTTTTATCCCAATTTAGACAAATCCAGATACAGGAACTGAATACTGAACTCCTTCCAGAGACAGGCTGTACTTGGGCCATCACCTGAGCTCTGCAACAGGCACAACACCCGTGAACAGCTTCACAGGGGCCACTGAGGCATTTCCAGCTCTGTTCAAGAGTGGGAGGTTCCAAACAGCCAAGAGTGTGCTGGTGTTTTCTACTTATTTTATACGCAAAGATCATAATACTTCTGTACGCTGTAAAACCGGGCTGTGCAATTTTATACCACACCTGATTCCGACTGGTCATAGCCAAAGAAACTCAATAGCTTCAGAAGTAGTTTCTCCTCAATTTGAACTGTGAACTTTCGGGCAGTGATCATCAGATGCTACAGAGATAAACAAGTCTCAGTTTACAGCATTAACACCAGAAATATAATCCATGTAAGCTATTAAAAAGGACAAAGTGCTCTATTTCAATGGAATATTTTTACTTTAGTGGATTTGTAGCACGACTCCCACCTTCAAAATGTCTTTGGTGGCTTTCTTCACTTCAAGTTATCTACAACTAGTGATGATTATTTCAATTTTCTGGAAGGCATTGTGCTTTATTAGCTAATCCTAACACTTCAAAATCTTAGCTGCATTTCCAACACGGAAATCAGCTGCTTTTCAAAACAGAGTCAAAATACAAGCATGAAGATTCCAAGTGAGAAAGTAAGTCTTGACAACCAACTCAGTTTTGCCCTCACAGGTGGTGGATAAATCTACAACCATTTCCAAACGGCTGCAGTGCACAGAACTGGGTTTATGCAGCAAGATAACAGCTTATCAGAGAGTATTTATAACCGTGTACTCAACTCTTGAAGAGAAAAACACAGATATTCTGGTTCACTGTGCTACATTTCTCAGGAGAGAATAACTGCTTGAAAAGTAAGGCCACAGACATGGACAGACTGGGGTCTGGACTGTTTTGTTACATTTTTAAACATATATATTACCCTGTTCATCACTGTACTGTAGCTTTAAACACTGCAAACGTGAGAAGGTGGACACTGCGTCCTTTAAGCTTCAGAATTGATTCAATAAAGTGTATTTCACAAACCACCAAATTCAGATTACAAGTAAAAATTAAGAAAAGGAAAGGTCATTTAAGCAGAGTAATACCTATGTTACACAAACAAAACATTGTGGTTTACCTTGTATATATCAGTCAGTGCATTTTTACTGGGAAATTTCATGGCATTGACTTGTACAGCAGGCCCAGGGTCCAGGAGCTCATTCTCACTCATCTTGGGTGTCAGAAAGAGCATAAAAGGCCGTGTGGTGCCAATAAGTTGGTTGTCCACCTACACAATGGACAGAAAACAGAATTGAAACTCCAGTGATATTTAGGAATTAAAATCTCAGTCACATCTCTAAACATTTTTCAAACCTATTACGACTCAAAAAACTGAAGAAGATCCATGAATAAATGAATTTGTTTGAAAATGGCAAATACCTGTATATCATGCACACTGAGCTCTAGCACCTGACTGGTCGAGAGCTGAGTGTAGTGGACATTAATTCTGGTGAGGCTTGCAAACACAAGCTCTTCAGGGACTTTGTTGACCAAAGACAGTCCTATTCCACCTTCCAGTTTCACAAGCACCTGAGAAAAGAAGGGGAAAAAACCCAGTGCCACTAACAAACCAACACTGAAAAAACCTGTGATATCAAATATACATTTCTGCAAAGAAGTTATTTTTTCAGGATCATCTCCAGAGACACTGAGCAGCTCATTGACAATTAGTCTTAGAGTCAAGAGGGTTAAGGCATACTAACCCAAATTCTAAGAATGAGAAGTTGTAGCAGGAAAATCTACAAGTTCATAACATGAGGTCATCATCAGGAGAACTTACTGACCATCATCCCCCTCCTGAAATCTAGAAAGGAAAATGAAAATAAAAAAGACAAGTACTAGTTGTCATATCTTACCTCTAACTCCTGCTCTGTATCTGGATTTTTGAACTTGCACAGATCTTGTTCCGTAACTGGAAGTTCTTCTCCTTCACTGAAGGAACGATCATTTCTACGTTGGTTAGAATCAGTTATCTGAAAACAAATCAATTACTACAATTTCATATATATAAATAACAGCAACATTGGCCTACCTTACAAAACTATCTTTTCAAAAAAGTAAGGACAAGGAAAACTTTCATAGTAACTGTTTCTGGCTTATGATATTCCCATCCCCTTGACGTCATTATAAAGGCAGTTTTTCATAAGAATTTAAAGACATACTACAGAAAAAGAGTATTTCCAGTATAAGCAAAGAATGGAACTGGATTCTAGTTAATGAAGGACTGTCACCTGCAGAACTCTAGTTGGTCCATCTGGGATGACTCTCACAGCCAGTACTCCTGAGCCAGGCCTCATCTTTTGGTTTGTGAACTGCTGTTCAGGTGGAACTGGCCCCAAAAGTTCAAGTGAGGTATCAGGACCTAGAACAACTTCAGCTCCATCATGAAGACCCTGTACTCCTCCCTTTGCCTGGAGAAAGAAAAAAGAGTAAGGAAAGAAAATGAAGTAATTAAGTGATAGGTAAATACTTCAGATAACTATTTACATATATTAATTTAAAATTGTACTTTACTTTCGTCTCCTTATTCTTCAGAACTAAAAGAAGAGCGGTCCAGCAGCATTTTACTTGGTATTACTAAAGTTTCTGCTAACTCATGTTTAATCAGTTGGCAGCTAAAAGAAACAGCCAAGATTGATAATTAAGTAATTGATAATTAGGCAGATAATCGATAATTAAGTGGGAATTAAGTATACCCACTGCATGTTTAAAACTGAAGCTATCACACCATCTAGGGACATTGGAAAGTCCTTCCTGAAAAGTTTTCCAAAATGGTAGGAAGCCTTTTAGAAGATGAACCCCAGATCTGCAGATGAGAACGTAAATCCTTACTGAGTCAACATCTAAAGACAGCAATACAGAGCTTTTTTGGTTGCTTCAAGTAGTAACTTACTAAGTTGAAGTAATTTAATTACAAAATGATCAATGCAATAACATGGTACTAACTAAAACACTCTTCTAATTTCTAATTAATAGTGCAAGATCTTTATTTGAAATAAATAAGAACATTCAAATATAAACTTAAAACATAAGCTGTTTACACAAGTTTGCTTTGCTCTGTATTCTGAACTTGCCTCAAAGCTTTTAGTTCACTTTAATACTAAGCCCAAATGACTCTGTCATCTACATCAGTAACAAACAAAACAGGTTCAACATATAATCAGTACTGACTTGGACAACAAGTCCATGGATACCACAGGTCAGCTTCCCATCCCGAAAGCTCCACGTCTGGGTCGTGCTGCGCCGCCGATCCGGCCTTCTCAGCATCAGGGGCTCGTACCTGCAGGGGAAGACCCACTGCTCAGAGGATGCACCTCGGCACTTCTACTCTGCACTCGTGTTAATGCTGAACATTTATTCTGCCCCAGCTCATTTTCCTAATCTCTCTTCTGAAGTGCTCAGTCACCTGCTGAAAAGGCATCAGTCATGTTTTTACAAGTATTTCCAAGTCACACAGATGATCATGAGATTTGTTTATAAAACCAGATAAAATCCAGTTCTTTCACATGCCTTCAGAACAATGTCTTTCCGTATTCAGAGAATATCATATTAAGTATATGTTTTCAAGTCATGGTTAGAAACCCCCATCACTTTCCTCAGGAACTGTATTTCAATACCTGTTATCTGTGACAGCTGCCAGGCCTGCGATATCTAAAATCATACTGGAGTCCTTGGAGCGAGGAGAAGGTTTGTGGGGGTTATGAGGAACTGAAGAACCTTCATGGCAAAGCATTCCCGTGTCTGTCATCCTCCAGAGCTGGGATCGCTTTCCTGGCTCCTGTTGCAGAAAAATTCAAGATTTAAATACAGTACAGAGCAAATATTTTTGTTCTGTTTTGCTGTCTGAGGCTTTGACTTATAATTCTTGGAATGACTCGTATATATTTAACTTCAGGGCCATGAATTAGAATGAGGAGCCAGCTTGGATACAGACTTCTGATTGAACTCTGATATTCAATGAATACACAACAGCAGCTAGATGCAGAGCTGCATTTACAAGCTGTTTGTTAATCTCAGCAATAAACACCGTTTCTATTTCTTAAGAGCTCCAGAAATAAATGACTTGGCTTACAATGCTCCTGAAAAGGAAACACGTCCTACCTTGTAACTTCATGAGAGTATCTAACACACAGCTACCACATTCTGTTGTCTCGGAAGCATTTACAACCTTCCTCACTACTTTATTCCAATTCCCTTTACTGTCATCTTTACCCCTATAAAAGTCTTATACAGAGCATGACCACAATTTAAAATAACCCATCACTTTGGAGTCTTTCTCTACCTTTTAAAAGTTAGAATTTTTTTTTAATGTTATCCTACTCTCAGCACTTGGTTTTACTTCAGCACATAGCAACCATATTATTAAAAAAAAAGTCAAATGTGTCCTGGTACCTTCTTCTTCAGCAAAACTCGTTGAGTCTTTGGAGAAACATCAAGGACAAGCTCTGCATTTGCAACATCCTTATTTGAAGTAACTGGTCTTACACTTGGCTCCTGTAACCTGGAACACCAAGAAAACAGCATCATGTTTGTTCAGAGTAGCAGCTTCTTTTGTAGCGTGAATTAGATCCACACCAAAATTATAATTGGAAGCTCACACTTCCAATATAGCCCGTCAGACTAACATTTATATTGGGGGTTTTTCCCTTCTTGTTAGGAATTAGAAGGGCAAGTTGGTATCTTGAGTACATTCTTTAAAGGGGCTTTGATTTCTCACCAGAACTAGGAACTTCACAGGCAAAATAGATGAATTACAAAGAGAATTTTCTACCTCATATTGAGGAAAGTAAAAAAGCCCCATATCAATCTCCCAGAGCTGTTTTCAGTAGCATATAAACTAGTGCAAGCTTAAACCTCATGAGCATGTTGTAAACAGACGTGACTTGTGGTAAAGTGTCCTTTATACACCAAAAGAAATTAAGTCCCCAGAGGGGACCCCAAACATCCCAACTCTTCCGAGACCACGTAGGGGGATCATAGCAGATGCCAGATGCTAAATCCTTCTCACTGTGTGACAGAATAAACAGTGTCAAGCTGCACCTCTAAAGCAAAGGTATTATGTCTGAATGAGGTAAAATACACAAATTACTGGCAGCCAGACAACTTCTGAATTTGGCATTCCTTCTGCTAGCTACAAGGTAGATAAAAGTTTAACTCCACGTGAAAAACTTTTGAGCGGCAACCATTAAGAGAATAATAATTTGATATTAATTAATTAAAGCTTAATGTGAACGTTAAAAATATTTCCATCAAAGATATGAAGAATTACCCTGAGAAAGTATATGTAGCAGCAATATAGATGAAATTTTCATAGTAAAGCTGTTTGCTGTCTTGGAAGTCATTCATGCAGCAGACAACTTCTGAGGAACCTGCTCCTTTCACTGTCAGCGTGATGAAGGGAGGCAGGACCGGCTCATCCCACGCGTAATCCAGAGAGGTCATGGGCTTCACCTCAGTGGACAGCCTGGGCTCCACCACCCCGTGCTGCTTAAACACAACTGGGACCTGTAACAGTCAGGAAGCAGGAGCTTGTTCATACACGACTTGTTCACCAGACAGACTTTTTGCTATCATTTGCTCATTTAGGAGTTGATGATCGACACATGTTCAGATCATTTATTTTTTTTCCCCTCAATCATTTCCATATGCATATTCTTCCATTCAGGTCTCAATTAAAGAGAGTCTTAAAGGGATGAGAAATATCCTCTTTGCTTTTATCTGTCATCTGTGGTTCAAAATGCCTGCAGTCCCATGGATCATCTCAAACCCTTCTAATCTAAGTTACAACACTCAAACAGATTAAATACCATCACTCTCATTGTTAATACTTCTCTTCCTTGTAAGACTTTTAAAGTGCTCATGAAAGCCACAATGTTACTACTATTATTTGAAAAAGATGAAGTAGCTGTGTACTACCAATTTTTACTAGAACTTCAGAAAATAACAATTATTACAGACAAATACACAGACTTTCATTTTATTTCATTACCCAAGTTAGCCAGCTCCCACTTCGAACAAATACAGAAGAATTTCTACTTTTTTTACTAAAAAAAGGAAAGGAAAAAATATGGGGTTTGGTTCCTTTACCTTGGAAAAATTGTCAATGCGGAAAGGTGGTGGTAACTGGTCGGTGTCACTGAACGCAATGCGGTACGTGGCTCCTTGAAGGGTAATTTCTACTCTTAAGAAGTAACATTTTCCCAGGATGTCCCTGAACAAGAACACAGTACAAGACAGGTAAACTTATGATCTGCATTATCTGCAGTGTTAAACAGCTGCTTCTATCAAAACACGACAGCTGCCCAAGATTTATAGGTCACAGCTACCTCATATTAATGTGGAACGAATTGTTCTTGTTGACCTCAAAGCCCCCGGACCAAATGCAGTTTGGGACATCCATCAGCCTCACACACAACAGCTGATCATAATCGTTCCGTGGCCAGTGGAACACCACGCTGGAACCAGGGAGGGTGGAGATGTAGCCGTCAGGATTGGATGTTCCCTAGGAACAGAAATTGGCAAATAATTGGTAAATAATCCCAGCACTGAAAAATCCACTATTAACCTATACATCTCTAAAATACAAACACAGCCATTCTTCTGTCAGGTGGATGCTGCTATTGGAATAACAAGAAAGAGCCTCATAACCAGCCAACAATACTTTCAAGAACAATGTCTGCTCTCTTGGTGAGCAGATGCTGTGACTAAGTGAAAAAGTCACCACCAGGAAGCTTCTTACCCGACCTCTGGCAAATTCCCGCTGAACAAAGGCCAGTTTGTAGCTTGATTTATTGTCCAACAGGTACCGGGGAGCAAAGGTGACCATGCAGGTGTCAATGTAACGGCCTCTGCCTTTTTTAACATCAATACCTAGCAATAAAAACAAGGTGAAAATAAAGCTATTATTTACAAAAGAAAAAGACAGCTGCCACAATACATTTAAGAGAACACAAGTTCTTTCTTGGGTTCCTGAGATGCAGTCTTTGTGCCACACCACTTCCTTGCATTAGAACATTATTTTAAACAGTAAATGTAACCTTATGCCATCTGTTACCCTTTATTTCTCAAGTACAACTTAGATACTGAAGATAACTGAAGATAAAAAACCCCAAAACAATTCCCCGTCAAAAGTACATCAATGCAAGTAATTATTTCACTTTTAAACATGTGAAAAATTCCTTGACAATCACTGCAGAGTAACTTCCAGACTCTCATTTAATTCAAAACTAAAACCTGCTTGTCCTTTATGTACACCAGGAACACAACGAATCCAGAAGCTGCACTCCTGCACATCAGCCTGTGCAGGCACCACCAAGCAAAACCCACAGAAGCAGCACATGGCTGAACAGTTACAGTACACAGACACTCAAAATAATCAGAGTAATGTCATGGGATTTAAAATGTACTTGGAATTAACATACAGGGGGAATAAAAACACAGAAGCAGACAGCATAGTTTGACAATGTAGTTACTAACACTCGATGATGAAATGTAAAATTAAAAATAACTGAAAACTAATTTTTAAGCTAATAAAATTTGAAACAAAGATATAAAAATACTTAGAATACTATATTCTGTTTAATGGTTTTCTCTGGACCCTCAAAAGCCTTCAAGAAGATATGTTTCTCTCCTGCAATTGTTCCATTTCTGGTGTCACTGACATTGTATTTCACCAAGAGTTCCACAGAATCTTCCCATGTTCCCATCACCACCTACCAATGTTATAGATGAGGCCTGGCCTGTTTCCATGCTGGATCACCTTAAGGGCTCTGACACCACTCCCCCCATCCAGGGAGAAACCCTGGCACCAGCCAGGCATACCTTCAGGGTGGGTTCCTTTTCCAACCCGCATTGTGCAACTAAGGGTAAGAAGAAAACACAAAGATTTCCTCATTTAAATGAAGGATCAGGTAGCAACATGATGCTGGTGATCAAACACATGCCCAGATAGAAAAAGAACATCTGTGTCTGGATATAGCAGCATTTGAAGCCATGATAAATCTCTTACTGAGTGACTCATTCTGCATTTCTGCCATAAGCCCTTTCAACACATTGGTAAGGAGTCAATGGCCACGTCCTGAAAAAACTTGGCAATTTCCAGACTGATAAATTATGACTGCATTTGTGTGTCTTTTATCTTTGAAATTAAAAAAAAACGATTAAAATTTGGAATAAATTGAGACACAACAGAATTGGCCAGCCAAGGAGCTTTTAGTAAGAAATGTCTAAGAATTCAATATGCTCAATACAGTATTAAAAAACTTAATAGTTTAGCAGGTCACCTTAATACTTTCATCTTTGTAAATTCCTCCTGATTGCCCTTCTTACTTACAAGTTTGGCTGTTCTTTATCAGCATAACAGAACAGCAGTGGGCTGAGGCTTCTAGCAAGCTCATGCTCTTCAAACTGACCAGCTGCATCTGTTTTTGCATTATCTTGTCTGAAGATAAGTGGCAATCCTTGAAGTAAACACAGAAGAAAAGAGTGTTAAGCTACACATCACCTTTGTACAAATTAAAATGAGAATGGTAAAAATTTCAAATCAAGGAACTCAAGATATTTTTGTTGTAGGATTAGCCATTACTGTGCATGAATCCTCCTTCTAGTTCTTCATCTAACCTGCTTAGAACAGCTGTTCACAGCTGCAGGTCATGAGACTGGTCTGTGCAGACCTGAAAGTGCCAGTGGAAGTTCACACAGACTCACTGCAATTCAGACCCGTTGCCTTCTCAAGGCATTTCAGTCTTCAGAAACCACGAATTTTAACAGCGATCTAATCTATATTGATTTATTTAGAGGCACAACAGGTCATGTTTGAAAATCTGTAATATAGCGACCTAATGTCTAAGTTATCTGCTGTAACATGCATCAAACAGTAGCTGCTGGCACTATTAAAAATATAAATTCCTGCAACCTTTATTCCTCTTAAGTAGTGTTTAAAAGCTTTATTTGGCTAGAAAGCAAGTCAAAATACTACAGGAAATCCTTATTTCCCATTTCATGATTACAACAGAACTTGCCTGTTTTGTTGATTAACCAATATGGAGCTGAAATTAGTATTTTTAGAGAGCCTTCAGCACGACACACAATCCGTATGGTGAGATTTAGCAGCCGTTTATTGACATCGTACAATCGCATCCGCACCATGTAGTTTTGTGTCCCAGGAGGAATCAACAGCTCTTTGCAGATTGGGAAGTTTTCTAGCAATACTCCTACAAAACAAAACATAGCAGAGCAAAATAAAACACCGCCCACGCAAACACGAGTTTTTGATAAGCACTTAATTTGGTGTTTCATATAACTTGATCTCCCTGAATATTTCATAGAGCTCACCCTGATCAACTTTGAAATCTGCCCAGTACAGTAAACTCTGACCTCATGAAGAAATGCCTCAATTTAAGTCACAAACAGCAAAACAAGTTCTGTAAGGGACCCTGCTTAGGGCTAATTATTGCTTTAGGCAGTACAAGTCTAACCAGTGTTGAATAACTCCATACATACTCTCAAGATCAATTATTTCTGTCAAAAAGAAAAGAGCAAAATCACCCCAAACATTAGGAACTTATTTGATTTATTCCCCTCTTTACCACTGTTCTCTCCAGTTTCCACTCTCAGGAAAACAAGAACCAAACAAGAAACATCCTAAGTGACAGCTGAGAGATTTGGGGGAATGATGGCAATACTGGGTTGGTTTTTTTCCAATGTGTTCACTTCATTATTAAAAATAAGAAGCCCTGCAACCCAATGAAATTATCATTTAAACGCTTTCTATTTTTCCATTTTTCCATTCTGTGCCATAGTTCTTTGCAGGAACAAGTTTCCTGGAGGTACAGAGAGGAGCAGCAAATGGTCCCTGAGCAAGAGCCTTACCGAGCTCAATGTTCTGGGCCGTGTCAGCCGTGTGCAAGGCGGCCTCTTTGCCAGGCTTCAGCGTCCCACTGATGGGCAAACCCTTCACGTAGAACTCCAGCTCACAGGGCAGCAGGTTGCAGATCACCACCGTTGGCAGGAGATAAATGGTATGCCCAGGCTGCCTGAAAATCTGCTTAGCACTGTCAGAGAATATGCTGGAAGGCATGTAATCCGGGTAATTTTCTTTCTTTATAGCCACACAAAACCTGGGAATGCCGACACATGTGAGAAGTCGATGAATTTGACAGAACAATCAAACCCTGTCTTTTCTGTATTGCACTAAGTCCTCTAAGATGCTCTAACTTCAGGATTCATAAGAAAAAACAGCATTTAGCGTTGTTCTCCACATAATCACTTTGTAGCTTATTATAAAGTATTTTGTATTTATGTCTGACATTGAGACAACATGAGCTTTCTGCTTTTAATCAAAGACTAAATTTAGTTCCCCAAAAGCCGGTCTATTCAGAGACCTAACAGAAAATGGCTATTAGAGATCACCACCTTTAAAACCAACTTTCATAAAACAAAACATGCAAAAGCACGTTCTTAACTGCTACTAAAAAGAGATTTTTAATGATTAAAGTAAACTATAATCGTGTTCTTAAACATAAACACCAAATGTGTCCTTCTTCCCAGTAGATATATCCTTGCTCTGACCACGTGACATTCCAGTTTTTCATTAGTTAAGGTGAAAAACTGAGTTGGTAAACCTTCATTTTAAATAATTTGTTTCTTTTCTTCTCTGTGATACATTCAAAAACAGCCTATTAGGAAATGCACTATGAAACTAAAACAGAGCAATAACTATATAGTGTGCAAAGGTCATTTCCTGACACAATTACCATAATCCCTATCCTAGTATTTCCTAAATTCAATCATATCAGAAAACCACAAAATTCCATTAAGTCCTCACTATGCAGAGACATTTTTGGCCTCAGAACCGAGTACAGGACACTGAGGACAAAGAATGAGTATTTGTGAACACTCTCTTGGCAAACCACTCATTATCCTCAGTGAGACAGAGTAGTTAATTTAATGTAAGTTAATATTCTATATTCTACCTTTTTCTTTTTTTTTTAAATAAATATTCATAGTGTGCTTTGTATTCTCAGAGGTTTAACAGGCACTGTCAGAGGGGCTTCAAGGAGCCCTGCAGAAACAGAGCAGCTACACTTCACTGCTTTCTCACTATTCAACAGACCCAATAAAACACCCCACTAAACTGCAGCAGCTTTCATCTCTAAGCATTTTCTTTCCTGTTATTTACTTTCACAGGATTTCATTTATCAGAGCTTACAGAAGAAGAACTAGGCTTTAATTACCTGAAAAACCGGCTGTTTTCAGACTCCATGGAATGACACTCTCTCTTGCTGCTGCACACCTCTGCTGCCTTCTGGACATTAGTCCAGTGAATCGGAGCCTTACAGAAGAAGACTCCCATTCCTTTGGGCCTGGCTTGCAAACGCCAGGATGTGAGATGTAATGGAATAGCAAAGGAATCTCCTGGCATAACTGCTGGAAGGACTACAGGCTCTGCAACCAGAGAAGAAAACACACGTATCAAAAGAGGCCCCTTTACTGAAAACCATAAAATTTTGAAGTAGCAAGTCTGAAATTTTTAAGGCAATACATTTAATTTTAATGTAGATCACTTCCTGCTTTATGCATGTTTCAAACACCAACCTGTTATTTTCAGCTCTATTAACAATCTGGCAGCAGACTAATTTCAGTGTGTAAGTCTGAAACAGCCTAAAAACTTGCTTGTATTCAAATTCTTTAGTGAAAATGCTTGTTTCAAAAAACCTCATTCTGCAAACATTTTGGGTACATTATCAGCGTATCATTACATTTCTATACTAAACCTTTGCGCGGTAACACCAAAACCTTCTAGACTGCTGCTAAAGAGACAACTTTGCTACATACAGAAAGAAATAAGATTCAGTCTTTACAGTGTCTCAGCTTTCCCTGTTTATCTGAACAACAACCAAAAATCCTACTGGGCTCTCTAGTTCACCTTGCTGACTGTTTTCTTCTCAACATGACCCACATCCTGTCCAGGGAGGTCTGTTCGGATGTGAAACATTACAGATGGTGGTGACTCTTCCTGAGGAGAGAGCTGAACTCCCCATAGTATATAGGGAATGCTCCAGGAACATGGGTCACAGGAGTGTACAGCACTTACTGTCAGGGGCAGAAGGACTGTCCAGCCGCAGCTCCATTGGCATTTCCAGCTTGTTCTTCACCATCAAGGCTGAGCGCACTGTTATCACCTTCCGGGCGCTCCCCTCCATGGTAACTTCAAACACCACACGAACTGGAGGCAATGAAGAAAACTGGAA
This sequence comes from Cnemophilus loriae, assembly GCA_013397755.1. NCBI lineage: Eukaryota > Metazoa > Chordata > Aves > Passeriformes > Corvidae > Cnemophilus > Cnemophilus loriae. The sequence continues at coordinate 29,980 of VZTF01000448.1, forward strand.
GATATTTAAAAGCATTCAAAAGCTCAGGTAATGAATATATCTAGAAGAGGGACACCTCCATTATGAAGCATTAACTACTGGAGAAAAACTTGCCAACTGAGTCTGACCATGTGCAACTCCTAAGGTGTATAAATAGTTTCATAATAGTGGTTTATAATCCTGTACCTCCTCCTCAAAGCACAGTAAAATTATGAAAAAGCAATTCCACATACCACTAACTCCATTATCTTTCTCAAAATGATGGAAGTTCAAATAATAGCAATATAGATCCTAAGAGAAGAACTTTACACATCATCTTCCTATTACATTATTTAATAAATCCACGGAGTTTGAAGTCTAAGTCTCATATAATTACCAGTCACTCATCACTCCTATCTGTCAAAACTGAAAAATAAGGTGGAGCTTTCTTAACATATTCATACTTTCTTCACTCATAGCTGCCCTTCTGCTGTGGTGTTTTACCTTCTACATTACACAAAGTCATTGCCACTTTGATCCTGAAAACAACATTTAGTACATGTTTACATGCTAGAACTCACATATTGGAATTTAAGAACTATTTTTCAAACATTTATACCAGTGAGGAATGGTTAATCATAAATATTTGCTCAGATTTGAAAGCGCATTTTGTTTGCTTAGTTTTTGTTTCCTTTCTATTGAAAAGGTTCTAGAAGGATGGAAAAGCCAGATCACTTGTAGAGTTTCCCTACTCTGATTTAAGTAGATCTCAAAACAATGAAAATATATACTCACGTAGACTTGTGGATGTATTATATTTGTTCTACTTATTGGGCTTCCAAGCTGGGAGGAAAGTAAACAAGAAGGTTAAAGTAGTTCAACTTCTAAGATACTACTCTCAGCTTTAATACAGAACTTTACTACAGAAGAATAAACTTTCATCATTTTGTGTTTCTGATCTTCCATACAGCTTGGAATCATGTCAGAACTAGATTAACAAAGCCTGTTTGTAATACTGCTTTGCAAAAAAAATGAAGTTTAAGGAGGGTTTGTTGTAAAGAAAAATTCTACAGGAGATTATGCTGAACAGCAGTTCTCATTAATTTATCATAATCTCATAATTTGCATCCTTTCCCTTCAACATTCAAGTTCCAGAGAGATGATCCTTTTTACGCTTCAATATAAAAACTTCAGAAAATTCAAGTAAGAAACCACTGGCTCTTGTCAGCAGTATCAAATCAAATTTAATTCTGTTTTATATAAAAAAAGATCTCAACCTCCTATTTGTCCAGTGCTCAACAACTTCCAGTATCTAGTCTCAAAATTTAGTTAGTCTTGAAATCCACAAGACCATTTTAATCACTGAGCCTCCACCAAATGCCAGCCTGCTGATTATTACAACTGCATTTTCCCTTCATGACAAGTATATTTTGTCTACAGAGCCACATACTTCAAAAACAATCTCTAGGCTTACAGGAAATTGCCAGTGTTGTTTATTTTAAGCAAATTAAATACATGAAAAGCATTCCTGCAATACAAGAAATAAAAGTAGCTGCTGAAATGCTGGGCTGATTTAAAGCTCTGTCTCCACAAGTGCATGGCCTGTCACTAATACATTTGTTCTGTCACTGGAAGCTCTGCCTGCCAAGCACAGATTAACTGCTGACTGCTCTGGCTGTGGTTTGGTTACACAATATTGCCAGTTAGGAACCCAGCATCTCCAAGCTCTCCCAATCCAGGCTAACTGGAAAGAGAACAGTCTCATACAGCAGATGCTTTTAGCTCAAAATCTTGCAGACTTCATTACTCCTAAATTACATATTCTTTTAAAACAATCAAAATCAGAACTTACAGTAGAAGAGGAGGAATTCTTATCTGGTGCAGCATATCGGAAAAATGTTCCAACTTTGTCTACAGACACTGGACTCACTTCTTCCCAGCCATTTACTCTCACTTGCAACTGATGAATCCTTAGATCATGCGTGTGCCTACCAGGTTAGATCAAGTTAAATTACTATTAAGCATTATTACACAGACTAAATATACCAAACAGTTCAAACCACAAACATCCTCTGGATTCTGTTAAAAGAATCTCACTGAAGCATTAAAAAGTCTCAAGAGTTTTTCCATTTCATGGATAGATGGACGTGATTTTATGTCTAATTACTCCACCTTCGCTAAGGAACACACAGACACATAACTATGCTGCAAAAATAAAAGCATGCTACGCATTTGTTAACAAGCTCTAGTTCTTACCTCTGATAACAACCAACACTGCCTCAACAGTCCTTTAAAATAAAGGACATTGATTTGTAACTGAGGCCCCCAAGTCCTTCTAATAGCTTATAATGATCTAACTCACATATAGGAATAGCTGCTACCAACAGCAATAGTTGCTGCTTTACCAGAGAAATGATAATTTCACTCTATACGAGAGTATTAAAAATAGAAACTAAACTTTAACAGTAGATTTGAAAGAAATCCACTTTCAATGTGACACCTGACAGTGCCCTCACAACTGTGAACCTGTGTGTTCCATACACGAGACTGTCAGAACATCTCACGGCCTGGTCCCTTCACCTGTGTCTGAGTTTCCCTCTGGTTTCAAACTCAAACGGAACCTCTTCCCCAGTGATAACCTCTTGCCATTCACTGACATTATGGGCATCACCCAGCAACGTCCCGTTTTCCTCAGGAACAACACCTGGACTCCCACTGTGAGACAGCGCAGCCCTGTGAAGAGAAACACAGCATTTTACAAAATGACTACTTCAAGTTACAAGTGCTTTTTAGTCTGCCTCAGTCCTGCAGTGAACACATTCACACCATGAATGTACTTGACTGGTTTACACATTCTGCTAGGTCTCTTGAAAAAAAAAATCTTTTTTGTTTAATAATAAAACTATCTCTGTGTCAAAGAAGAGGCTCTTAACTGAGTAAAACTGGGAGTTGCCTACATGTCTCTGCAAAACAAAAGCACTGAAAACAACAGGGCTTGGCTGACATGGAAGAGGAGCCAGACAAATATGTGTGAAGTGATCCCCGAAGAGCTCCTTACCGGGTTGGGGTCGTAGTCAGGGTGGCAAACCAGAGAGTGCACCCAGTGTGGTTTCTCAGAGCAAAGGGGACGAACGGCTGCCTGCGCTTTGGGGTCTTCATTTCAGCTACAAAACAGAACACAGACTGTCTGAATGAGAAACATCCATCAGATGTTAATGTGGGATGAGATACAATGGCTGCAGAACCACAACCTGCACTAACTAAACAAAAACAAAGAAACAGGACATCATATTATTTACGAAGTTTCTACAATTAGTAACTACTACAGAAATGGTACAAAACAGACATTCTTCCCCTACATCAACCCCCCTTGGAACTGATCTTAATCTACATGTTCTTTTGCTTCTTTATATCAAGTCTTATAAAATACTATGCCTTCAGTTACACCTAACATGTTGAAAATCTAACTAAAAACCCAAGCGTAATCAGTAACCTTTTATGTACATCCAAATGCTCATGGAAATACTAAACACACATTCACTTATAATTAAGATTTACGCTGTATTTAATGTGACAAACACAGGGTTAGACAGTACCCCTTTTAAATGGGACTTTTATTCTCAAAGCCTGAAAAAGCAGAAATATTCTCCTATACAGGATAAAGCCTACTAAAATATGGAAAATAATTCGAGAGCAACCAAAGGCAATCTGGTTTTGTTAAACTGCTGGGATAGCAAAACGCCAGAAGAAGATAACTTTATCTCCCATGTTTGACTTTTTCCAAGCACAAATTTCTAACAGGCACACAAGTGTTACTCTCATCTTCCACACTGCAGTGCACGAAATCTGCGAAAATACTTACTGTGTTTGGACACAGAAAAACCCCTGTCAAAGTCCAGTAATTTACTTAAAAAGGAAGATAAATGGCTCCTACGTCAATACACACATCTTTGGTACGAGAGAAGTAGAAAGAAGGAGCACACAACAAATCAGCTGCTTAAAGAAAAGGTCAGACAGAAATCTCTTCCCCAGACCCGATCTGAAGTCACTCCAAAAGGTTTCCAGAGGCAAGCAGAGGTGATGTGGGGAGGGCAGGAAAGTTTTTGAAGGAGTTATTGATGATGACAGACGACTTTCTTTTAGATCAACAAATCCCTATGTACTCTCACATTGTCCATGAAGACTTAAATCTGACCTAAAGCTTATAGTGAAAATTCTTTCCAATTAAATAGCAAGAAGATTAAATCCTTGAAAATCAAAACTGCGATTTTTGCCAAAAGCAAATACATATTTTAAGTGTTGAGTTTCACTTTATATAATTTTTTGGCTAGCCCACGTTCTAGGAAATTAGACCAGAAGCCAAATGAACTTTTACTCTGGTGTTCAATCGACTGCCAATTTATCTTTGCAGACTTTTAAAAAAGAATTTTTAGGACTCTGGCCTGATTTTCAAAAGAAATGCAGAGGTTGCGTTTTGAGACTACTGCCTGAAGAAAAAAAGACTATCTTTACCAGGAGGATACTTTCATACTAATTTAGTAATTTAGCTGCAACCCCTACTGAAAGCCAGGCAATAAATATTAGATGTTTTGCGGCTTGTTTGATTTTTGGGGAAAAAAAACAAACACAAAAATATTTCAGAAAAATAAATCCAAAATTTTCCATTTTGTTTTTTTTTTAACTCAGAGAAAATACTTCTAATGGACACTCGAACAGGAAACAGATGTAGATTTCTAGAAAGTTTTCTGTCCTCCCATCCATTAACTTTTCTACAGGGCTATATATTTGTCAAGTGTGCTGTTTGTCTTCTATAATGTCAAAAAAATGAAAAATCCTACTTTATACTGCACGGTTTTGCCCGAAACCTGTCCTGTCAAATAGAACCCAAACAAATTAACAAATTATTTATTAGGAATGCTTTACTTCCTAAGGCTTACTGAAAACAGCCTGTGCTTCTGAAGGCATCTGAAAGTATTAAAATATGCTAAATTAGGCATAAATATGTATGTTGAACATAATGGTGGCTATTTTTGGAATATAAATTAAATACTGTGATATTATTACGCTATTATTAATCCCACTGTACTGTCCCTCTAGAAGAGGGACATTAAATAGTCAACAATTCACATAACCTTCCTCACAAAGACAGTTTTCCTACATGGGATTATATCTGTCCATTCTTTTTTGAAGGACCCAGAGAACGACAGGATGAAATACTAAATTTAGCAGCCTAAAAGAAAAGTAACTGTTACGTTATTTGGCTTGAGGGTTTTTCGGGTTTTGATTATTTTTAAATATAGAGGCCAATCCACCAGCAAGTCCCACATACAGCACAGTATTTATTGTGCAAGAGCCTCCCAAAGAAGAAAATTATCTTTTTGTGTGCTGTACAGTACCTCTAGCATAGATCTGATGCTCTAGGTTAGTCAAACTGGCTGTACTCCTAGTTCTAAGGTAGACAAGAGGAAGGCCTGGCAGACAGGAAAGACAAAGTTAGCAGTTAAGAAAACCCACACAAATACAGGCAGATCGTCCCCTGCATGCGTAAGGGAAGATACACATCATGCAATTATGAGTCTCTACTCATTTGCTTACACTAAGCTGGCATTTTAATCGATAAAATTCCTTCCAGAAGGAACTCTGGGAGAAAATAAACTGAAAAGACCTGCCACATATCAAGAGCTATTACTCAGGTGATTATTTCACAAAGAAAACAGCATTTTTTCCCAGAAACTCAGCTATTTAAGTCTTTGGGGTACAGAAAGAAAAAGATCCTCTCTGAACTGCACACAGCTTAAACTCAACACTCTGATTTAATCCTTGACATGAGAGTCACTCATTAACTGAGAGTGGCAGACAGAAAGGAAGCAGAACTAGCAGTGCAAAGCTCTTCCTCAAAGCTAAGCAGCCAGAAAGCTTTTTGTTTTAAAAGAATTTAACATAATTGAACAGAAAACAGCTTTTAAGTCTTTTTTTTTTTCTTTTTTTGCCAAACATCTCTAAAAAATCACTGTATGCTGTGAAGCCAAAATACTTATGTTTGTAATACATTAGACAGATGACTGTGTGTGTCAGGACTGTTTCAAATAAAGTGTGATTAATGACCAACATACTCTGCCCAAAACATGGGGGATCCACTGAAGAACCCATCCAGTCTTCTGAGCTGATTACATTCACTTCTTTGTCCTGTTTACAGTAATCTTCCATCCAGGACTGCTTGGTACATGTGTATTGCTCTAGAGGAATGTAAGCACAGACAATGTCTCCAAGGTGGCAGTAAACAAAGTCATTGAAAAGTGTGTTAAATTCATCACAGTCAAGTTACTCCACTTTAACGGCAGAAGTTTTAGTTCACGGCTTTTTCTGTGAGTCACTTACATAAGCTAAAGACAAACAACAGCTCATAAAATCACAGCAGCATCTTAAAAAACAAATATATCCCTAAGATTTTATTTTTTAAAAAAACTTTCAGTGGAATTGCATGTTCTTAAGATACTCCTATGTCAATCTAAGAGCTCTCCCTGCCGAGACAATTAACCTTAAATATTTTCAAGTTAGAAGCACTTCCTAGGGTTTTGGGATTTGCTTCTTTTTAAGAGGCACATGCACACTCCTGCATAAATATCAAGATACCAATTGAGTCCTCTGGCACAATATTAATCACAAACCAGCCTCACCACTCCTTATCACTGGTTTTAAAAAAGCATTATCTTAGGAATCATTGATTTGCTTCTTCTCCTGACTCCCCCTCTTTCTGCCAACTGCCCAGGTTCTCCTTAGGGGAGAAAGGACCAAGGAAGGCTTTTCTGTTACATCTACAAGCTCAGCTGTTGACATTATTTTTCTTGTGCCTACCAAATAATTCTGAATGAGCAACAATATTCCTGGGAAAGGCACACAATTAGAGCTGCACAACACAGAAGCTCACATGAAATTAGAGTTAATGATGAACAAAATATTTTGATTTCCAGAGGTGGGAATTGACAGCTCAGGTGCTCAGAGACTGAAGAACTGAATGAGTAGCTCCCCACTACACCTGTCAATGTACTGAAAAATGATGAGCTTATCAAAATATTTTTAAGCCCTGTGAAGTATGGAAAGCTTTAGATGAAAGCCTGCTTCTGATTAAAAATAAATTTCAAATAATATACAAATTTGATAGAACTCATATGACCAGAGACAGAATTCCTACTGACCTCTAAAATATGCAGCTCATGTCTTTACACTTTCACAACATCTGACAGAACACAGGCTGCCTGAGCACACACCTGCTACAGTATTCTGGGAAGTATGGAGGGACTTGGGCCAATCCAGCTCCCTCCACGGGACGCCAGCAGCACTTTAATTAGAGATGTCTGTCATTTCCAGTAGTGAAAACCAGACTGCAGAGTGCTGCTCTCAGGGAATATTGCCACGTACCTATGAGAACAGAGGTGATGTTTATATCCAGGCGTGGTTTGGCCTTCACTTCCAGCTTCAGACGGGAAGGGTGGAGGCGGCTTGAAGCTTGTTGTTGCCAAGACACTGAACACGGCCACGGCTCAATAAATGGCTCCCAACCTGAGAGAAACACAAACCATCACCTCTGCTACACACATGGAGGCCACGCTGGAATGCTCTTTACATATTTAATAATGAAACTTCAATAACTAGATCTTTCATTTTTAACTTGTGTTCAAGATGAAGTTGCAAGCCTATGGATTTAATTTAATACCTAATACAAATTTGGTCCAGCTCCTCCATTTAGACCATGCATACTGTATGTAGGGTCTTGCAGAAATATCTTAATTCCAATTAAAGCACTAGAAGGCAATTACAGTTCTATATTTAAGCTAGCTGAAATTAAGCTCTCTCAAATAGCTTTGACAATGATTTTCACACAATTATATGCTGACTTGGCTATTAGTCAGAATGTCAAAAGATAAAGGTCTAAAAGCTATTAAAAAAGCCACCCTATTTTTAAAAACAAAGCATTTCTTAAAAACAAAAAAAATGCCTTGTTATTGACAGATAATTCCTGAGTGCTTGTCACCAATTATGTAACAAAATTTAGTTTCTCAGTTAAAAAGCCCCACACAACTAGATTACTTCTTTTGTTAGTATCTGGCCTGTATTGAGGCCTAACTTGCTTTTTCACATCTAAAATATAAATCGTGATGGCCTTCTTATGTTAATCCTTTGTCTTCAGCCTAATCACCTGCCCTGACACACTTTTCCTTCCTGAAATACATAATAAATTGAAGGCACCAAACAATTAAAGAGAAGAGAGAAGAGAATGCACAAGACAGCTTGGTCCAAAACTGTCATTTCGCTGGATAACCTTTTTATGCAATTCCATTTGAAAACTTGAGTGCCACTTACATATCAGCAAAATCTCTACTTTCCACATCCGTCCAAATTATTTCAAATCAGGATATCTCGTCTAGGATCACATTGTCTCACACACACAGTCCCAAAAGTCAATCTTTCCCCATTCCCTTAGAGGCATTTCATAGTGAGTGAACTTCAGGCTCCTGTACTAGGAAAGGCTGTTTCCTAAACTTAAACAAGAAAACAACAACCCCCCAAGTATTTCACCTGAAAGCTCACGGTTGTAATAATCTCCAGAAAGGGTAAAACGAGCATAGCCTTCAGGGCTGGTTCTCAAATGTTGGAGAAAATTCAAACCTGTGAGAGAAAAAAAATAAGTGAAATTTCAACTAATGCAAAACGATCAAGCTTCCTGATTTTGTGAACTGTCAAGTAAGCAATGGAAGATTTTGTCTTGTCTTTTAAACTGAAATGGCACAAAAAGCCAACGATAATACTCTTCAAATAACATTTGCAGGCAGCCACACCTAACGATACAGAGCCTCCCCAGGATTCTGCTCAGGACAGATTCCATTTGTTATGTGATGTAAAAAGGAGAAACCAGAATCTTAACCCTACAAAGACTGTGATCTTCTTAAAACCAAAACTTAAACCAAACAGAAATAAAGAAAAAAGAACCCCCAATATCCCACACAACCATCACCAAGACGCTGTCAGTTGAAATTTGACAAGTCCTGACAAATGAGAGCATGATGCTGAACACAGCCAGAACTGACAGTCATTTCAGGTACAGCAGAAGCAGATACTCACGTGAAAAGGTTATTTCAGCCAGGGGAACGTCACAGTCCATGCAGTCATCTATAAAGCAGATGCACACACTTTCTGCCTTTACTTCCACTCCAGAGATGAACTGGAAAGGCACAATCCCCTGTCTATCTCGACCAGAAGAGGTCTGGGAAACTGATTTCAGAGGTTCAGCATTCTTAAACAACCAACTTGCTGCTTTTTTCAAGTCACCTTAGATAAAAGCGAACAACCAATCAATCATCACCTACTTTCTCAATGAAATGTACTTACTAAAAAACATATAGAAGCAAACTAATTCCCTCTCTCTTAAGAAAATATTCTCAGCAGTACCTTGAATATGCTCTATTTTGTAACATAAATATGAGAAGATTATAAAGATATTGGTATATCCTAAGAGTAAGAAATGTGTTTTGAAGTTTGCAAACGTAATAAAAATCTATAGCATTAGGCATGCCTATGGATAAGGTGGGAAGCATGATAGTGCTAAAGGAAAAAAGCATCACTAGTGTTGAAGCTTTGTCTTCTTTTCATGTACTGCATGTAGAACTAGAGAAATACGGTTTTAAAAGGGAGAGATGAAAACACATGCTCTCAACAGGAAGAGACGGGTAATAGCAAGAAATAGGTACACCATAAAAAATTACCAACATGAGCACAACTAAAACTCCCAAACAAAAATACACTCAAGCACCCCACACATGACATCCCAAAGGGCACAAAGAATCCTTGGGGGGTGGATTTTGCACAGTAGCAGAACAGGAAGAAGAAAATTTAAGACTACAGGCCAGCACAGAGCCAAAGATGTTCTAAAGAAGGAAACAGTGCCTGTGCATCGCCACCTGACAGCCTAAAGGCTTTACTTAATTGCAATTAAGGTAATATGAACAATGTGCAAACCTCTGCTAAGAATATCTGATGTTACCTTGGCAGATCAAAAGAGATTTACGACAATCTTCCATGCTGAATCCCAGCTCCTGGAGGCAAGCCAGCTGGACCTCTGGAATTAACAGTTAACCAAGCATTAATCCTTGACAGTTATCTACTTGTTTTCAATTTTAAAATCAAGATACATCTGTATGAAAGATGGGGGTTTGCTTGCTTAAGATTGCAACTGTAGAAAAAGCACCATTCAGCACTGCTTTTACGTTTTTTGTAGTATCATCAGGACAACACCATTATTAGACAGTTCTAACCAACAAAGGGTCTTACACCACAAAGATACCAACATCTTTTGGGTTAAGCTTATAGATTAGCTTCACCTTGTAGAAATCTCCTTTAGATATGAAAGATGGCTTCACTCCAACAGTGAAAAACATACCAAGAACAGGATCCAGCACACGTTTGGATCCATCTCTGGTTTCATGTGCCGTGGAGGTCTCATTCCCCAGTGCTGAACTGGAGGGATCACCACCATTCCCAGCATTTGAAGCAGCCGAGTCAGGCAGACCTGCACTTGTCTGTTGGGGAATTGACTTGGCAATCGCCAAGAAGAGTTGAACATCATTGTAGGACAGTCTGATATCCAGTGCTTGCAACTGAATCTAAATGAAAAATTAAAATATAAGATTCACTTGTCTTTCTCTACACATTTTTCTTACATACTTTAGATATTAATAAAGCTTCTCCCAAAGGAAGACAAAATTTAGTGTTACAATCTGATCACCATGCTGTTTTAAAGATCCAATAATAAAATTATCAGACTTGTTATTATTTACCAACAACCGAAAGCATTACATCTCAGGGAAAAAAAATTTTACTTTGATATAATGGTAAAAAAAGTCTCTAAATATAATTTAAATGTCCTAACAATTAGAAACAGAAAATATAGAAAAAAAATCTTTTTCTTTCAGGTATTAGGAACTATCTAACATGCCTATATGATCAGCCCACTTCTTTCCCTCACTATTAATCTCTGTAACTTATCCCATAAATTACTTTTTCATTACCACTAAGAGCTTTCTGCATGCTTGTTTCTTTTCCATTTCAGGAAAAAATTACCTTTTTTCTCTTCTTATGCATTTGAAAGCCTTCTATTGAATCCTTGGGCATAAAAATATCTCTGCTAGTATTCTCTACTGCATACAGTTTTATTCGGGCCTTTAATATTACCTCTAGAATAGGGGGAAAATCTTCACTATTGAAAGCATCCAGCAGTCCTGAACCACTTGGGTAGGAAGAATTCCCAATAAGTTCCATATGAATCTGTACTGGATCAATAATTGACAGTGCAGTCTCTTGCTCATTTCCTAACCGGCACGAAAACACCTAAAAATTGCAAATTATTTTTAAAAAATTATGAACTAAGAGAACAGGCCTGGCAAGAACTAGCAATATTTTGAGGTTACAGTCAAGTCTTACAATGTTTTAACAGAAACAATATAAAACTATTCTCAAAACTGCTGTAATGTGAGAGCATTTGATGAGAAACCAACAAACTTCAAAAAGCGTGGACTATTCCTTTTGTATATATATTTATAGTAAAGTATCTTCACAAATTCCTCTAATTTTAGATGTTTTACAGAAACAAATATATTTTTCTTACCTCAATGCCAAACAAACTGCCAGAGAAAGGACGATCTAACAACTTGGGCTTGTAAGTGAGAACAGTCGTTCCCTTCAGAATAATTGCGTTGGTATCAAAGCAGGACATGTCTTCAACAACCACAAATTCAGTTCCTTAACCAAAAAAATTACAAATAACAAACAGGGCAGTTGGCAATATCATTAAGGTACTTTAAGCATTTGCAGCAGGTTTCTTGATTTCCTTTGACGGACCTGGTTTTACACCAGCACATGGCTTTTAATCAGAAAAACTCCTACAAAAGCACCAGAGAAGAGCACATTTACCTGTCACATTAACCTTGACTTCCAGCTGCTTTTCTGCTGTCACAGGGAGCGAGGAACGTTTGGTAACTACTCCGCTTTTCACAGTTTTAGGAACTACAGTTGTGTCACTGATGCAGGTTCGCTGTCGGGACAAATGGGGATTTTCCCGCTTTTTGGTATCTCCAGGAGTATATAAAAAATCATGAACCAGTAACAACCAGTCAAATATCAGGAATACACGAAGATTGTTCAGAACAACTGTGAAACTGGAGGAATCCTTAGTAGACCTTTTAAGAAGAGAGAAGCGCACATGTGAACTTTATAACCTGCAGATATTTTAAATCATGCTGAAAACTATCAGTATCTAGTAAGAATGATATGGCATTCTATAGGGATACACTCAGTTTACAGAGTGCCTGGCCTTTAAAATACACACACACACATATACATATACATATTTAAACAGATTGAAATTCAGCAATTTGCTGTACCCACAGGAACCCAACAGATCTTAACTGCACAAATTCTGAGCCATAACAGTACAAGAGATGAATTGAATAACAGGAAATTTATAAAAGCTCCTTTAACGTACTTACATTATCAATATTAACTGTCAAAATCTCAAATTTTAAAACCTTTTTTTATTATCATTTTATGCCTGTTGGGTATCAAACCTAACATTCTGCGTGTGAAACTCAGACCTGGCTCCAAGATAAGAGGTACAACATGAATTTCCTCTCACACCCTGACAGCATTTTGCAGCACGGGAAGCTGCTTTGTTATTCAGAAAAAATGTCAGCCTGCCTGAGCTCCCAGCATCCCATTCTGAAGGTCTGGCTAGAAGGGATAAATTGTTTGGCTTCATGATTTGGAATACCAGTTGCATTTGATCATGCTAACTGGAAAATCATCCAAGTGCTTAAATACCATGAAAGAATTTTCAATCCAGCACACTGTGAACTACAAAATCTCCAAAGAACTGCGATGCCTTCGTGGGGAGCAGCCTCTGCCTGTGCTGCTTCCAACAGCAAAAGCCTATAACCCTCCCTGGCTCTCCAGGATATTTCAAGAGGCACCAGCCAGTACAACACGACCGCTGAGTTCTGCCAGCTCTTACATCTACTGCCAAGGATGCTCTCACCACTAAAAACAGACCACATGCTGCTGCAGCTGAAATTTAAAAGCACAGCAGTTGGGAAGAAGATTTCTGAAACTCTCATAAACCAGATTAGGCTGTACTGTGCAAACTCACTAACTGTGTCTAATCTAGCTGCCTACTGACTCAACGGTTCTGTGAAAACCATCTGGGGTTTTTTTAGGGTTTATTTTTTAGTAAATCCCATTTTCGTTTTATTCAAATTGAAATGTTGGCTTCTTTCTGAACACGTTTTTTAGGTACCTAAAACCGTAACGCAGCATCCAAATCTTAAAAAAAACTTCTCTCAATTGCCAAGTTTCTTTGGCTGGTTTTTATGAACAAATGTCTCCAAAATTTTCTACTGGACTAAAATAATCCACTTTTTTTTTTTTCCTACGTTACTCCTGCAACTGTTTCAGAAGGCATCATACTTATATGAGAGTGAGAAAGCTGAGCTTGGTCAGCAAATCTGATCAGAAGTGAAAGCAACATCTCTAGTCATCTCACTTCCCCCTCCTTTTTGTTAGTTAACATTCCTCAAAAAAACACCACGCTGATATGGGTAAATACTGACATTATACTTTATATTCCCAATTTCAATACTAAATTAGATCAAAATAAAAAAGAAAAAACAAACAGGACAGAACACGGAAGAGAACACAGAGATTGTTTTTGAAAGGGGTGCCATTTCTGTCTGTATTTGATGCTCTCAGAAAACCAAGTGTGACACCTGCTGGGAAACAGCTTTTGTGCAACTTATATCAAAAATTCTACAAACTGGTTTTATGCACACATATAAGTGATAGGCCAGACTTATCAATCTTTAAGCACTTCTGATTCCAATAGTTCAAACCTTCATCTCATCCATTACACATTCAAATCTAAATTTTATTGTAACAAATTAAAAAAAAAAAAATCCAACAACTTCCAGAGAACTGTAGATTTCAATCTGTCAAGCACCACTGATCACCCCAAAAATGTCATCAGATTGAAATACAATGCCCCCAAGTTTATCTACAATAATAACAGGTGTATTAAGACCAGGACAGTACTGATTACATCATTATTAAAAACAAACAAATCCCAGAATTACCGACCTGAAATGCAATTCAATCTGTATTGCTCCTGGGCTACTGGTGTTCTTTGATGACTGAAAGATGCAATTGAAGACATTTGGGGGGCCTGTAGCATATTTCTGTCCAGCGTAACGAGTGTCAAAGGCCATCATGGAATGAGAGACCAGATTTACAGACTTTGTTCCGTTTGACGAGCTTTCAAAAAGCAACTTGGATTTCTTAAAATCAAACCTGGGAGAATAAAAAGCAAAACAACACACCAAAGAGACTTACAGTTCATTTATTCCTTGGAGTCACTTATTTTACAAGTATGGCACACTGCTGAAATCTTTCATTTAGGTATTTTCTAAAATAACTACAATCATGTCCCATGTCACAGAGATAGAAAACAGATCTGTACTAAATGTAAGAATATTTTCCACTGATAAAAAACCTTCTGGATTAAAAAAACCCCAACAAACCAACATAGCAGAAATCTGCTTTTTTAGCCTTTCCTCATATCACTTTCTTAATTAAAATGCTCTTTCTCTTGCGCATGTCAACTGATTACTGGCCTGTTAATTCAAGGACAGTGGAAAGGAGGACAGCTGGAAGGACAGACAGTCTCTTTTGAACAGTGTCATTCCCTTTCATCTTTCGGAGCAGCTCAAACTCTCAGTTTAGACTCTAATTAAGAAATTCCATTTCACTGCATTATAAAACCGTAATTTCATGTATTATTTCAATTCTTGTCCTGTATCTTTCACGTGAGCGTAGTATTGAGGATAAGGTATTCAGTAAGGGAAGAACATTCATACCTGGCTAAAGAGCTGCATCCATCTCTTCCCTTTGGATCCATCAGTTCCAGGCTCACATTAACCATGTCAATGAGGAAGGACATGGAAGTATACACTTCTCCACTCAAAACTGTCTGAAAGTGGAAAACACCAACATCCTTTTTCAGAGCATCTGTATAACTTTCATCTCTGAATTAAACTGTATTTCAGAAAAATGTAAACAGCTTTTGTGTGGTGTCCTTCTTCTCCAAAGAGTTTCAGTAAGCATTACTGGGGAAATGTTACATTTCACAACACTGTGGGCCTTTAACTTGAAAATAGCCATTAATCCATTTTCACACTACTGGTCTAGAGCTTCTTTGTTCTTAAAATATTGCTGTCATCAGCAAAATCAGCAAACCCCCCAGACATTCCAAGAGAATTTCAGCTCCACATAAATGCTCTTACAAGAATTCTTGGATCCTGCAAGTCGTAGGGGCGCATGAACTCCTCGATGGGCTCCCCAAGGTTGTTCTCCAGCAGCCCACGGATCAGTTTGTACTTGTTCAGATCCAGAGAGCAGTGCACTGAGGACAGGTTCCCGTGGATTGAAATGTCTGCGACGGCATGACTCAGCTCCCTGCAACAAAGGGGAAACCTCAGCATTTCCAGGAGCTCCAACACAGCAGGCAAGACCTTTAGGATACAACGAAAGGCATCTAAAACACTGCTCTAGGTGACAGCATAAAGTGACCCTGTTTAAACTCACTTGTCCAAGTTTCTCTCTACTTTTAACTTCAGCCTGAAGGGTTCTGTCAGCAGGCTCTCTCCTGTCTGCCTCACCAAGTAGGATGGAAAGCTCAAATCTGCACTGGTATCTTCCACAGCCTTGGAATACTCTCTCTGATATCTTTCGGCAGCAAAGATGTCCATGTCCTGCAGATCAACCACAATGCAGTCTAAGAGGCAGATGTGATCTTCTGCAAGTGCACAGGAGATAACACATTAAGGAAGAAAAACAGAATCTGTACAAAACTAATGCAACCTACTTTTAAAAAGAAATTTAATTTAGCCTCGATTTTATTCCATATTTTTTATTTTTTTTATTCACATTCATCAACATCTGTAACTACCAGATACCAAGCTCATTCACAGGTAAATGTAAATTCCTAATCAGGAGTCCAATATGTCTGCAATACGCATCTCAAAACACACTCAATTTGCAGGACTGTTCTTCCAGAAACTGAACTACAACTCCCTAATCCTTTAAGCTGCAAAAATCAGCCTTAAAGCTCAGAAGTAATTTTTTCTCCAATCTACAATCTTCAGACCCAGAGCCTTACACTCTTTCAGTGTCACGTAAGATAAAAGCAACATGCCACTGTACTATTTCACAAGGCAAAAGAAGCCCCATGGGGCTCCTACTGCTCTCACGTACCTGGGCTCTCAGGGTTTGGGACAACGGGCAGCTTCGACGGCTGCCCTTGCTGCTTGTTCCATGTGCTCACTGTAGGCTCACTCTTCAGCCTAGAAATGTTTGTTCCTGATGATTTTTTCATGACCAATCCTTCCATTGCTACTTTGGACTCATCAGCACTTGTTTTCTTCACGCTATGCTTTGGAGTTCCCAAAGGAGAGGAAAATTGAACTGAATCCTGCTAATGAAAGAAATTTTGCAATTAATATTAGATTTGTAATTTAAATTCTAAGGAACCAATGCACCAAGGTTCAAGCTGCGACAAATCACTGGAATGCCAGTATCTTCTGCTGTAGAAAAATGGCCAAACTTTTCTCCTATAGCCTTAACGGCAGATGAGAACATTTTCTTTGCAAAAAAGTTTATTTCAGCAACCTTCCTCAAAAAGCTGTGGAGTCTTTTCAATGAGAAACTAATTCAAAAGTAGAAGGTTTTGCATAAAACAAAAAAACTCTCATGTAAATGAAATTAATACCAAAATGGAGGGGTAAGACTGTCAAGATATTAAACATTTCTGCAGAATAAAGACTGTTAAATATTTAAAGCTGTTTTTCAGGTTATGAAAATAACATATGCCATTATTTCTGCAAGATCATGCCAGCAAATTCATATTTTATTAGAATATGTGAACTAACACTTCTACACATGCACATTTTATGTACTTTAAATACTTCAGCTGTCACACCAAAATGTGTCCCAAAATCCTCCTGCAGTTTAAGGTTGGAGAAATCCCTACACTTAGTGGTAAATTCCTCACAGCTGAAAAAAGAAAAGTTCATATATATTGATGTAAAACATTTAGACATCCCCCCACCACCACATATCCGTGGAAATCCATGAGCTGTCTCGCATCAAAAACCTGCAAATTTCACTAGAAAAAAGAGTCACATCAACATTTGGAATTTCTTTTCCCAAAAATCCTGCTTCACCAGTCCGAGAGCCTTCCGCGATGGAACGGCCCCAGCCACTCTGTGATTTGTCTGGTGGAACAGGTTTATACACCACCTGTATACTCCAAAGCCAACTCTGGGATTCGTCTGTCCTGATTTCAATTAATTAACCTCACGCCCCACATGCAAGTAGCAGTCGTCTTTAGCGATATACTCAGCCCTTACTCCAAGACTGCTCACTTTGCCCCTGACTCCTGTATTGTTACTATCATTTCCCACCTTCCTTCTGTATCCAGTTTCTGATGTCAAATCAATCCCTACCATAAACTTCCCTTTCTGGTTTTAATTGTTAATATTTTCTCGCCTTGCATGGTTTTTAAATATTAGAAAAAAATTGGAAAAACTAATTGCAATCACAATCAAGGATTTTAAAAGAAAAAAATTCGAGGACATTAACATTTAACTCCATACTTTAAAGACAAGACTGAAAAGTACATGCAAAGGAAAATCATCACATCATCTATAAATCTATGAATTTATGCAATTAAATCCAAATTAGCAGCTCCTCAGACATGCATAAAGAGCACACCACAAAAACTTTACAATTCTTACAGAATTCAGCAAAAATCTTTAGAACAGAAACATCATTTTTAATAAATGAAGTAACTTTTTAAAATGCTGAATTCCAGAAGAGTATTTTCTTTTTTTTCAGAATGAATGAGGAGCACCTGAACACTGCTATAAAGATGTGAAATACCTCAAATAAAACAGGATCCTTGTATGCATTGGCTTGCAAAATCCGATCCTCAAAAATAAACATAGGACAGAGGAAAAATGAAAACAAAACCAACAAAAAAATGCCAAACCCCATCTAATCCCATTTCAAACACCCACATTTCTACAGTGCTACATAACACAGTATTTTTAGGCTGAAATAAAATTATTGTGCACACTAACTTATAATGGTAATTTAGGAGTCTACTGCTTACAAACCTATATTTATATCAACACACTATGGTACAGGAAACAACCCGACATCACAGTCCACTATTTCCTTACAGCAAAGACAGGGGTAGATACCAATCAGATGAAGGCAAAAGACACACCACAAAACCACTGCAGCAATTTAGTCCATCTAATTTCTAATCCCTTCAAAATGGAATTAGGAGTTTCCCAGACAACTCTCTACTTTGTTGAACAGGTCAGATATAGAAAGTTATCCAAAATGGATCTTCCTCACCCCAAATTTTGTGGCTGCATCTCTCAAGAGCAGCACCAGCTACTCCTGTCCTGTGCCTTGCCATGTGTGCAACCCCTAGAAACCTGTTCCAAGGCTTCACCTCATCAAAGCAGCTACACACACTCAGTTTCACTGAGTGCAGAAAAAAAATAAAACAACCCAATTCTGTTGTTCGGCGTGTTTGAGCAAGTCTCAGCCAACACAGATCCCTGTTTTGTGCCACTCACACTGGAAATTTTGAGTGGTGAAGAGCCCGAGTCTCCAAACAGGGTGAGCTGAAAGCCCATCCTGGTCCCACGTTCAGATGTGCCCCCAGTTGGGTCCTGCTTCCTCATCAGAGCAGCTGGAGCAAGTTCAGCCTCCTTTACTCCCTCTGTTCTCTCAAAACACTCAGTTCAGTCTCCCCTCTGCCCCAAAGCCTCAGACAATAAGCTCAAGGCAGGAAGGGCAGTGCAGCACGATCAGCAGAAAGGCAAATCTGTAAGATTTACCAGCACACTGGCACAGACTCTCATTACTGGAAGTATAACATCAATATATAAAGTAAAATGCAAGAATCATTTATAATTTTGATTTAGAAATAAAATGCACAAGAACTATCAAAACTACAAGCCGCTAAATTAAGAAGCAATGTTCCTACCTTGTTCTTTAATGAAAAGGTACCCGGCATTCCTGCAAACAGAAATCTGTTCTTCACTTTCAGTTTTCCCAGATTAGCCACAATAAGACTGTTAGACTTGGAGCTCTCAGGTATAAGCAGAACAGGAGCTCCAGCCTCAATATCAAGAAGAACTCGGGAAGCTCGCTGGGCTTTATCTCTGACCTGGAAAGAGCAAAAATACATTTTAAAAAATAACTACAAAAATTGCAGGAAGCAGGTGATTATTTCCCACTGATTAGTACTGAACTCAGGATCATGACCCCTTGATTTACAAAATTAAGATATGGTAAGAGTTTATACCAAACAAAAACAACAACAAAGCAACCAACAAAAACCCCTCAAACTCTTGTTTTAGGCAGAGAATAAAGGCTCATTAAACACGTATTATGATGCAAACAGGAAAAACCTGTGCAAGAGGTGCAGCCCTCAGGAGTGACACGTCCTTTCACCCCTGAACTAAGAGGCAGAACAGACACTACTCAGCTCACTCCATAACAAATTACTTAAGAAAAATTATTTACAAAAAGCAAAACCCCATCATTTAGAACAGATGTTTCGAAATCAGATTCAAACTTCCCACCTGATGCACAATGAAGCATTTTAATATCCAAGTATTTACTGACCTTTCTTCAATTATGAGAAGCTTCTACTAAAGAAGACTATCGACTATATTAATTACTCCCACGTTAGGTCGTGTGGTCTGTGGCTGTCCTGATTATTGAAACACTCTACCATGCCCTATATACTCTATATCAATATACTCTATCATGCTCGATAATCTCTATATTGATACACTCTACCATGCAGAAGTTCTGATTTTCTCAGCCTACCAGCCATCAAACTAAATCAGAGACATACACCTGAGCGGAACACAACTTCTCACTTGGCTCTCCTAATTCAGTATTATTACCTGGTGAACAGTGGAGAATAAGACAAAGTAACACCTCGACCCTTTCTGTCCAGTGCATCCTGCAGAACCCAAGTGCTGAAGTTCTAAGGAATGTACAAATTTGGTATTCCGCACTTTCAAACAGCAGCAGGATGGTCCTTGTTAAGGTCTCTTGACTACAAGATGAGCCTGAGAAATCTCTACCAACACCAAAACTCTAAAATCTCCCACCATTTCAACTTACTTGAGTTGATGCATTAACACAAATGATATATTTGATTTCAACTGCAAAAAACAGGCTGGGAAAGAATAGCAAAAAGGCCCAGACGTACTGTTTGTCCTTCAATTGCTGCTCTCTGCCGCCCCAAGACATCTTGGAGCTGAGTAAAATGCTGGATGAAAGACACCACCTCGGCCTGGAAGCGCTGGGTGTGCACGTACTGGACAGACGCCATCCGCAGGGTCACACGGATGTCACACTCCCGTTGCAGCAGCGGATCCGGCCTCCCGTATCTGTGAGAGGGGTTGAAAGTAAAATTTACCAATCTTAGCTACACTTTACAAGCAGCACTAGACATTTTGCTGCATTCAAAATAGTAATGTAGAAGATTTAACTAATGTTCGCAGCATGTAATTAACACTATTTCGGTTGCAGACACGCAAAATCGGGTTCGTGTTAATTACTTCTAAATTTTGTACATTTAAGTGGTACTGAATTTTAATTAAGCGAACAGGAAAATTCTACATTTGGAATGTACCTTTAATCTCTGCATAGCAGCTACAGCTTTGGTGATTTTGTATCAGAACAGTGGCTTTTCAGGTAACTACTCCACTGCAGGATAATGTGTACATTCAATGCTGAATCAGTGTGCTGTCATATTTGAAATTATTTCATAACATTACTTGGATAATTTCTAATCTGATTAATTGGAAAACCGGGAAACATCACAGGATAAGAACTATTCTTTAAAACAAAACAAAGAAATTCAAATTTACATTACGAAAAAGCAAACCCCTTATTCCAAAATCAAGGAGCAATGGAAAATCTATTTCATCAGTTGAAAACCTCTTCCAACTTTTAAAAAACAACTGTTTCAGCTAGGAACAAACTATCATGTAAATACTTCCAAAAACAGCTTTAGAGGGAAATAAAAAACTGCTTTTCCTTTTCCATGTCTTTCAACATTGCAGGACAAAGATAAGCTTAAAATCTTAAGTTTAAGACTGAAAATATTCTAAGTCCCACTTAAGTTCCAAAAGGCCAAAGCAGAATCATGCAGCCCTGACAGTTGTGGGCTTGGGTTTTCTGGGTTTGTTTGACTTTTGGGGGTTTTTTGCAGGGGTTGGAAGTTAATGGAGTAACGAGCTAATATTGAGTAACAAAAAGTTTAAATTCATACTTAAAGATTTGGAAAATGAGTGCTTCTTCACCACTTGTAGTGAAACGTTCTCTGTAAAATTCTCCATGAGCTGTAAGATCACTTAAGGACAGACTTCCAATACTTCCCCGCAAGGCTAAATCTCCCTCTGCAAAACAAAGGACAGACAATCAGGATCCTCAAACACAGATCAGTTACTAAACCCCAAAAGTTTCTAACAGTGGGACAGTCTCATTACAAGTAATTAAATAAGTCAATTCAATTAAACATTAAACCTCATGTTCAAAGAAAATCACGTCTTTCTGCTACAAAGATTGTATTAACCCACACATTACTCTAGGCTTTATACACATCTTGTGATCACACCACTTTGATTTGTGAAACTTAGATACGACTCCTTTTTTTCCTCTAGAACAGTAATAAAAACTATTGTTCTGCTCTGTGAAAGCAAAGTATTAAAATCACAGCCAATCTCAGCTAAAATGATGAAAGGTTTGACAACCGGGAGGGATGCCACGATTTAAAATAAACCCTGAAAAAGCAGAGAAAGAAGCATTGGGAGGAAAATGTGCATTTTGCCCAGGAAAAACACACAAAAACCCAACGAGCACCAAAATAAATACATTTAAAATCATAATTCCAGTGCACACCTCATTGTATTTTAAGCTGCAAACAACCTGAGCCCTTCAATCTACTCACCAATCACTTCCAAGTGAGCTGCAAGTTTTGCCACACTGGCTTTAGCAAGCTCACTGGTTGTCTTATTCAGGACTAAGGATAAAGAATGAACCTGGTCAAACAAAACAGGAACAAATTGGTATGAAATAACATGACTTCAGAGCTTGAACATTTTGTTTAGCTTTTTTTCAAGACAATTGCACTGTAACACATGAATGGCAAACAACAATTATCTGACTGGGAGACACTGAAGGAGAGCAACATTTTTACTGCCTTGTTTGCACGTTAATGGGTCTCCCAAGCAACTCAGAATGATCAGGCCAAGAACAAGTCCCAGCACTGTCACCTTCATCTTCTTCTCTTTCAAGATTTGTCCCACGTAAGTTAGACTATCGGGCATCTGGCCAAAGACTATATTATATACACACACATCATGTGTTTTTCAAAAAATATGTTTATACATATAGATGTATAAACATATTTGGATATATATTTATAAAATATAGACTTTTTTGTATAAATAAACTCCATAGTAGCTAGAACAGCACAGTGCCAATTGCAGCATGTTAAGCCTTTAATATTGAAGCAACCTTTTCATTAAAGAGAGGGTCACAGAGCAAGGGAGCCAAGCATTTTGCAAATGTTCTGCTTTTCTGTAACTCCTTTTTTTTTTTTAACTACATCTACACACGTTTTAAATCTGTTTCTGCATTTACGTACACTCCCCACTAGCATATAAAACACTTGATGTAAATGTCACCTTAAGTTTCTATAAACCAGATGTTTTATGACAGACAATCCAACTACTGTTTTGCATCTCAAGTATACCTTTAGATCCAGCTTAGTGTTTACAGGCTCTTGGGCTTGAGAAGCTGACAGGGAATTTATTTCTGCTTTGATTGTCTGCTGAGTATCTTCAGGCTGCGGCTTCATAGCATGGTTATCAGCAGTGGATCCAATCCCAAAG
Source organism: Cnemophilus loriae (assembly GCA_013397755.1). Classification (NCBI taxonomy): domain Eukaryota; kingdom Metazoa; phylum Chordata; class Aves; order Passeriformes; family Corvidae; genus Cnemophilus; species Cnemophilus loriae. The sequence continues at coordinate 53,031 of VZTF01000448.1, forward strand.
AAATCCAGTATCACTACCCAAGTTTGCAAAGTTATTAACACATCTAGACAATTAAAATCAACATCTACACTACGGTTAATTTTGTTATAGCGAGAAGAAAATTCAGGATGTTTCCTATCCACTAGAAATATATTGATATGAACTAATGAATCATCAAAGTTACTTTTTCCACAGGGCAACTTGGATCTGTCTGCTGATGGAGAAGGAGGTGGAGTCAGAGGATACTTAGAATCAGCATCTTCTTTTTGCTTCTTACGGGAGGCACAAACTGGTCTTTGGTACAGCTGAAAGACATTAGGTGCTTCTTCCATATGGGAAGGGAGGGAACGTGGCATATCTGGATATTCTGCATTGGATACTGAGGGACACGACTGTGAAAGATATTCCTTATGTGCTAAACTGGATGGTTTGGGTGCTCCACGGGACACCATGAGGTTCTTATACTTAGAGTCTGGTTTCTTTTCCAGGAGATCTTCCATCAGCAGGGAACGCAAGGCAATCTGAATGGACAAGGTTTGAGGGTGATCTTTGGCAAACTCTACATCAAAATCCTGAAACTTAAGGCTGACAAGACCTTGTGCCCCAAGTGTGAGATCACCACTTAACTGAACCTGGAGCTCCGAGATGTGAAAGTTTGCTTGAATCTGAGTAAAAGATTTTGTTTCCCTGATAGCTAAGGGTTTGTTTGGAACAGAATTAAAACTAGAGTGGCTGAATAAGCCATTTTCCTTCCGTTCACTCAAGAATTCTGTGCCTGTACTATGAAGTGATGCTGAAGGAGAACTAAGACCAGTTGGAGATACAGAAGTGGTCGAAAATTTGTTCAAATCTTCACTGTAAATTAAATTATCCAGAGTCTGAAGGACTTGTTCATATACATGTTTTGCTAACACCACCTGTAACATAGAGAAAGTAAACAACCATCACACTGGAGCTCTCTATATTAACGGAAACAATACATATATTCTAAAACTTGTACATGGAATTCCAAATCACACAAATTTTAAGTTCATCAAAAAAAAAAAAAAAAAANTACAGTGCAAAACTGAAGCAAAACAGTTCTGTACAAGCTCTGCAAGATGACACCACCTGGAAACACATGGGATGGGACCCTAGAATAGGATACCTTGTATTCCTGGGCAAAAACCATCCTTACAGAGTTAGTTAAAAATAATTCACCACCTGAGCTTACACAGTAATATATGAAACAAACATTCTACTTAGCCATTATTGCTTGCCTCCTTAGTGTTAGAAGTTTCAGTTTCCTCTATTTAAAGCCTCTGCTCCTGCACATATTTTTTCAAGGTAATGGCATTTTAATTCTTAGTTTCAACTACAACTGCAAATAAACGAATTTGGACAGTGTCATTTGGACAGTGACACATTTACTTTTCCTTCTGTGTTCAAGATAAGCAAAAGTTATACTAATTCATAAAGATGTCTAAAATGCCCCTGAACAAGATTAAATTTTGGTCATTATTACCATGACTTAAGACTGTCTTTTCTCACCACATGTATAAGGGTCTGGTTTCTAAACTACCAACATGTTAAACCTGAAGATACTGGCCTGAAAAATACTCATCTTCTATGCAGAGAAATATTTTTATATTGATAGTGGAAATACTGTACCTGAAGAGGGTTCACAAATTTCCCTTCAATCTTCATAATGCTTGATATTCCAAAGTCTTCGTTACACAGAGGAAAAGTCAAATCCAAATCTTTCTCTAGTGGTATCTTTTCCAATTTAAACTGGATGGTGGTGTTATTCAGAATGTGGAAAGCTTTAAGAGAAAGTGAAATTAAAACAACATTAGAATAAGTTAACTGAATATCCCATAAATACTGTATGGAAGAGATAACACAGTAGCTATTGAACTTGCTCAGAATCCGAGCAATGCTGGACTAAGGTTGTAGGGTTATGTTTTGCTCAATTTCTGCATAAAACGCACCATTCGATTTTTGCTTAGGAGACCAAAAATGGATATAAATACAATAACTGGCCCACTGTCATTAAAACTGACCAATGTATTTCAGTAGGATGGGTGAAGCAGAATATACAACCAGACCTATGGTCAATACACATTTTTAACACATATACTACTCATATCATAATAATTAAGACTCCTCTGATCAACGTACCATGGCCTTTATGTAATGATTCAAAGAAGTCATGACGAGTAAAATGAGATTCTTCCTGGCTGTTAATGCTGGCAGGACCTGATGAACAATGTGGCCCATGGGGTACCTCACTTGCAGGTTCCTTCTTGTTTGTAAATTGACTACTATTTAATGAATACATCTTAATATCTTTAATTTCAACTTGCAGCCTATCACTTGTAGACTCATCTTCTCCTGGTACAAAATTCTGAATAGATATTTGTCCTAGATGACCTACAAGCAGTTCAGAGCTACCGGGCTTTCGAGGTATGGAGACAATTGGGGATTCAATATTTACATTTAATATAAGCTTGATAGTATCAGTTTTGAGGGGCTGTGATCCAAATGCCTCGCCTTCGTTATCTTCTGCACTGGCAACATCTCTTGTTCGTGGTGTGGTATCGAACAAAGAAACCATTTCACTGTATTCAGCAGTTTTAGTTGCCAAGACTGTTGTAACTTTTGAAGCTGCACTTTTCAACATGCTGCGAAAATTCTCTTCCAGCTCATCCATGGACAAAGTCAGTTCTTTCAAAAATTTGGCTGAGTGGTTGTAGTGTAAGGAGGCCATTTTGAGGTTGAGAGAACACTCCTCTTTTGACTTTTCTGTGAAAGTGAAACTTAAAGCATCTGGAAGGCTATTTCCATCATCAAGCCTAAAGAATAAAGATTCAAAGAAATTTACATCGCCAATGAGATTTTCATACCTCCCTGTGTTCCCTATGCTCACCACATACTGGTTCTTTACATTGTCTTGGGTCAGATCCATAAGGTGAAGGCATCCAAGAGAGCCATTCACATCCAGTTTACTACACATGGAGACATTGACTTTGGTGCCACCAATACTGGCTGTTGCAATTTTTCTGCCGTATTTTTCTCCATTTGTCATGCCAACTGTCCTGAGGAGGAGTACATTTAACCAGTGAATATCAACTGCTACCTCTGTGTTCTGTGCGTAAGTAGACTGGAATGTTTCCTGTTCCCTCCAACCTGTCTCCAAGTCAGCTATTAAAGGCTGAGGACTAGAATCTTCTTTCTCCTTCGGGAAAGATTTCTGGAGAAACCCAATCAGTTCAACAATAGTCTCCGGGTTAAGGATGATATCCAGGTTGTTCACCTGTACAGAGATCACCTGCAGACTGCTATCCAAGTTCATCGATGGGCATTCTGCACTCACAAACTGATACTCTAATTTTATCAAGGACTCTTGATCTTTTCCATTGTTACCGGCTGAGGTGTTGGAGGCTGTAGTGCATCTCTCTGCCAAACCAGCTACATCGATGGGACATGCATCTTGTGGTCCAGAAACTGGGGACTGAGCCCTGCTGTCTCGAAGGCTTCCTGTTGGCACATCAAAGCTCAGGTTCTTATGAGAAGCCATCAAAAGATCAAAATCTGTTCCATATGTTTGCATAGTATCAACCAGTAACAGGCCGTGGACAGTCAGGGACACCTCTGCATCATAAGGCCTTTTCACAAAATGGGCATTGGTGCCGAAAACCTTGAGCACAGAGATGTATCGCCCGTTACTCTCAACACCCAGCTGCATACAGTTTACTTTGAACTCAGCCAAAAGTAGCTGGGATTCAACAAGAACTTCCCGGGTGTGTTGCTCGAGCATGACAACACTCTGTGTTAGATTCATTACAGAATCATGCAAACTGCCAAACTGGTCTACCTCTGCAAAAATCTTGTCTTTCCCTAAATGTAGGGCATCTGAAGACTTAGCTTCAGATGTACTCAGCTGTGTCAAACAGTTCTTCAGAGCCAGGATTTTGTCTTCATTGATGTGAATTTTCAAGTCTGGCAAGTTGCCAGACAAGACAGCTCCTGGGTATTTTGGGTCAGATGTGTATATCAGTCTGCGCTCCAGCTGCAGGTGAACATTGAATTTTTCTACCACATGAGTTGGACCCACATCACTATCCTGAATGTGTTTCCAGTTGTCTTTCACTCGGCCCACCATGATCTGAAGGTCCATAAAAGAAAGTGTGTATCTCTCATACATTTTTTTACTCATTAAATGTGCCTGTAGCTGCTCTTCACTTATTTCTACTCCAGTAAATTCAGACATTTTGATGCCACTACTGGTGTTGGATTCTGGTGGTGGAGTATTGGGAGGAGTTGCAAGAGGTGTTTTATATTCCTCATCACTCAATTCATTGACTTCTGAAGAAATGGCACCTGCACTCCTCTTGGAGTCTTCTGCGGATTAAAAAAAACAGTGAACAAACTAATAAACAAAAGTATTCTCCTCCATCCTCAGATGTTTCCTATCATTATCTGATCATCCTGTCTGAAGTCCTATTTTTTTTAACACAAAGCATATCTGGCACTGTCCTTGCCTCCTTCCACTGTCACTTCCTTTTTCCTCAAGAAGAAACCTACTATACGTCTACATTCACAGAGGTGTCAGTCACAACAGAAGCTATTAAAAGACACTATTGTCTCATTTTTAACCCACCTAATGCAAGATTTACTTTTAACCAAGTTGTCAAAAAAAGAACCCATTACTCTGCCTACACAATTCTTCTGATCCTCAAAACCAAATGAAAAGTAAGAGCTACTTAACTTACAGTATTTTTATCATCGGAAGGTTTTGTCCAACTGGCTTTACTGCCTAATATTAACTTTCATTTTATTATCTTAAGAAAAGGATTTTTTTTGTACTTTACAAAGCAGGAACACCCCCCAAAACTTCCCTGTACTTTTTTACCCTTATTTTTAAGCTCTGACTTTCTGAAAGAAGATAGAAAAGAAAAGCTGCAATAATTTAGATCATACCTTGAGAATTTGTGAGTAATATTCTTCCCAGATCTACAACAACTAACACAGGATCCACAAATTTGAAGTCATCGGGAAAGATCACCTGAGGGGCAGAGATATCAAGGCACACGGTCCAGCTTTTGCTGTTTTCCTGAAAGTTAAGAAGAAAGATATAATAGCCCATAAGACAACAAACCAAAAAAAGCCATGTGAAACATCTAATTAGCCACTCTTACTCCCGATGAGCTGACTGTCATGAACTCCAGCCACACTCAGGTTTGGTACCTTGTTAAACCATAGACTCCCACTGCAGTCAATAAAAGAACATTTTCAGCACGTGAAAACATCCCCTGCACCTCAAGCCTGGATTGACTGACAGCAAAAGGAATCTACAACACCTCCTGGAAAACTCCCCTCCTGCTCACAAAGAACATCACACAAACAACAACAAACCTCACTCTTTAGAGCTCCAAGCCCTAAACCAAAAGGCTAAAAGTCTACATAGACATATTAGGGGCAAAAACTTACAATGAAGTCTCCAACTAATAAGCGATCGATCGTTTGTCTGATTTCAGCTTTTGTCTGCATTTTCAGCTTGTTGTACTGTCTTCTGGCAGCTTCAGCCACTCTTGCCTCTAACTCAGACTGATAACCAAAACCTGCACAAGAGAGGGAAAACTGACTAGGTATAACTTTGTTCACCCTTTACTGAATCAGAAGAAAAAATGGAAGAGAAAAAAATAAAGTATTTATTTTAAATTTTAGCAGTGAAATACAGAGCAGGAAAACACAGCAGGTGAGTCACTGTCTGTGACTATTCACTAGGCTGCTGCACAGAAAAAAGGAAGTATCTAAGCACAAAACAAATGATCCCACTAAAAAAATACTTTCCAAACCTTCTTCTGGTCTTTATCTCACAGACCTTCAGCCCAAGTAATTAAATTTGAGGAAGACAGAAAGGGTGCTAAGTATGGCCACAGAGGAAATTCTGACTAAACATTAAGATGTGCATGTGTAGGCAGTGGTTTTTTGTTTGCTTGGTTGGTTTGTTTGTTTTAAACTTGAATATTTATGGAATATTCTCGCCTTGTGAGAAAAGGTGTCGCACACACCTTCATGCTGGTAATTTGAATCTTTTGGTATTTACCATAACCAGCAGAAAAACAATTGGTATTTCAAGAACATTTTAATGTTCCTAATGTTACTTACTGTCACCTCTCATCTCCTCAGAAACTGAATTTTAACAACCAAAACTGCAAAGGTGGCCACTTTATAGTGTTACAGACTTAGGTACTAGAACCCTAAATCTTGTTGCCCTTAGAAATTTATGGAACCAGTATGTTCAAATCTAAAAATCAAGGTAGCTCAAGAAGCTGTAACAAAGGGCAGCCTTAATCTCATCAACAGAAGAGACACAACAGGAATTAGAATACTATTTCCTCTGTATCATTACTATAGAAATAGTCTTTTAACTGCCCTCTCAAAAAAACTCCATCGATTTCCAGAAGAGATTACAGGAACAAGTCCCCTCTCCTTACTTATGCATTTTAATTTAGGGGGCATGAACATCCACCATGGGGTATAACAGCAACTTGCAATTTTAAAGCAGAAGTTGCAGGAGTCTGCCAAAGCAAAATCCCTGATTCAATTAAACAAAAAACAAAACAAACGAAGGAACAAAACCCTCCAGAGAAGACTAAGTGTATTGCTAAATTTGAACTCAAAGCGAAGATTCTTTGATTAGTGCTTTATACTTCTAAGAATGAAAATAGATAAAAATCAAAGACAAGAAAACAAGTAATTCCACCAACAAAACCCCAACCCCACCAAAAAAACACATTAAAGGTTAACCTGAGGTATGAACCCTTCCCTTGTAGAAGAAGTCAGCTACTTTCTTAATGGCTTGTGGATTGTAAATAATATTTAGAGGTCTGGTACTGACTTCCAGGCGCCTCTCAAAAGCGCTGTGAATTGGATTTCTTTCATAAAGCATCTCAAATACTGGGGCATCACGATCTGCAACTGAATAAAAGATGACTTACAAAAAGCGGCTGTAAAAAATCCCAAAACAAACAAATAGACAAAAGCAAAAAACAACTCCCAAAGAATTTAATAACTGATTTTTAACTGGTACTACTGGGAAAGTAGAAGTGTCTAAGAATTTTTCAGTAACAGAAAAGGAAGTAATATGATCAACTTCTACAACCAACAGAATTCAACAAGTTTATATATATAAAAACATTTGTATAATTGGGGTCCTAATGTTGAACTCCTATCAATTTCTTTTTAAACCAAAACAAAGAGTAAGTGAAATTCCTATTGTCTTGAAATACATCATTTCTTCCTTTCTTTAAAGTCAACCTGCATGCACCCTTACATCTTGAACAAAGCTTCTGTGATTTTACCTTCACCATTCGCAAAAAGCATTTGCATTAATTCAAACTCTAGGCACTTTGTTTTGAAATTTCTGGTTTGTAGGAATTATCTCATTAAACATAAAATGAAATCCTTACCAGTGTTCTGATTAGTCATTTCTGAGGACAAAGTTTGGAGTCCAAAGGAAGACACGCAGCCAACCTCTTTTTGCTAATAAGAATTTTAGAGAAAAATATTAAGATAAAATCAACCAGCCCACCTGATACAAGCATAAGAGTCTTTTCTGTTGAACTATACGTACAGTCTGAGATTATTATATGCATTTTTTCCCTGACATGGTCAAAGAAAAGAAGGCAGTATGACTAAGAAGCAAACACTCTCCACTCCTGCAGCAGACAGGCTGAACTCTGAAGTGCAAATTGCAGTCAGTACAAAGCACAAAATACATGGGAAATCCTTATAGCATTAGATTCAAATTTTGCTCCCTCAGAAGAGAACTCTGAAATATTTTCTAAAATTTATTTCTGCATTTAGAGTACCAGTACACAGGTGAAACAGAACCATTATTTGGGCCACAGAGCTTTATGGAAAAGAACAATCACTGATTAAGCAGCAATGCTGATTGTTCCAAAAATCAAATGTTGTTCAACCAGTTGTCTTCTTCTCAACACATATAACTGAAAGGTTAAAGTCATAAGCATAGAGAGTAAAAAATGAAGAGTTCTATAAATGCTATTTGAAAAGAGAGGGGAAAAGTAAATTCAACAGGTGGAAACTTTCCCTCAAGACTTTTGCGTTCCCCTTCTGGGATAAGAAATGTTTCGAGTTTTGGAGTATGACTATTTTCATACACAATTATGCATCCCACGTAGTAACTTATAGGGTTTTTTTCACCTACAGGATTTGGGAAAACAAGAACAGGAAATATGGTCCCTTCTGTTGCCAAATCCCTCAGGAAAAGACCACCAAGCTGAACTTTGAGAAAGGAAGACTTTCTGCGAGGAAGGGATTCTGCCAAGATCTTTACACCTGGAATATAAATACATAAAATTATTTTGTTTCTGTTAGTACAGCATACATTTCATATAAATTTCACAAATAAAAAATACTGTCCAACAAACAAGTATTTTTCAAGTCTTCATATCTATTTATTTCTATTAAAAAATTTAACATGGAAATTTGTTATATAGTACAATGATTGTGAGGCAGCTCTGGTCTTTTTTAAGAAAGAACAGAAATGGGCTTAATACCTGAAAACTCCAGCTGCATAAAAGCAGTCTCTTCAGCATGCAATACCTTCTTCTCTCTATGCAACAGAGTGAAAGAGCCACCCTGCAGCTGTAGATTTAATTTAGCAAAAACATGATCTCTCTTGGTAAAGGTATTCATGCTGGAAGCATCTGCAGCAGGATCAAAAAATTCATCCGCACCTAATAAAAAAAAAAACAAAACAAAACAAAACCAACACATTAAATAAATTAAGTTTCTGGAGGGCTACTGAAGAACAAAAAATGAATATGAAAATAAAGATTTCTCCAGCTCTTGGGCGGAAAAATAGAAACAAAAAATAGAGCAGATATACCTTTTTCCTTAAAAACCCTGAATATTCCATATAATTCTTCTATTTCAATCAAGGTAACGTAAGCCTGAATTTACAAAGACCCCAGCAACGCAGTACTATTCTTGTTACACCCAGTCACACGACCCCACACACGCACTTGAACAGAAGAAGTCCCTTCTCCATAAAGCTCTTCACCATAAATGACAGTAACAGTGGAAGCAAATATATTCCACGTATGGCTCTGGAAATCAGCAGGTATCCAGGTACCGACACACTGCCCAGGTTGTTCAACTTTAGGCAGGCTCTGCTGCCTGGGTACGTCAGCTGGCAGAGAATCCTTTAACAGCACAGGCCCAGAGCTCTTCCTGCCCACCTGGACCAGGTATTAAACCATGGGAGCAAACCCTGTCTTTCCATACCCAGTATGTCTTCTGGATTCCACTGTTCCTTCGGGTCTGGCAGCAGTCCTTCAAAAGGTTCACCTTCGTACGTCTGCTGAGCATATCCGTACCAACCTCCCCAGCCAGGAAACCACGACTGCAGGTACTGCAGCATCCCAGTGCTGCTGCCATGGGTGGGTTCTGCCGGAGGGGAACCTCCAAGGGAATCAGGCAAGGGCTCTTTAACACTCTGTTTGAACATTCAAGACACACACGTTACTACTGCTGAGTGAAAGAGTATCACCGCTGTACAAAAAACATCACAATAAAAACACAATTCCATCTCCTATTTACTCAACACTCCAGCAGTGATATTCTCAATCAATACTCAGCCTAGAGGAGAGCAGCAGCAAAGAAGTAACAAGCATATAATCATTTAACTGCTTCATATTCGTATGAATATATAAATATGCATGTGATTATGCACATATGAAGCCGTACGCCACCGTTTAAATCTTAGTCTAGAAACACTAAACCAAAGAAGAAGCCATTTGACACCATAAAGCACAGCTCTACATTTCAGCATTTGTATTTGCAGGAGATGATGCTGTGTTGTTATGGAGATTAGTCCATATTTTGTGAAGTGTATTCCCCAAGCCATTTCCATGAGGCTCACTTCTGCCACATGTTTATTTTGGGAAAATATTCATTACAGGCCTTCATTTCCGCTCTCTGTTTTTAACATGGAGAGTATCCGACCTAGGAATTCTGGCAAGGATGCTGCTGGGGAAGATCACCATAGGACGAGACAAAAGATTTCACTGTGCAAGTGACACAACAGTAAAAACTGCAGGAACTGAGCATTTCTGCAATTTTAACATTAATGCCTCACTTTCAAATCAAAGAAAATACCTGCTACGGCTCTCCAGCAGAACAATACCTCAGACAATCACTTAAAGATTGCAAATATTACCCTGTATGGAGAATGTTCTCACCTCAGCCAAGTCATGAAATTTATTATGAACTATCTCATACAGAACCTTCAACTCTTCGTAAGTCTGCTCATCCTCAATACGATGCATTTCTGCCTGGAAACACAAAAAAGGTAAAGTACCTGCATTAAAGGAGTACAGAATCTTGTTCACACACATGTCAGGTATCTCTGCACTGAGTTAGGCACTCGTAGAAAAAATTAAGGTGGCATTAATGATCATATCAAAGTGCCTCAGCACACGAAAATTAATGAAAGTCACGCAGGCAATTGTAACAATGACATTCCCCTGAATTATAAATAAAGCTTATTTGCATTGTGAAGTACACTATTTTAGCACTGTAAAATATTCACAACTATATCCTCCTATTCCAAATAAGAAGCAAGATTTGCAGCACAAAAATTAAACCAGGGAAAATAAATTGATTTAACAGAATGCCTTGCTTAGCCAGGAGCAAAAAAAGGTTCTGTCTTGAGTAAAGAAGGAGGAAATGAACTGAGTGAATTAGGGCAATGTAGTATTCATAGTCAGTCACTCAGACATGTTGTCTTCTCTGTACTGATTAACAAGTTGTTTGTGGGAACTGATGATTCACCCAAGTCTAAAAAATCTATCATGAAACAACAAAGCAAAAGACATTTTTCTAGTCCACTGCCATTACCCTCGTTACATTTCACACCTCTGCTGAACACAATACCAGCTCTGAGACCTGGCTTTGCCAGGTACTATTAAACTTTTCTGTATATTGACCTACTCCTACAGTTCATATCCAAATAACAAAAGTAAGGATTACATACAACTCAAAAGTATCAATAGAATTGCACCTTTAATTAATACAGGTGTGGTACATGGTGCCCTGAACTGATTTAAAGAAAAAGTCCCAATATACCTAAAGATAAAAAGCAACTAATGATAGTTCATGGGTTTTTTCTTTCTGAAGTAGGTCATAGGTTCATTATTAGGGCCACTAAATTCTTCATCCTCAAATCAACTTGGAAAAACAGAACAAATAAAAAACCCCAACAAAACCCCCCAAATAACCCCAAACACAGTGTGTCAAGCAGCCACAATTTTTCCCAATTATCTACCCCAGCATATGGGTAGACACATTTCGGGTATTTAAATACCTCTTGGATCTACAGAGAACACGAGTTAAGAAAGCACGTCACCAACTGTCATAAGTACTCTATAGCAGTCAATGCTATTTTTGGTGAACACTGGTTACAGCTCAAAAACCAGACAGCATTTCGCAGTGCAAAACAAAAACACATGAACCTTGCAGCACACACACCTCCCACAAGCCCAGGTTTCATCATTAAAATCTCAGCTGTGGTCAGCAGTCAGTTCAGTGAAAACGGCCTGCAGTACAACTAAAGATGTTTCTTAACTTGTCCAGGTTTTAAACTTGAAAAGATGAAACAAACCAAATGTAAGATGATTAACCATCACTAGAAGAAACTCAGCTCTAAATACCTGGTCTGCAGCAGACAGCGGTTCCCCCTTCAGCTTGCTGTAGTACAAGTCCGTGTAGGACACTGCATCCCGGGCCCGATGCAGCGCAAACGCCCAGGTGGAACGTTGCCTCTGCTCCCTGATCTCCGAAAGATTTGCATTCAGGGCAAAGATCCACCATTCCCGGCAGCTGAAACAATTTTCAATTACTGTATTACCAGTATTTGATAAAAAAAACCCTAAGCCAAGTGCATGTCCAACTGGTGAAAGGTCCAGGGGACTCGGTGAAAAGCAGTGGGCCAGCGGCCAGGAAAAGCAGCAGCACTGGAGCCTGCACAGATGGGCTGGTCCTACAGACTGTGGAGGACAGTGCTCCCCAGGGTCCCACCACTCCACTGGGATTTAGTCCAGCTGCCACACATCAGGCACAGACAACAAAATTTAGAGTTACACAGACTGGATGGAAAGCCTCAGGTAAGGATAATTTTATGTTTGAATTACAATTGAACATTTAAAACTGATTTATGAGGTAGGGGAACAAAACACGAAAACTGAATCTCTAACATATGATTATTATGTACGTTTTTGTATTTGTCTTGTTCTAGTTTTTCTAGTATAGCTTGTAATACTCTATTGACAACACCACACATGGAGATGTACTTACTTCTCTGTTACTGTAACCTTTGGTTTCCACTTCCTGAATTTAAGCTGCCGTTCCTTTCGAGCCAGTTCCTTTAAAAATCCCATGATCTGCTGATACTGCATCTTTTAATGAAACAACACACAGATCAGTGAGGTGATACTGGAGTGTTTTCCCAGGAAAAGAAGAGAGGAAAAAACCCAGCCAAAAACCCAACCACAGGTTTGGTTTATCAGCGTCAATGGCCTGCCCATGGTGCTGAATTAAGATTAATGTTAATCATAATTCACGATTTTGTTCCCCAGTGTGATGTATCTTCTCCCAGCAGCCAGTAGTTCATGTGTGACATTCCATTTACAGCTTTATTTACAAATACACAGAATGAAATCTTCCATGTCAGGTCATCAACATAACATGAGCTGCTACTGTACATTGTACAGATCAACCCCCTCCACACGCACCCTTCCTATTACTACAATAAACAAACAACAATTTAATTATTTTTGCAGTAATCTATTTCAGTAAAATAAATAAATAATTTTGAATGCTTGACTTTAAAACAACTTATTCAATATATCTCTTTGAGCTGCCTCTCAAACAAAATCTTTCAGAGTATTAATTTGATGCTACAATAACAGCATTTAAGCTGTCACAAACACTGCCACAGTTTTATGATATCTGTTCCAGTTACTGGCAGGTAAATGGTTGGTATTTACCTGAGAAAGCTTCAGGGGTATCGTCTCAAGCTGAATGTCACATTCCAGCCGCGGAGTATGGCGGGATCTTAAAGGCTCCTTAGAACAATTTCTCTTGAGAAGAGCAGAAGTGCAGACAGGCTCCATGATGTAATTATGATCACGACTTTCCATACTTCTATCCATTGCGTCCTGGGGGTTACAAGCAAATTACTCTCTAAGAAGCGAGTGTACAATAGTCATTAGGATGCACAGGTTTCATGGACTAGAATGTACTGTATCAGCAGCCCAGTCCACTGGAAAAAACTTCTTGAACATGTTCTCTCTTCAAAAGTAAAACAAGCTATTTCACAGTACAGCCTTTGTGGGTTGCACATGTATCTTACCATTAAAGCATGAAACCACAGGCTTCTGTTGCTCTTAAAAGACCAGATCCAATAAATTCTACGTCAATCAGGTCTGCAGACAGAAAGGAGACTAACAACAACCTCTCTTTCATATGCAAAACCTCTCTCATGTACCTGTAGCTGACCAGGAGGCAAGTCACCCAGTAAAGTGCAACTGGTATCCCAGTAAACACTGAAATCAGCAACATCCATCTGTTTTTTCCGCATCAGCTTTTCCACCTGGAGTAGAAGAAGTGAAGTAAAGTCAAGATCACACACCATGTGCCGTGTAGTTTTCAGTTCTACATACCCAATAAAAAATATGAAATGCTGAGAGTCAATTTATCACAACAACCAAAAGATTATTAAAACACCGTATGTTTTACTGAATATTTGCTAGCATTGATAATGTGCAGCATCCCATCTGAGCTGCTCTTGTACACACAAGTTGCACTTACTGGTTCAAACACTGCATTTTGCATTGAGACATTTTTGATGCAGACGCCAAACGCAAATGGCTGTGAGGGATTTGTGACACCATCTTCAAACCTCAAATGCACATCCTGGATTTTTAACTGGACAGAAGAAAAACATTACTAGAGATATACTATTTACATCATTATAGCAGATACTAGTACTTTTCATTAATGCTGGAGCAATTTAATATTTAATTTCTGCAATTTTCCAACAAATTTCTACTAGATATTTAACCTAAACCCTATTCCTCATTTCTGTTTTTGTACTCCCTGGTTCTGTCTTCTCCTCAGATACCCTGCCCTTCTCCCCAAAAATGAGCCACTTTCACAACACACTGTACTTTTTTTTGCTATCCTACTATTATTCTCCATTTCAAAGGCAAATGTGCCAACCACTCAAAAGCAAAGACTTACTTCAATGTTTTCTACAATTCTCGTGACTACTGATGCCGTAACTGAGTACCAGTAGGACTCCCCTTTCTGTTGTTGCTCTTTCTGAAAGAGGAAACATCGATAAGCATTACTAACCACAGTAACAGCTGGTGAGGAGACAATATACTTTGTTACACTGAAATCACTGTTAACAGGGAGAAAGAAAAAATAAACAAGTTAAGATATTTGCGTATCTCCAACATATGCGGGACATATGACATAATGGTGAGGGGTGGTAGGGCAGAAATTGCACTATGGCAGCATGTACAAATCAAATTCTAACTCCATTTCCTGTGCATTTGTTCTCTCTCTTGTTAGGAGACTTAAATACAATCCATCCACCACAGGGGTTTCTTCACCATGAAACACAAGAGTGACTTACTTTCCATTTTTCTTCAAGTGCCAGCAGAAGGGCTTTCTTGTGTTCTCTCTCTTGCAACTTTTCCCTTTCTTCATCGAACTCTTCTCTTTTTTCTGGTGCACCAATTAAGTGCAGTTTTGAGACAGATATCACCCATGGATCCACATGTGGACGATAAAAAGGGATCTGTAGTGTTATTTTGCCAATGAAACCTGAATAAACAGAACAGACACATTATCAGGTTCCTGTGAAAACTTACTTTATCACTCTTGAAAATCCTCAAAGAAAAAGTGGTGTAAGAAACAAACAAGCTAAAACAGAAATAACCTAAAAATCAGGCTACCTCATTTGTTCAAGCCTCTGACTCACAGGTCCTCTAAAACATGCAATACTTCCTGTTCAGAAAATATCTGTCCTGCACACACAAGCAAAATACAAACCTGCCTTTACTTCAAATGGTAATTCCAGCTCCTTTAAGGCATCTTTTTTTAGTGGCAAGTTTTCCAATTCAACAGCACCTACACAAAGCAGAAGAAAAAGACAAGTCTGCTAAACAAAACTATGTTAAAAGAAAGCCAACTTGAACACTGTAAGTCTAAAATGACCGGCATTGGGTTTTTTTTTTTTAAATTAAATGGGATTTAATGAGAATAGCCAACCTACCACTTCAGGTTGTGTTACAATCACAGTGGTTACTTACTACACTTGTTAATTTTCCAATGACACGTGCACAAACTATTTGATGAGGTCATCTAGAAGCAATCTTCTGTGAGGTTTTAGATCTGAACTTCATGGTAGCCACAGACAAAACCTCTCCTTATTGTCTTTTCAAAAGAGATACTTATTTTCTTAGTATTGTGAAAAGCACACACCAAAAAGCCGTGGAGTATTACAAAACATTCTCACCAGAAGCAGCAGATAACAGCAGCAAAAGGCGAACAGAAAGCATTGATTTGAGGACTCTGTACAAAGTACAAAACTCATGGATGTGACATGACACAAACCAGATTACAGGGGAGTAACTACGAGCACTGAAACGTAAGAGGCTGCAGGACACTTCCTGCCACGGTCACTCGACAGGAAAGTTACTGAACAGTAACAAGAAAAAATGACATAAATTCAACACGCTAAGATAGCTAAGCACACTTTTGAAAATCTTATGTAAATTGGTTTAAGAGTGTTGATAAAGAGCAACAAAGAACATAAGATCATTTCCAGTTCATTGTAAAGTTCTAGCACCAAACCCCGTATTAAAAGAGTTTCTATAGACATTAAACACAATATTGATTATTTCTACTCCATCTTCCAGTTATTACAAAAACATAACACTTTTCTAAATCACAATATGAAAACAGTATGGAAAATATCACAGAGCCTCCCTCACCCTTTAGAAGTGCCACTGAAAGTTGGTCTGTGTTCAGGTTATTGACATATTTGCCCAAGTAGGTGTTGAGGACCCAGGCTACCAATCCTTCCAACATGACTGTCCTAGAAGAGGAAACCTAATGCTTTTCTGTCATTTTCTGGATTTCTCTTCCATAATTAGTCTCAGTCTGAAAGAAAAAAAACAAGAAAATTATTGTCTGAAATATTCACTCTCAGCAGAGATGACAATCACTGTCACTTCAATTCTTACTGTGATCTAGCTAAAGAGAAGTAAAAGCACTAAGGTTGATTTCTACCTCAAAAAAGCTTTATCCTATGCCCTTTAAGTGTCAAATCAGCATACAGAGATCTGGTGATCACATACCACTCCCATTTCCACATAAAGTTCATCTTTCCATCCTTTTTCTAACCAAAACATTACATTTTGTTGCAATAATCAACAAGGCGAATCTACAATCTTCCTCCAGAAAACAAAAGGCCAAAATTCCATGTTGATCTGAAGTTTGCACTGGCCTCCTTGACCTCTGCTACCAATATTTTCACCATGCTGGGTTTGGCAGCCTGGTCTGAAGTAACAGTACTGTATTTTTGTAGAATTCTTACACGACATCTGTGAAGCAACTCACCCTACTCAAATCCCTTTTTGGGAGAGCGTGTGTGTGGGAAGTAATCAGATACAAGCCCCAAAAATAGCTCATCAACAGTTACTCCAGCAGGTTTTCAAAGTGGCAGCAGAGACTATTGCACTGAAGGGGGAAAAAGCTACATTAGAGAAGCACCACTGGTGCACACTCCTGAACATTTTCCTTCCCTCTTCTCCAGCCATTTCTATTTCAGCTTCTGTGGTAATCAGGGCATTAAAATCCCAAACTCCCTGTTCAACTTTTTAACCACTGAATTGCAAAACTACTTGTAGCTCCTGCAAGGGCAGGGTAAAGCCTGGTACAGGAAGGAAAAAAGCATGCAGGTCATTTCCTGAGGTTAGAATGGAAAAAATGTAACAATTTTATATTTAAAAAACTCTCCCAATCCCACATACCTGCCTAAACCATTGAATTCTACAAAGCAGAAAAGCAAGAGACATTCTTTATTTACAGCTGACAACAGAAGGGAATGACAGCTTCAAGAGTCATAAAATTACAAATTTATAAAATTATAAATTTTATAAATTAAGTAATAAAGTTATAAATTTTAAATTTTATATTAAGATTTAGAGTTTTCTCATTATGAGGTTTGCTTGATTTTAGGCAGTCCCATTTCGACTTTTATTTCTTTTTTAAAAAGGCAGTGAAAATATTTAACTAGCAGTTAAATTTAATAACCAGAACTAAGCAAGTAACAAAAGGCTTTTTCTAAAGGCTGAAAGTGAAACTGTGCTGTCCTGAAGAATGAAACAGAAAACAGCACAGGCAAGTTCAATTCAACTCAGTCACATTACTTCACATAAAATGTGTTTTAACAGTTCTGTCTTTGTAAAATTTCTCAATAATTTTCAAAAAAAAATACTATTATTCCACATAATAAAGACTAAGCATTCGTGCTCCTGGGCCACCAGCTCATACTATAGGTTTTTATTCTAATAAAAGTGACATGAAGCTCAAACAAAAGCATATACAGTCATCTTTGTTACACTGTCATTAAAAAAAAAGTCAATAAAAAAAGGAATCTACAGGTGTTTGGAACTGAAGCAGAGGAAAGATCTTGAAGAAACATTTAAGCACAGCAGAGATCAGCATCGCAGACTGAAACACTCTGGTGCACGAACCATGCCTGAAGCCGCCCTAAGAACTGTAAATAAAGTACATCACATCCTTAACCTAAACTCGTGGGACACAACTAACCATATAGGAATCGTTCAAATGTTTTAAGGCTTTCATATTTTTAACTCTGTAGCGCACTGGTGTGCCCTGGGAAGAAAAACAAGGCATTTACCTTCTATGACAGTCTTTTAATTTCCTTACACACAGTACAAGAAGAACTGTCAGGGTGAGAACCAAAGCCCAAACCAGGCCCTGGGTCACAGCGAGCTCCTTTTTTCCTGAAAAAAAGGATGCAGTTTTCCGCAGGGGGAAGCAAAGCGGGCTCTGGAGCGGCGGGGTCAGGGCAGGTGCCAGGGCAGCGGCCGGAGGGGCGGGGGGCTCTTCCAGCGCCCCGTTACCCAAAACCGGGCGGGAAGGAGCCCCCGGGGCAGCGCCGGGGACACGGGGCATCGGCAGCACAGAACTGTGGGCTAGCACCGCGTGCCGGGGAGGAAGAGAAAGGTCACCTTGCCCGGCGGAGCGGGACGGACCCCGCGGGAGCCCCGGGGACCGTGCGGCGGCGAACGGCCCGCGCCGGGCGGGGAGGCCCTGAGGGTCCGCCAGGCCCCACCGCGAGGCTGAGAACCCCGCGCCCGGGCCACCGCTGCCCTCCGCGCCCCGCGGTGGGCGCAGGGACCGGGACGCAC
>VZTF01000448.1:71803-118011 GCA_013397755.1 Cnemophilus loriae
CTCGCGGAGCGCGCTTGGCGAGCCGCGATAGGTACGCTGTGCATGCGAGAGCCACGCTGGAAATCCGAATTTTGTTTAATAAAGAGGTCAGAAAACTTGACAATACATGTATTTATAAAAGGACATGTTTCTCTTTTTGTTTTGTTTTGGGTTTGTTTTGTTTTACTTTTTATAAGCAAATGCAGGCTTATTTTTCCTACTTCAACAATAAAACTTGGATTGTCCCTCTGTGACAGCTCCTTCGTTTGAAAACTCAGTAAATTAACTACTGTAGCAGGATGCTCCTTTTTAATGTTTTTAAACCTCTTCGAAAATCTTCCTTTGCTGCTTCAGTATGGCCCCAATGATGGGAACTGATGGAGAAAAAATTGGCTGACAGAAATATGACAATGCAAGAGGTTCAAAGTGCTGTGAAAAATTAGATTCTTGCCTAAATCCTTCAGTTCTGTAGTAGTTTCACTGTGCCCATTTTCAAAGTCTTTCCTGAAAACTACCTTCAAGTGTAAGTTTAATATACATTTGCAAAAAGTTTCTTCATAGTAGAACTACAGACCTGTTGTCAATTCTCAGTTCCAGAAATAATATCAGCACCCTCATAGCTTTCGTGGAAGTTTAGTATTTGTATTTTCAGAATCTGAATAGTCTTCTGTACCAATAGAATAAATGTTATTCCAAAAGATCCTTTTACATCTCAGGCCTCAGAAATAACCAGTGTGTCTATCTTGAGATAGATTAGGACAGGTCAGTGGGAAGTACAGTGATCACATAGTCCAACAGTGTTTTTGTGGCATAAGACAAAAGTGGTGTGTCACTGTATGACTTCACTCGTACGGGATTCAGACTCTGGATTGCAGATTCTGGTTGAACACAGCCACCACAATTGACAGTTAAGTCACAGATGTAAAATGTAATTATGGGAAGTGGGTTCTTAAATATTGGCTTCCAAACCATTCAAGGAGAACCTCCACTAATTTTCTGTAGGAGGTCGTTGGAGCGCCAGCGTCATCAAGCAGTGAAGGAGAACAGGATTTTCAGGTTCTGAGGTCTGAGTAAATTCCATTTATTACAGCTGATGCTCTGCCACCTGAGGGCGGTGAGCTATCTGGCAAAGACAATCACAGGGATCTGCTCTAATAGTCACTGAACACAAGGAAAATGTTTTGGATTTATGGTTTACATCAAAAATGACGTCAGGATCAATTGGGGAAACATGTTACATCAGCCAGGACACAAAGATGACAAACTCTAAAGTTGTCAACAAAAGGAACTTACTTCCTACTCCAAGATAATAACAGTTCAGTCTAGGTTTTCCCTTCTAAAACAAAATGAACTATGTACAGGCAGTGAAATGCTGTTGTTTTGACACAACAGTTGTAATTTTAGTTGTAAAAAAAGCTTGTGTAAAAGATTTCACTTCCTGATACCCTATATGTACTTGAGAAATTTGGTCTGATAATGAGAAAAAACAAACTATAATAATAAAAGAAACACCCAGGAGGGTGAGGGAAGGTATGACAACTAAGATAGGGAATAGGACACTGAATGAAATAACTTTAAAATTCAAATCAAATGGATGATTCCTGAGCATTAAAAGAATGATGATTTAGCTCCAGTCCCTTAGAAGTGCTGGTCACAGCCATGTTCTTGACACATGGCAGACCTGACCCCAAATCATCATCACCAGAAGTCTCAGGAGACAACTTACCAGCATAACATTCAAAAAATGTTCCTTTTCAAGTTTCAGAAAGGTCCTTCTGGGGTATCACAGAAGAAAGGGAGGAGTTGGCCATTTAATTTAAAGAAGTTTGAATGCTTTTTCTTTTAAATGACAAAGCAACAGAAGAGACTAAAAACCTCGAAAGCATCAGTGTCTGTGTTCATCTGAAATTTCAAATCTCTGTAAGAAAGCTACATTTACCATAATGTTTGTTTTATAAGACAAGAGGTTGTTTGATTAATTTTATCAGTCAATCAGCATATGATCTGTAATTTCCTTTAACTGGTTTTCATCCCAGCATCTTGAATACCCAGAGGAACCTTCTTTTCTTCTGGAAGTAAGTCTTGAAGTAAATTGTCCTCATTTTCCACTGCAATGTGAATTTCAGTTTCTTTTTTCAAGGCATTTTCTTCTTTTGAAAGGAGGGTTTCTTCCCCTGTTGGGGAATAACAGGGAGTGTTTCCATAATCCCTGCTGGTTGAACTAGTCTGCTCGGGGCACTGCGAGCTGCAGTCTGGGCTACAAAATTTAACAATACATGTCACATTCACCTGTGTTCCTCCATTACCAGAATGTTCTGTAAAATAAACACAAAACACGTTAAACATGGAAGAATGAAACCAGAACAGGACTGCTGGATTCTTTATCCAGCTCTTTGACTTAGGGTTAAAATAGACACTAAATATCTTTTTGCTTCACTTAATTTAGTCAAGCTGGTTGAGTTGGTTCTGTGACATTTAGTGGGTTTTATTGGTACCATAAAATCCACATATCACCCGAGAAATAAAAAGACTACAAAAATTAAAGCAGAGCCTTGGACTGCAAACAATTCCTTGCCCATCTGTTGTCATTTCGAACGCTTTTGACAATGTTCTTTTGTTACTGCTCCTTTTGGCTCCTACTCCCACTAACAGGTAAGTGGCAGCCACCTGATCCCCTAGTCCCTAAAAACCTGTTTCTGCACTGAGACAACTCTCTCTTTACTGTCTCAGGATGGCAACTCAAAACAATCACTTTTTATTTTCAAAAGTTACTAAATTTTCTCTCTGCTGAACAGGACTCAGATGTTTTATCCTGACATTCAAAGTGCTGCAAAAAAGACTCGTAATTGATAATCAAATTTCAAGAGGTTCTGAATCATTCAGAATCATTACCACCTGAACTCGCAGAGCTGTGTCTGTCTCCGCTGTGGAGTTTAGAACCTTCTGGAGGCGAATGTTGCTGCTGAAATCCTTCTGGGTTTTTCTTTTCATCATTCTTTTTACTTATTACACTGATGCTTGCAGATCCAGTTGGATTATTCAGGATGCTACTGCTGGACCCAGAAGTTTCCAAGAGATGCTGTTGCTCCTGTTCAGAACTCCTGGAGTTCTGCAGTTCTGTATCTCTCACTTTTTTGTCACACTGTTTTTCTGGAGGGGGAAAAGGCTGGAACATTTGCAGAGAAATGCAAAACGTTAATATTTAAAAAAAAAAAAAAATCAACCCACTAGCAAAGAATTGGTCAGTATTTTGGCAGCTAAAGAAACCACTGATGATTGGAACTAGAGGAGCTTTAAAGTCCCTTCCAACCCAAGCCATTCTATAATTATTTTCATTTGCATAGTGATGAGTGCAAGTAAAATTCATAACAGCTTATTAGGGGTTCAACAAAATGAACCCATCTCCTGAAGGCACCCACAGCACTGCTCTGATTACTTAGGGACCAAAGGCTGTAAAATCTGGTTTTCTGAACCCCACCTGTGTTTTACTGCTGTTTTTAGCCTCACATAAAGTGAGGGTGGGACATTATGTGGGGTATATAAGGTACATCTTACACCCTGGCTTGGGGACCAAACCACCCCGTTCTCATTCCAGTTTTCTTTCTGCTGTGCAGTTTTTTTCTACTTGTAATTAGGTGAGAGTTTATGATTTCTGTATAACTTTTAAAGAAATGGAAGAGATGGAAAGAGAGGGCACTCACCAAATCTGCTTCTGTATCTGGTGCAGAGTACACAAGGGCTGCAAGTGAGCAAAGACAGTTCATTAGCACCCAAACCTTTCCATTTTGCAACAGCTGCACCCTAAACTAGGCTGAGTGATCCCCTGTTCCTGGAATAAACTCCAAATGTACATTTATTACACGCAGTTTGAAAACATTGAAAGCTGTATTGTATTAATTTTGTGACTCAAATTTAGCCGGGAAGCAAGGAGAAGCCTCTGCATGAATTCGTAATTTTTCTTGTATAGTGTCAGTGAGAAAACATATTGATGACAATAAACCACAGTCATGTCTGTTTAATTATAACACCTGAAATTGTCTAATATTTAAATGACGAAGTACCAAATATTTAACAAGCTTCAGCAGAAGCACAACTGTTGCACAGTTGCCCAACTCCAAGGCTGTTGTGTGTTTAGACAATTACCTAAAATCTGAGGAACAAGACAGATTCGAAGAAAGCTGGCATCTTCTAAGACATTAATTTCAGTCAACCACCAGGCTCGAGTTAATGGGAAATAAGGTGACACTTCCCAGTTTTTACAGATTTGCTTGTTTTCACTTAATGAATCTTACCTTTTTTTTTTGAGACTAAGTAATACCCCAAAATAGCAATTATCAGGACCAATAACAATGGCCCTGCTACTGCTCCTGAAAATAAATAAAAAGGAAAAATTATTTAGCAGGTTGATCTAACAAAGGATCTAATTAGAAAAAGGTAGTTTTGTAGTCTCTGTCCATGGCTACGAAAGCTAAATTTACAAGTATTGTGAATGTCTGACATTCACATTTGATGCCTCAATTGTCAGATACCAAGGTCTCGTTTCAGTCACCACCACTTCATAAAATTGAATTCTCCTCTCCTGAAAAGTGAGGACGGCCTTTTGGCCTTGGTCACAAAAGGTATTTTTCTGGGCATGCAAGAGTTTGTCACATACAAGGCTAGGTAGCTCAGAATGCTCCTAAACATCTCTTCCTTCTGGATGGGCTGTGAACAGGACCAAACACATGCACACCTGGGAGTGCTGTCAGGACCTCCTGTCTCAGGAAAGGCTGACGGAACACTCCAAAGACCTCTCACCAGGTCAGGTTTGCTTCAGTCCAGAATCTAAGATACAACCTTTTCTACCACCTACAGCAGCAAATCTCAGGAAATGCCATGTATAATCTAGTTTGGGTTTTTTTCAGAAATATTTCTAGATTTACAAGGACCATAGAATGCACTGGGGTGGTGCAGATGCAGAGGTAAAAATGCAGCTCACTACAAGCAGTGTCACATTGAATTCACTGAGCTCTTCTGAGGTTCTGTTTGGGTACAGGTGACTGGTCTTGGAAAGACACTGAGAACTAAATATAAGCTTGGTTCCTGGGCAGACAAAAGTGACTTTAAATGAGCTAAAGCTCACCGGTGATGTAGGACAGGTCAGGTACAGAGTTTAACATGACAGATCGAGTTATTATTTCAGGTTTGTGGGAAGCTGAGCTTTGGGTCAGGAGTAGGTTCAAAATGGTGTGAGGCAGAACTGTGGCTGTTCCTGAGTCACTGCAAACAGTGTCATTCCTGCTGTTCCCAGGAACAGCCACTGATTTACAACTGCAAGAGACAAAAAGAGAAGTTAGGAAAGACAGAAAGCCCTGCACATTTGAGGCTGCTGTTGGACAGAACACTGGCTCACATGGTGTGGGGTGTACAGCTGGTGTTGTAGGATTCCTCAGGGGAAAACGTGCCAGGAGGACAAGGTTTACATTCCGTGTCTGTGCTGTCTGTCCCTTTAAACAAAGAGGAAAACTCCCGTTACTCATCTGGTGAGAAATAAGAATGAATAATCAAGGTCTGCAAGAGATCCTAGCAGTGGTACAGAGGCAGTGCAAAAATACAGCCTATAACTGTCACAGAAGACATTCACTTGAAGCACCCAACCCAAAGAGAAGATTAACCAGCTGTTATTTCGGTGCCATTAATAGCCAATCTTTTCCAAAGACTAAAAGCCCACCGAAAGCTTCAAATGTGGTGCTGCAGACAAAGCTGAGCTTTTCACCTGACTGACTACGATACTGTTGAGTTCTGTGTCTTCTCAAATGATTCCTAGTTTTTTTTAAATGTTCAGTGTTTCAAATATTTGAAAATTATTTATCATTTTGAGATAGATATATTACCAGAGTGGTGAATTCCATCAACTAATAAAACCAGATCAATTCTGCAGGACAGCATGGAGTCATCATTATTTCATGAAATTCCACCTGAAGCCCTGTTTCAAGGGTTTAAGGAGTGATTAAGTGGTCTTGAATCTCAGTCACTTGTACAGAATAAATCACACTGTAGAGCAAAACGAAGATTAAGTTGGACTGGGAACTTCATGATATATGACGGTAAGAGATTGCAACATGTTGTCACTTTGGATATACGTCTGGAGAAGACTGTTACTCTGGTTAGTGCCTGCTTGCTAAGAATGTAAAAATAAACCCTGAAAAGAATGCACAACTGTAGGGAATTAGGCCAGAGTAAGTGTTCAGTAAGCAGAATGTTCAAAATCAAATTACCTCTTCTGGAAACCCGGTAACCTTTGCCGCATTTTTTATGTGCTCTGCACACTTCGCAGTACTCGTCTAGCTTGGAAACACAGTACTTGTGGGGTGGGCAGCTACAGATTCTGTCCTGGGACCTAGTGCATGTTTGATTCTGTACAAGCCCTGGTTTTAAGACAAGAATAAAGCAAGATGTCATTGGCAACATTTAAAATCACAGTCTGCAATGTTGCAAGCGAACATGCGGTGATGGTCACGTACCACAAGTTTTGGGCTTGTATAGCACCATAAACCAAATACGTGTTGTATGCCCCAAGGTCCACATTTTTAGGAGAGTTTTCTCTCTCTAGGCAAGGAGAAGTTTGCACCCGTAGAGTGCACACTTAAAACTCTGGACCTGCAATTGTGTTATATTTTGTCATAACCCCAAACGTGGCCATTTGTGTTCACCTCTGCAGTACCTGAGGGCCATACTGAGATTTTCAGTCTATGCGGATCATGTAACTGTATTTAAAGTGTTTGGAGATTTTACTACAGACATTTTCATATTGTAATGAACCAGCTTTGTAAGATTATCTATTTAGATGAGACCAAAGGTCCTTCCAACTTAGAGTATACCCTTAAAACTTACTTCTCAGTGAATCAAGTATATGATGTTCTACACCAGTTTCCATTAGAAATTATGGAGAACAGCGTGACTGAGTTCGTTAATGCAGGTGATCTATTAGCCCAAAGTACAGGTGTTGGTACAATGTTTTACCTTATGTACTGTTCAGCTGCTTCAGTGAACAGAATCAGTGGGCTCTCACTGACTGCTTCTTTGCAAAATAAATTAAATTAAGAGAGGAATATCACAAGCCCTGTTTGCTGTTGTCACTTCAGCAGACAAAATGAGAAATGACAGGATGCTGGGAATGTAATTATCAATTTACCCGTGTCCAGGGTAAAATCACGTCTTAAGATCTCTCAATGGGATGTTATAAGCAGGAACTTATTGTACTGATGGCATTTGTAATTATTTTAGTGATGTAGTGCCTTAGTTTTTAATAAGGTAAGATTGGTGTCTCATTTTTAAGACTTAAAAAGAAAAAGGGCCAGGGCTCCCTGCAAGACTTTTCCTTGATTCTTATTCGTAAATCTTACGCGTTCCAAAAGTGTGAGGACTATACAAGTGATTGACAAAATCTGCTGGTTTTCTTAGGAGAAGAGACAGGGTTAAACCAAGCCCAGTCTTTGAGCAAGCCTCTTTAGTAAACCAAGCCTACCTTTCTTGCAAGGTGGTGAGCAGGCAAAGCACTGTGGAGAGCGATTCCAGATCGCTGTGTACGTTTTATGTCTGCAGGGGCTGCACTTTGTGTCCATGGTGTGACTGCAACTCCCTGTCCTATATTGACCTATTAAAAGAAAAACAACCCAAACCAAAACAGAGAAAGCATCTCACTGGAAAAGATCACTAGGAATTAAGTCTCATTCTTAGCTGTAGAACCCCTTCCCTTCACTGACAATATCAGATTGGTATCATACACCAAGCAAGTGTTGATGTAGAGGACTGCATGTCTCTACAGGGAAAGTCTGATTTATGTCCACCCATATTTGACCCCTTTTCCTACATTCAGTTCAGTGAATTCCAGCCACGTTCAAAACAAGGCAGCCTTAATCCTGAACAAAACCCCTCAGCACATACTTAGGTGCAGCTACCACAATACATAAACCAAACATTTTACCTTCACAGAAGCTGTTTTGTGGTGAGCACAGGGAGATGTTTCACACCCAAAGTCAGGTTCGTGCCAGAGTGATGTGCCTGGGTGAGACCCTTACTGCTATTAAAGGCTGTGAGTGGAGAGGGCAAGTTCGAGTAACATCACAAACAGGCCTGAATTAGAACTTCACCACTTGTCACTGCAAAAGGGACACGAGCTCACTCTTTCTCCCTCACCTCTCCAGCCAGCCCTAACAGAGCCAAGCAGGGAGTTCCTGAAACTGCTGGCATTCCAGACAAAGTCAAAAGCTACCAAAGGTAGTTTCTCCAAAGCTTCTCACCACCAACAGAGTTTAGTACAGTGGTGGGAGCATGTAAATATGAGTTTCAACATACTCATTTTGGAGAAAGGAAAACACCTCAGTTGCCATTTCCCTTTCATGTGAAAGGAGAAAGGAGACAAAAGTCAATGTCTCATATCCTTTACAGAAACATCCTGGAAAACATACTCAGAAAGCAGAAATAACACTGAAAAATTTTTGGAGCTGCTTGGAGAATCTGTTTTTCAAAAGAAGAGGCCCTGGAGGTGAGCCAAATGAATTATTTCCAAAGACTTTGTTTTTCCCTGTACTTAACTGAAGCTTTACATTCTGCATCCTACATCCTGCTAATGATTTAGGCTGATTTAGTACTGAACACTACATAACATAACAGAAAAGTTTTACCTATGAATTATCATCTTTCATCCATCATGAACAAGGCAAGTTTGACAGACCTATCTAGATAATTTCAGTTAATTCAAGAAACTGCAGCTGTTTCAGTAAATACTGATTTCCTGTTTAAACTTCCGGATGTGACAGACACTCAGCGTTTATGGAGACAAATTTGCTTTGCTCAGCATGTAATGAGGAAAAAAAGGCAGGGTTTTTTGCTGTATCTAATATTGTAATATAGTTGCAACTTGTTGCAAAAACTCTACTACCAAAATCTCCAAAGAACTTTCCTATCCCCCCAACAAAACAACCCCAAAACCCACAGACAATGACTTTTGCTAACTACAGGTCACTAATAATCACTCCTGGAGTGTAAGACATGACAGCTCAGAGCAGACAGTGTCTGCAGTCCTGTCCCCAGTCTGACAGTGCCCTGCACTGTCTGATTTACAGTAAAAGACAACAAAACTCCCTTAATGAGCAATGATAGATTGACCTGTCCGATGGAAAGCCCCTTAGATAAGTGATATTATCATAGTACAGAAACTAAGCTTTACTTGATGCCCTGTTTTACAATATATTTTTTATTAGTGGGCTTGGGTCTGTGTTGCCTAATTTTTGTAATTCCCTTAGTGAGCTGCTGCTCTTCCTCCAATGTTGACTAAAATTACTTTAATTACTTTGATGAAAACTGCATGCAGAGCCGTGCTTACATGAGCTCAGAACCTACCTCCTGGTAAGCCCCAGCCAGGTTAACCTTGTAGGAGAATTCCAGTTCTGATGGACAATGTGTCTCCTTTGCAGGTGTTTTGCAGTCATATTTTTTTTGTCTTTGAGGAAGAATGCAGTACAACAGCAAAAATCTGATGCACTTTATATGTATATGTGTCGAGGTAATCAAAATACACTACAATCCTCTGAAAATTGAGTGAATTTGGCTGTGTAAAGTAATAGTTTGAATTATAACCTACCTGGAGGGCACTGGCTGCAGCATTTATTAAGTTCTTCATCATAGAATTCAGTGCTGGGATCGTTGCACTGTGCATACTGTGGTGTATAAGGTAATGAATATTCCTAGGGGAAATCAAAGGGAAGTCATGAGTCACAAGTCCATTCTGATCCTAAATTAGAGACTCAAAAGAGATGAATACCTGAAGACCTGTGCAATTACAAGCACCTTCCTTTCCAAGGCACCGATGTAGCCCCAGTGAAACAGAACACAGCAGATGCCAAGAGGCTGCAGGGCAATGACCAGCTAATGAGCTGCTTGTGACTGTTTTGAGGTTCCTTTGTTTTCCAAAGACCCGCTACCACGAACAAAGTGATTTCTCCGGGTTTTAGGTTCAAAAGAATGCAGTGGAACGACGGGATTAGCATCACACCCGGTCACCACTGTATCCCCCAAACCAAAGGGCTGAGAGCCTTATCCTCAGCTGCCGTGGCTCAAACAACATCTGACAAAACACCGGAGAAACCTAAATTCCTACCTGTGGGTTTGTGGGAGAAACATTTACTGCAAAGTGGTCCAAAAACTTCAGTCAATCTTTCCAAAGAAAAGGAAAAGAGGTTTTTACCTTTCCAGATACTCTGTGATTCCTTCCTGAGCAAGAAAGGCCTTGATGTTTTGAAAATGGTGTCTCCAAAAATTGCACTGCTCCTTCTGAGAAGCAGCACCTTTGCAGAAGGTGCTGACAAATATGCAGGTCAAATGCATTAGAGACAATCATGAAATACAAGGTGCCTAATTTCAGCTCACACTGATGAGCACAGCTCAATGACTTCAATGAACAAGTGTCAAATTATTTGATAACTTGCTGACTATTTTCAAAGGGAAAAATACACTCACTTGAAAGAAGGCACCTGTTAGATAGGACAAGCGTAGGAGTTTCCTGCTAGACCAGAAAGGCACTGTTTAAAAAGGATGTGACGCTGCTCAGCTTTCTGCAGTCTGAAGAGATTGCTTCATGCATAATCTATACGCATTTAGAGGAATTATTACTAAAAAGAGAAATCAAAACAGGAACAAGCTCTTGGGAGGCCGGTAATGAAAATATCCTTCCGCCTTACTGAAAAACATGTTGAATATCTATTGTGTCTTCACATTACTGACAAAGGAGACTAACATTTCCCACCCTCTGGAATTGCTTAAAGGGAATTCAGCATTTTCCTATGCAGCTCATTGAAATATTCTACCTCTTATTTAGCTGTGATCAGAAACAGGATTTTGTCAACCTGCTCAATGGTTAGTGTCAAAAAACCCCTTTTCTGAAAACATGAAAGCAGAGAAAAGTCTTCTTGAGTTTAGATACCGTAGGATGGACAAGGATAAATCATCCTGTTTGCAAACTTGAGCTAACACTAAAAGCTGATGAAGGAGAAAAGGGCTCTGCTCTCATAAAAAGTATTTTTCATTTAAGTTACTTTTTTATTAAAAGAGGAAAGATCAAGTGTTGTCATCCCATTTTTGTAGCCACTATTATCAACTTCATTAAAACAAGCCGTTGAGAGCCTTTTCGAAACATAAAACTTCACTGCAAGAGCAGACATAGGAGAAAAAGAAAGGAGAAATACAATAAACCACATCACAAATTACCCTGCTGGTGAGGCTTCCTGGCAAAACAAAAAGTTCTTATCTCATGCTCTTCCCTGTCTGTTGTAAATCCTGCCCTGTGATCTACAGACACAGGAAAACCTGTCGGTTGCTGGGTTCACACCTGTTTCTCTGAAGTTGTGCTTGGAAGGTTCTCTCCACTGTCTGATACAATCTCCCTGAAATTTTATCTGATGAGCTGTGGCTCTCAGTAACTTATAACTGGCAATTTCTTCCCACCTGTCTCAAAGAACGTTATGGGAAACTAAAAGGGATTTGTGACTGGCTTAGCTACAATTTGCACACACACAGGCACACGGACGTGCTCAGCTTGGTTTTCCCTGGAAGGATTAAATACATTTAGTAGCTACTCTCAGCATAAACTAGTTTAATCAAAGCTGTCAAATCTGTTGGAGGAAGTGTAGGCCTTTTACTAGTTTTAAAACTCTTCTGGATTTCTTTGCTACAAGACCTCAGTTTTCTAGCAATGTCACCAATCCTAAAGTCTGAGTTGGGCCATATAAGATTTCTGTCTGGCATCCAGATCCACTGGCTACTTTGGGCTGAAAGACTGATGAGTGGAGGCCAGATTCTCTTTCACAATCTCTGCCTTTTGCTAGTGTTTGTACCTCTCACAGGTCCTTATTTTATCCTCTGTTTTTACTGTGATTCAGCGTTCTACAAGCAGACTGTGTGAAAGGAAACTAACCTGATGCTGCACAATTTGCATTACAGCCTTAGAGCTTCTCAGTTTAGGCAGCAGTGTCTAATGGCATCTGATTTAAAAGAAATTTATATGGACAAAATGAAGACTTTGGAAGACTTCATTTAATTTGACAGGTACAAGTAGAAATAAAATGCCTCATCTGTCTATCAGTAGAGGCACAAACATTCTTAAACATGAAATTTAGTCTAGCTCTATGCACATCAAATTAAGCAATACATTTTGGCATAGAAATGGGTAAACTATGCTTGCCTTTGACTTCATAACTCACATGGGAGATTTTTGCAATGCCTCTGCATTAAGCAATAACTAAGAAGTTACATACCCAAAGTCAGTGATTCCAGACTCTCTGGAGTTCCTGCATTGTTTGGATCATTTTCCTGTTTGCACTACAGACATCGCTATACAGGCGACCTAATTTGTCCCTGGAGAGGAATGGGCTAACAGCATTCTCCACACCAACTGAAAGGACTTCATGTATAATTAAATTTAAGTATCTTAAATAATAAAAATAAAACATGTTAATATAATGGATGAATCTATATAAATCCATTCATGTAACATTCATTTTCACTCAAGGCCATTCCAACAAAGATATTTAAGCATATATTTCAGTCTTAACTCACATGTCTACATTTCTATTGGTCTCCTTTTCATACATTTGCCTTAAAACTTAAGCTGTCAGTCAGAGGAGTCTGAAGAGGAACTACATCTGTGTACAGAGTTCTTCATGCATGGGAAACCACAATGAAGTCACTGAGGTCTCTGTTGTAAAATCTGTTTCTATGGAAAGGACTTAGGGTACAGAGATACTGTTTGCTGAGCTACCAGACCTACTGAAGACAGGAAAAAACAGAACTCTGTCTAAAACATTTAAACTTCTCATTTACAAAAATAATTCTGTTGCAGTTTAATTACCAGATAACAGCATCTCCCAAATCAGCTGGAGTTGTATTAGGCTGTACCAACTTTACTCAAACTATAAAATTTCTTTCAAAGCTGCTGTGACACACATCTCTCTCTCAAAGATTATGGTCCATTATGTGAATTATTATCCCATCCTATATTGCACTTGACTTCTGTAAAGCAGGAGTCCTTGCACAGCCACACACCAACAAATTTACAGTTCCACATCCCCCTCCCAGAGAAAACAGTGTCCCTTTGCTTACTGCCAGGAATTCTACTTCATTGCCACTCACCACCAGAATATGAAAACATCTTCCCAGAATGAGAAAGCAGGGGGATGCACAGAATATGGAAGCTGTTCACAGAACACAAAAATTATAGAAGTCCAAGTTTGTAGGAAGACAAGGTATATTTTAACATGTATGTATTTGGAAAAACATACACATTTCACCAGCTCTTCTGTTTGAAAACGTCAGGCTATTTCTGATAACTCTGGTGACTCAGTTGTTCAAAATGGCAAAAATAATGTTCAGTTCCTGTGTGTAACACAGGGACTGAGGCTGGGATGAGAAGAACCCCAAGAAGTAGTGTCACTCAAGAACTATTGCTTTGCCAGTTTGTCTCTCTCAAAAATAAAGTAAGTTTTCTTTAACAAATCACCGTTAAAAATTGATATAACAGGCATGTTTTTTTCCCAGCTCTGTGGCAGGCGTGGTGTTTCTGAAACTACCGTATTTGTTTTTCTAACTTCACGTATAGGCTTTTCCTTATTTTGTCACAGTGCAGAAAGTGATGCTGAAAGTTTCTGTCATTATTTCCATCATTATGTTTCAGTCATGTTTAGAGTGAGAGGAGAGCTAATTCCTTTTGAACCAAAGCCCCTTGTTCAGCACGAGGCATGACAAAACCTAACACTTAAATTCTGGTGATAAGTTCTGCTACAATTCTGAGACTCTTCCTTCTCTAGCTGCTTTACCCTATCCACTGCAAGGTGTCTAGTGAATCAGATTCAAAACACTCTCACCTTAAAACCAGAGCTGAATTAAAAATTTGTGAGAAACTGTTAAAATAATTAATTTAATATATTAGCAGCTCACAATAGCACCCAGTAATCTTTAAAAGACCATTGTGTAATTCCAGGTTCAATACACATTCTGACATCCTCACCTGATTTCACTGAACCTTTGTCTTATCCAGCCTAAATTCCTATGATTAAATAAACATGCAAATAACAAATATCCCATGAGAACACACTGACCTGGACATCTCAGCAACATTTCCATATTTATCTTCACAATCCTGGACATTTTAAAGTCAGACAGAAAAGTGCTATCACTGTACCGGTACAGAAAACAGAGTCGAAGGCAAACAGATGCCATTGAGCTCTTTGTTCACAGTTACACAGTTAACACAGTTACAAACCCTCATTGCCGAACAGTGGTACAGCTGGACATGGAATAGGACAGCCACCGCTGCAGTGAAGGGGAACAGTAACAGCTGCAGCACATCAGATCTTCGCTGGAGATTAAAAGGCTTTTCTATTTAAATAGGGAAGAGTTCTAGGGAACCAACCGAGCACAACAAGCTCTTCCTATGTAAACAATGTAATATATATCTGGATTTGCACTCTGGGCTTGCCACGACACTCACCATGGTTTTTACAAGTATTCAAATAAGCCTGCAAAATCAACCTATTTCCGATGAAAATCCGAGAAAAACGATTAGTCATTCCTTTGGGTAGCCAAAAAGTAACAACGACATAGACAAAGCGCACAGGCTGAGCTTTGAAGAAGTCTTAAGAGCGGGATTTGAGGTTGCTGTAGAGATCACGGCGAATCTAGCGCAAGCCCACGGTAACAGAGGTGACAAGGGACGGACAGGTGACAAGGGGCAGGAGACAAAGGACAGACAAGTGACAAGGGACAGACAGGCGGCAAGGGGCGGACCAGGTGAAATGTGGACCGCACATCCAGCGGTGAGAGGCTGCCCGCTCGCCGCGCACCTCCAGAGCGGCATCAGCAGGCGGTGCCCGCTCGCGTTTCGCCCGCTGCGCTCCCGCTTTGCAGCGCTCTCAGCACCCCTGGAGCAGCGCCCGCGCCCCGCCCGGCCCCGCTCACCCGCCCGGCCGCGGCGCCGGTCAGCGCCGGGAGCAGCGCCGGGATCAGCCCCGGGAGCAGCGCCGGGAGCAGCGTCGGGATCAGCGCCGGGAGCAGCGCCGGGAGCAGCGTCGGGATCAGCGCCGGGAGCAGCGCCGGGAGCAGCGTCGGGATCAGCGCNGGGTCCGGCCCCCGGGGGCACCGCCCCGGGCCCGGCCGAGCTGCGGCGGATGCGGCCCCCGTCTCCCGGACATCGGAGCTGCTTACACGGGGCTCTCGGCGTGTGTGGAGGGTGTCTTCAGCCCCGTTCATGGAATACCGCGTTGGATCATCGAAGTCCAACTCCTTCGCCCCACGGTACGAAGCTACCTTTGCAGCATTCCAGCGTTCATTAATACTCACCGTATCGGTCACTCGTGTGTCACACGCAGCCGGGATGGTACAGACACACTTTACTGTAAATTCAGCCCTGCCCCTGAGGAAAACTCTAACCCACTAAGAGCTCCGTGAGCTTCAAACAGCTTTCTTGCAGAAATATTTCTTCTGAGACAGATACAGGTACTGAAATTATCAACAATGAAACATTTACATATCAAACAGGAAAAGCGTGGCCATGGCTTAAAATCCATGTAATTTTTAATTCAGAGATTACCAGCATTATTAAACCAACTAACTATAACACATCCAGCAGATTGCAATGCGTATGGTTCTTTTAGAAAGCTGTTCCAATAAAAAAGATTAATATACAGAGTGGAAATACACAATTACAGTCATTGCAGAACAGCCCTGAACAATCACAGCCAGGTAAATGTGGTTATTCAGTTTGTGGATTCACGAATTGGTGTTCTCTAACATGAAGTATGAGTGAAGTTAAAGTAGATGTGTGGAAAAGGTCGACTAACGTGATCAATGCGGTGGAGCATCAAACTTAAATGAGTAATATGCAAAGATGGGAACTCATCTTGGAGGCTTAGTTCAATCAAAGCTGAGATACAATCAAGAATCACAAAAGCAACTTGGTTGAAAAAAAAAATAAAAAGCAACTCACTGACTTCTATAAGACAAGAACTAGTGACATTCAGTGAAATAAAGAGGCCAGTTTAAAAGTGCTAAAAGTCCTTTACACAGTGCATGATATCTGTAATCTGTTGCCACAGGTGCTTATGGAGGCAGATTGTACTTGGAAATTCAAAAGAGAGAAGAAGAACTAATGGTGATATGAGAGAATAATAAAAGCTGAGTCAAACTCTTTGACATCCTTAATCCAATGCCAGCTGCCACTGCAGAACTATGATGAATGCAAAGAGCAGTTATGGTCTTCCTAACTAATCCCTTACTGCGACTGTCAGAGATGAAATGTTGGGCTCAAACTCCAGTCTGGCTCAAGAAAGTGTTTTTATGCCCTTGTGTTCCTTTTGTGTGCTCTAAGACAGAAGTCGCTGCAGCTGCACCACTGTTATTACACTGCTCTGGCTGGAACAAAACTACAAAGCAAGTAATGGGTTTTGTGGTTCCTTTTTTTGATTATTAAGACACACTTTGTCATATTGCTCATTTTCCATTGTTCTGTGCAAAACTATAGTCAGCACTATTACATTTACAGTTATTGAACAACCAGCACAAAAGATTTAAAAATAGCATAACACATGCCAGTTGGCCACTAAACAGGTTTTTTTTAAAGGATATGCAAATCAATGTCACCCTGATGATTATGAACAATTCTAAAATGAGTAGATATTAACAATGTTATAGGAAATAACTGCTGTGCCTCTTTTTCAGTAGAAAAATAGTTTCTTTTCTTCATTTCTCTTTTTACGGACTCCACATTGGGCTAAACCCGTAGTTCATCCAATAGCCAAATGTTCAGCCAGTTTGGCAGATCAGAAGAGGCTGTTTTGTACACTTACTAATGATTTGACGTAGTCAAAAAAATATGAATCGGACTTCAAAACCTAGAAAGATTGGCCTAAAGTACAGTGGACTTCAATTTATTGGCCTTTTATTTTCAGAGCCTATGTGGCACATTTTGATCCTAATTCCTCAAGAAACGTGAAGTCCACCAACTTGAGAGTCATGTTTATGCTAGGGAAAACTGAAGTTATTATCATTTTCAATCAAAAGTTGAGGCCTTGAGAAAATACCGGGTGTTGCAACATATATGACAAAATTGGAAGCATTGGAATAGAAACAACATAAGAAACATGGCTGAGTCTCAAGCTTGACTCAGAATCCCGGCCAGAACTTTCACAGCTAATAGAAGTAACCAGACATAGATTTCAATCCATTCCTTCACACCGAGAAAGCAAGCTGGGAAACTTCAGCTGACATCCAGATGTCCTCTAAATTATGCAGCTTGGATTCAAATCTGTTTTCAGTATGATACTGGGAGACAGGGAAATAGAAATATTTGATGTCAGCTATGAAGGCCAACGGTTTGGATGTTTCTCTCATTTGTTAGAAGAAATAGGTTCTAGCTCTCCTTGTTTGAATGTGTTTCAGTGTTTCCCAGGAGTTTCCCAATAACCTAAGCCACAGTGTGTTTACCTCCCTTGTCATCAATTCAGCCTTAGTGTCACACTGGACGATTCTGTATCTTCCCACACTATCTCTGTGGGTTGTCACTTCTCAGTGGCAGTGGTAGGGTGGTGAAATTCCTTTCCCTCCTCTTCCACAGGAACCATTACATCATTTCCTGGAAAAGACTCTGTTTCCTGCTCTGGGTAGTGCATTTCTAGTTCATCTTCCATGCTTTCCTGGGCATCGAGGTTACTTTCACATCCTCTGACAGCACAGTTCTTGCCACTGGGCATTTCTGAAACAGATCCCACGATAACAGTGTCGGCCTTCATGATGTAGAGTTTTTCTGAGGAAGGAAAAGAGTAGTGGTGAGCATGGTGAACAGTCACTGCTGCCCCAGAGACGGCTCTTTTTCATGCAACGTTTTTATTAGGACTTTGGGCATTTCAGGTCAAGTAGATTGAGCTTCCATGGGATTAAGCCACCGAGCTAGAGGTGGGACTATAGGAGAAAGACAAAGTGGAAAAGGTGGAAGATATTCACAAGAATCTGTTAGAAGAAGCAACTAATGGGAATATAGATATGAAGAATCCAAGGTTCATGCTCCTGCTGTTTCAAGAAACAACACCATGTAGAAGAAACCTTTGGGTAAGGACCAGCACTGTACAGAAGTTCTGGGGTCTTAGGACCCGCAAAGAAATTAGTTTCTTTCTAGCTCAGAATAAACTACAAAATGTTCTGAATCTTGGGTCCAACTTGTTGTCTTACTCCTTCACAGGAAGGTAAATAAGGCCTTTTCAATGGTTTGCACCACTGCACTTAGTTCAGAAGGATGCTGCACATCAGACACTGTAGGTGAATTGCTTGGAGATATTTGGATATGGTAAATCAAATCATCACATTCACCCTAATCCATCACTCACAATAAAAACAGAAAGGGCATTTAATAAGGAAAGGTCAGTTTTTGTAATACGAAAATTAACACCTTCAAATAACCTCAGAATTGGGTTTGCAAGCACTGCCAGAATGTCTCATACAGATGGTGTCCCAGGTAGCAATTCTCCCCCTGTGAAAGAGCTCCTTGCCTGACTTTATCTCCCACCCTGTGCCGTGGTCAAAGACTTTATGGGCACACATGGGAGACACATTTCAAGCCACTGTTATGAAACCAGAGAAGAAAATGATAGAAAAGTACAATTCTCATTCAGTATTACAGCATCATCTTCCAGCTGACATATTCAAATTTCTTCTGTAAATTTTACACCTTCTAGAATGAAAAGGAGGAAGAAGGGAATTTTCTGTCAAATTCATAGTGACTAAGACAAACATGAAAAAAAGAAAGTGTTATATTAAAATGAGTAGGTATTTTTGTGCCAAAGATCTGGAGATTTAGCACAGTCTTTGTTAGGAGATTTGGAAACTTGGCCATTTACTAGTAATCTTGAATGACAGTATGTGCCACGTTTGAAAATTTGAAAAAAGAAGATGACAAAAGGAAAAAAACCTGCAAGACTCACCAATTCTGTTATTTGTGTGGTCTCTGACTCGAGAATCCACAGGGCAATCCGGGGCATTCCCACTGCTCGGTGTCACATCAGTCACACTCCGATGAGGACTCTGTGCTTTTTCTGTGCTGGACACCAAGTTATTGTTGGTTTCCAAAGGAAGGGTTCTGTCAATTAACTCCTCCTCTTCTGGCCCACTCTCGGTGGTCAATATGATCTTCTGCCAATACAAACAGGAGAGCAGAAGTGGGGTGAGTGTAAAAACACTTTGGACATTGCAATAGGTCCAGAGAATCCTCCTGTCAGGAGGCAGTCAGGATAACAGAATGTACTTCCCAGCACCACTGTCACAGGGAGTGAAATGTTCCAAAGTACCTAACAGGTATAGGAACTTCAAACTAGGCTCCTGCATCACTTAAGACCCTATTTCAAAATCGTGTTTCTAAGCTGAATTCACAGATTTCTGATGACGTTTTCAGGAATGTACCTCATTTCCACTGAAGAAAATATGTCATAGCTACCTTTTAGACTTTGCAAACACCTATCATGCTCCTGTGGAAGAATAGAACAAGCCAGAGGCTGAACTGATTTAACTTCACAATTAATTGCCTCAGCAGAACATCAGGTAGAAGAAAGAAGCTCAGACTACCTAACATATGAAGAATTAATTACAAGCAGTTCTTTAAAAGAGGAACCAAAATCTGAGAGAAGTTAAAGGTCCCGCATCACAATTTTCTGGTGGTTCTGACCTTCTTCTGTTTCCACAAGGTTGGGAAAGAAGAAAAGATTTTTAAATGTACACTTTTAAACCCTTGCTCATGTCTCACTCACCATAGAGGCAAGAATTGAAGCTCCTCACAATTCAGGAATTAGCAATGACACACTGAAATTATGACAGCTGATTGCAACCAGAGTGATGAGAAAAAGCAGCATCTTGTGTGTGTGCAGATGCACAACATTTAAAAGCAAACTCATTTAAAAACAAAAAAATTAACAGTCCGAAGAATGGTTTAGCAGATCTGGACATTTAAAAATAACAAGCCTAATAAACTGAGAATATTCAGAGGATGAAAGTGGCTGTAATTTCACTGACAGAGGGGAAATCAAACCGAGCTGTGATGATTTCAGCAGCTAAGGAACTGCTTTCTGTTGTAGCCATATTGACTGATGTTTGTCCTGTTCATCTGCAAACTGTACTGCAACACCAGGAGCTTGTCCTGAAGGAATGACAAACCAAACCCACTGTGTAACCATATCACAGTCATGTCAAATCCTGCAGAGGGAAGGGGACATGGAGGGAGATAGAAGAAAAGCACAAATCCCATCTGTGTGGCTGGAGCAGTAAGATAAAATGGGACTGACATACAAAGTTCTCCCAGAAGGAAGAAAAGGCATGTTCATGCTGTGATTTCAGATCTTGTCCCATGGAATGCACCACGAATGGCTTAACACCAAACCAAATCCCCTCACAAGCAAGATTGGCAGCATCACATTATTTACACCACATTAAACTCAGCCCAAGACATGAAAATATCAAGTCCTAATACATTTCATCCCACCTAAATGATTACATATTGTAGAGGGAAATCCAGACTAAAAGGCTGGCAGTGTTTGGGCAGGACATTTGAAAATAACATTATTTACTTTGGCATGGAAAGTGATCTGTTTTGGAATATTGTTCACACTTACTGCACATTTGTTCACTAGATCAGAACCTGCAACGGAAAGTAAAAACATTATCAGAAAAAACCTCGTGCAATCACAAGAATGTTAATACATGCTCTGAAAGATCACCTAGCAATGTACTTCCTAAACCACTCTACTGCCCACTACACATGCACAATGGTTTTCTTAAATATCAGGCACACTAAAATGACACTCCTGAGGTGAACCAGCAACAGGTTCTGCCAAGACTGTGAGATCCTGCTGTTCCCAAAGCCTTTTGTATCACTGTCCCTACACCACAACTGGTACTCATCTCATGAAAAAATGAACTGATGAAACTGTCTAGATAAGCACAAGACAGGCTTATTAAAAAGAAAAAAAGTAAAATAAATGTTAATAACTTTCTACTGGATTAACAAGTTAGGTCAGTTCATCACGCAGTCAGATGATTATTAAGGGGGTGGGATTTGATGCATAGTTTCATTAGCGATCTCAGGAAACACTGGGCAAAGAAGAGAGGTGAGAAGGAGGGAGTGTACAACATTCTGTAGCACCAAGAAAGTAGATGGGCTCAGACCTACAGTCTAATCTCACTCTGATGTGCAATCACCTTTATTTTCAGAGCATCAGCTCTGTAATGCTACACAGTAACAGTTTCTATTGTGTAAGACAAGTGAGGGAGAAAAAATTCCATTTTGAGAAAATTAAGCTGCACACGAGAGATTTTAAATTGTATTCCTGAACGAATGAGTATAAAAAGCTCTGCTGTGTGGTGATTAGGAGAATCTGACACAACAGAGGGTAGATCTGTCAGTGGCACTGGAATTGCTGAGATGGGTAAAATGTTTGCACTTTATGGGACGTGGACAGGTTTTTTTCTGAACACGCCTCCCATATTTGACTGTCCCGAAATCAATAGGGCATTTTCCGGCACTGACACATCACTCAACTCTTCAGCCACCGTGGGATCAAAGTGCCATCTGGTGGCACCTGGTCACACCCAGCGTGTCCCCTGCCTGCTCAGGAGGAGCAGGACTGGCCTCTTGCATGGCAGCAGAGACATACATGTGAAATGAGAAACTTCCACTTTTAAAATTAAAATTCTATGAAATAAAATTCTACGTTAAGCTCTCCACTTATTCTTCAGACGTAAGGATGGCACTGCTGGCCAATCAGTCACTCACCTTGGGATCTGAGCTTGTATTTGTGTGCGATGACCGAATGAAGATGTGCTGATAAAAGAAACCTTTCATTTAGTCAAACTCACCATGGAGCCTGAAGGCTCCAGCAGCTTCACCACACCCACAGATCTACAACCAACCCACAACATGCACATCGTGCTTTCTATAAAGGAGAGAATGGGGTTTTGCAGGTACACCCCACACGTAACTCTAGGCAAAGCTATGTGGAGTCAGTGTCAGTGAAAATCACCCTTCCTCTCATGCTCAAAGCCCAGTCCTGTTCCCAGAACCTAAAACTACTCACACGACACTTCATTTACTTTAATGTAAATAATTTAATACTAATGTCTGTGCTGAGAGAAGAAACAGCTAGTTACCCTTTCCCCACTTGTGGGTCACCCACCCACTTCTCTCCATAAATTTCCAGCTGCTTCCATCTTTCCTGTTCTCCAACATCCTGCACGAGCAGCTTGCCTTAAACCCTTCACTATCCTGTAGAGAACATTCTCTTCCCCAAGGACCTTCCCAAATATCCCCATATTTGAGTTTTGCATTTGACATATACTGGCAGATCAAACAGCACATCACGTGTTACAGCTGAAAAACTCACGCTTTTTTCTGAGGACAAGGATCTGTTTCTTGCAAACCTTCCATTTCCAAAATATCAGCATGCCCCCAAGAAGCACTGTCACAGAGACAACCACTGCCCAAAGCACTCCACCTGCAGCACAGAGAGGGAGCACAGGACAGGCTGAGAAAAGGCAGAGGGGAAACCCTGAGTAGATCTATGTGTTTGAACCTAGGACCATAGACATCATTTCACAAGTCAGAGGGGATCTGCAGGAGGTTCCCACATAAAAATTATGTTTACCAAAGATACCTCCAGATAAAAAGTGCTAGAGAGAGTAAATGCTGTGTCTTTGTTACCTCCTGTTGTCATCTCCCCCTTGGCTGAGGTGGGAGAAGCGTCAGCCTGAGCTTTCCCCTCAGGAGTTGAACTGGGATTTTCAGTTGTTGTGACACTTAAAAGGTCACCGCTGGCAGAGGTCACCAGGTTCTCCTTAAACATCCTCAGATCAGAATTATTTGTGTCATTGCTGAATCTCATGGACAAAGTACTTGGGGTGAGGTAAATGGGCAACTGGTCCAGGCAAACTTGATCGTGTGTGGCATTTCCTTTCCTTAGCGTTACTTTGTTCAACTTGGCACAGCTGGGAATGAAAAAGAACAGGTATCACTGCCATGGTACAAGGTACAAGTGTTTTCCATGTGACAAACATTCTCTTGGTAATTTTTGTACCACCCGCAATTATTGCTTTTGGCGTAAAAGTCATTAACCTTCTTCTCACCCCTGTGGCATTAATTCTTGGCCTGGATGCAAAGCTGCTACTCACACAGGTGTGCAATTCCATTGTACTTAGTAAGCTAAAAATGAGGCAAGCGGGATTCCTTCCTTCTCTTGTTCTTCCAGCCCAGAGCTGTGCAACAGGTACGAAGGGAGACCTTTTAACCTCTGGACGTGAGCCCAAAGCAATTCCCTTGCTTCTAAGATGAATTTGTATACTTTGCACCAGAAGTGACATATCCTATTTCATCCTTTATTAATTTCAATTAATTAGTCCGTCCCGTTAAAGAAGCACAGGCTTACCTGGTGTGGGCTTTGCAGATGTCAGTGCTGGAGTGTTGATCAGAGAAGGTCCCAGGAGGGCACTCTTCACAAGTGACATCATTCGTTGAAGTGCCTGAATAAAAATAATGACTGAGGACTGACCAAATAAAACGCATCAGGTCCAGGCCTATAGCCAGGACCAGGAAAGGTATGCTGGACAGGCAGGAATTCCTACCCCTGATTTTGACTCCAAACCCAGGCTTGCAGGCGG
This sequence comes from Cnemophilus loriae, assembly GCA_013397755.1. Classification (NCBI taxonomy): domain Eukaryota; kingdom Metazoa; phylum Chordata; class Aves; order Passeriformes; family Corvidae; genus Cnemophilus; species Cnemophilus loriae. Next base: position 95,501 of record VZTF01000448.1, read on the forward strand.
AGTGGTGCTGGCACCGCGTGCAGGTGTTCTCAACGCTCATTCGGCAGAACAGGCCCGGCCGGCACTCGCACATGCGGCTGGAGTTGAAGGAGCAGGGCTGCTTCTCCACAAGGTCGGGTTCTGTGGGCAAGAAACACACGCAGTGACAAAGGATCACCTTGCACGGGAAATGCAAAGCGGGGCCAAAGCTGAGCAGCTCCAGGTCTAAGGCTCAGGAAGCAGAAAAAGGTGCTATAGCTATTCATGATCACAGACTGGTTTGGGCTGAAGATGAGCATAACACTGACCTCATTCCACCCACTGCCATGTGCAGGGACACCTTCCACTATCCCAGGCTGCTCCAAGCCCTGTCCAGCCTGGCCTTGGACACTTCCAGGCATGGGGCAGCCACAGCTTCTCTGGGCAAGCTGAGCCAGGGCCTCACCACCCTCACAGGGGAAGTACTTCTTCCTAGGATCTAATCTAAACCTGCCCTCTTTCAGTTTAAAGTCATATAATGGTAATTTAAGTCATGAATAATTAGAGAAGCCTGTAGATAATGGCTTGTAATATAAGACAGAAAGCAGAAACCAGATTGGGGTAGCATTGGAGGAGAGAATTTTTAGGTAGTCCCAGGTCACACAGGAAGTAACGTGGATTACGTGCAAGGTAACATTCTGCTGTCTAACTCAGTAACCAAGGACGGATAATTTTGCTGTGGAAACTCTAAATGAATAAAATACAAATTAAGTGTAAATAAAATATACAGAGAAAGAATGTAACTGTGAGGTATGTGTGGAGAAAAGCAAACCTTTCGAGCATGACACACAAGCATCACATCGTGGCTTTTGGGATGCATTGTTCAAATATTGATCAGGTCCACATGTCAGGCAGTCTTCAGCTGGATCCTGAGGACATGCTTTCTTTTTAACATAGCCTGGAGGAAAAAAAAAGCGAAATATGCAAGATACCTATCCAGAATGGGGAGAAAACCATCCTGAAATGCTCTTGTCTGCTTGTTTACCTGTTAGACACATTACTACAGTCTTCTCTTAGTCATTTGGTTTCTCTAGGACATTTTTGCCTTTCCCATTCAAGTGTTAAGGTACAGGGCCAGGACACAATCCCAGCTGGAATGGACTGCTGCGGAACGGGCAGATGGCAAGTCATTTGCTGACAGAAAAGACAGCCAAGTCTCCATGAGGGCCATTGTCCTGCCATTACTAAATTCCCAGGGAACTGGGTTTCATGTTTCCTTCTTTCCTTCCTTTGATTAAAAGGGCTTTTAGAAAAGCTCCTCTTTCTTTGCAGTGAGCAGCTGAGTTAGTAGCAGATTCGAACAGGTTATTGCTTGAAGGAGTAGTGGATGATTAAGACGAAAAAGGATTCTCACAACTTTTATTGTGGAGGAGTCCAGGACTGACATGAGGATGCAGCGATAAAGAATCAGCAAAGGTGAACTGATGGATACTGGTGGCTCATTACAGCCTGGTGTAAATCAGATCTCTGCTTCTCATCTAACCTCACTATGACACCCGTCATGACAGGAGCTTTGGCAAAGCATGGTTTTGAAGAAGAGCTTTACTTGGGACTGTCAAAGTCACATCCCCACCCATTTTTTCTTTTATTGGACCGTTTTCTCCATCCCGTGCTCTGGTTTACACACACAACTTTTGAAGGACTCTAGTGGTGTGGCCAGCAGTACAGGATGTCCCAGTGGGAATCCTGATGGAACTGGATGCAAATGCTGGCAACCGAACACTAAAGCAATCTGTATCATCAGAACACAGATACACGTCAGAAATTCCTTTAAGAAAAACAAACGAAAAAGACTTCTGCAAGAAGATACAGATGGTGGTGAAGTACCACGAAATACCCACCCACTGAGGGGGTTTTGGCCAATGGGGCAGTTTCAGACATTTCCAGAACTCTTGTCTCACCAAGGTGCTTCCTGGTGCTGACCTCATGTGCCTCTGAGTCACGCCCAGCTTCTAGCACAGCTTACTGAGTCCCTCCCTCATGTGAGACACTTTCTAAACTGTTGTGACTATGAGAATAACGTCAGATTTTCCATACCTTCATTTTATATTTTTTATCTCTGAGAAGAAACACTTAGCCTAATTTCACTGTGCTAATTCACACCCAGGGGCAAGTTTGAAATGAATTCTTTGACCTGGCTACTTCAGTGTCAAGTGAAGTGATAAAACCCCATATAAATTCTATCATGTTATCTGGCTTGGATGCAAACTACACAGGAGCAGGACAATAGAGAAGATATTCACATCTGGAGCCACGTTAGACAGTGACTCAGGAAATTGTCCTTTTCTTCAGGGACGAAATACAGCTCTGCAGATGATACTCAGGGTTCCTACTGTCTCTATGAGAAGAGCTCCGTGTAAATTTGACTGAACATACCTGAGGGACATTGGTAACAGCAGCTTTGTGAAGTTTCATCATAGAACCAATTCTCAAGTGTATCACAGGAATGAGGTGGGGTTAATGATGTCTAGAAATTGAAAGAGACAGAAGACACAATTAGAAAACAACTAATTCTGTACTAGAGCAGATCCCAATGCCTGTCTCAAGCAATGGCAGCTGCAGATGGTAAGGAAAAGCCCACAGGTTTTTGAAAATTCAAGTATTCCCAAAGCAACTAAACTGTTGTCTTCATTTCCTTTAGAAACATTGCAGCAGTTAGCAAATTTTGAAAAAGGGTAAAAATTACTGTCCTAAAATTATTTCATGTTAATTTGAGCTAAGGATTTTTTAGGGAAAGGAACAAAACCCGTAACATCTGCAACAGATTTCCAGCTCTGTGTGCACTGGAGTAAGAGGTGATACCATATTCATCTAAATCTACATAGATTTGGTGTAATCCACAGAGGTCATTCCTGTTTGCAGCATACAAGTTTTCTGTTACTTATGCAGTCATAATGTTTGAATTTAGCAACCTAAGTGTCTATTATAAACCAATAAATTATTTTACTTATCATTCAGGGACAAATCCTACAAGAGGATTTTGCCTTGAAAAGAATGCTGCAAATACTCACACGATTAAGCCCTTATTCAAATAACTCATCTCACTTCTGTTGTGAGTGAAGGTTTTCAGGAATAACCTTTCACCGCTACATAACCAATATTTGTTTAGTTAAAAAAGAACACCGTAAAATAGTTCTGATATTAGCTTAGAAAATGAGAGCCAGCTGCAACTTGTAACAAGAAGCACATGGTAAGACTTTGTTTTTGTATAGCTGGGCCACTACATGCTCTGGGAAATTACAGTCCTACAAGTGTTCTGATGAGAAAATCTGATTTTTGAATTTGGCATCTCCCTTAAGAATCCCCTAAAAATGCTGTTATCTGAATTTCATTTTCAGTATTTACTAGAAGGTATGAAGAGTGATTTTTTTTTTTTGGTAAAGAATTGATAAGTAGATTCCTCAGAGATTTTCCCACACGATACTGGTAGAGCAGTTAAATATTTCAGAAACTCTATATCTCACTTTCTGCCAAAGAATTTCCCACTGGTCTTTGAAATAATACTTGCTGTCGCCTGCTGCCTTTGTGCACTGTGCAGAATCTCACTACCTAACTCATTTCACAGGCTGTTCTCCCATTTAATATACACAAAACACAGAAATTATTTAACTTCCACCAGAAACCAGGAACTTTCAGTCAAGGAGGAAATTAACAGAAGAACAAGAAATAGAAACCATTAAATTTCATCGAGGTCCAGTAACAGAACTGAGAACTCTGACACATCTCTGCACTCTAACCCCTGGGCTTCCCTACCAGCACATTTTGTAGCTGACTCTAGAGGCAAGAGCAGGTGTTTCTGCCTGCTCAGCCTGACTCAAACCACGTTTAGAAAGGGGCACCCGGTGTTTTCCTGCTCTGAGGAGGAAGCCCTAGACTGGAGGAAAAGGAAGTGGTATCTCCTCACGTCTGTGTGCCGGGGTGCCCTGGCCAGAGCCCAAACGGAGCAACAGGAAATGACCAGTCACCACACAAAAGGTCAGCCGTGAGTTACTTAGTGAATTAACTGTTTCTAGAAAGAAAATTTAAGAAACAATAGCATCCTGGCTGTAGCTAAATCAGCCTGGATTAGTTTCTCTGCAAGAGCTGTGGGAAGTCACCACAAATACCTAATTTTCTCTTCCTGGTTCTCCTGGGCAACCAACTCTGGCTGCAGATGAAGCTGAATTTTAAACAAGGGTGCGAACCCTTGAATTATTGAATTACTTATGCAGCACATAAGCTTACAGCTTATTTAATTGTCTGTTCTGGGATTTAAAGAAAAGAATAGTGTCTGTGTAAAAATGTGAGAACAGCTTTTTTAAAAGTTACCTCACCAAGAATACGAAAATCAGGAGTTTAGTATTAGATTCTGCTCCTGGCTACAGCAGTGCACATTCTGACTACGAATTTGACCTGATGGTAGTGCAGTGATAAATCACTGCATGAACTAGGCCTCCATACTAAACAAATCATGCAGATATACATATGAGAGGGTACCCAACCTTATTTTCCCCTTTCCACGGGAGGGCAGCTCTGCACTACAGCCGCCTACATTATACACGTCATCCATGGCTCCTCAACAAATGCTGCTGTCAAGTGTCCAGCTACAAGCACAGCTTTGTAGCCACCTGTCCTGCTGCTGAGCCAAACCCAAGGTGCTCTGCTGTGAAAGGAATTCATTTTAACAAATCACAGCAGGATGTTCTACGACTGAGAAACCACCTTCTTAAGATCCCACCACTTCTAATCCATAAGCAAAATGCCTGTAAGTCACCATCTGTTCCATGAGTATAAAAATTAGTATAGATCCTTCCAGCAATAAATAACGTTCATGTCAATGTTCAGCATCAGCCACCATGCCCCCATTCTTGTCATCTTTTTCCCCTCTAAATTCTAAAGCAGTTTGACTCCTAATGTGACCTGTAACAGCAACACAATGATGCAAAGTTCTGCTCTTAACTCAGCAGGAAGGTTGGTCCCCAGCATTCTCTAATGGGTCAATGAAGAAATATCAGATTTATCGCAGTAACATCCGCTATTGTCATTAGAACTTAGACTTCTGTTTGTTAATGTGTATCATAAAAAAACCCTTTAACATTCAAGGACGATCACAGAGGTACTGGAGTAAGGCATCTGGCTGTGGCGGACAGTAGGTCTTTATCCTTCTCTCTGACTTTCTCTTCAAACAAAGGTTTTGGATTTAGCAGGAGCTGGAATACGTCTTGTGAAAAGAAAGACGACAATTCCTGTCCTGCTTGGGCTGCTCTGTGACAGGATGCCCAGGGATGCACTGGTTTGGAGCTTTCAGTGACCGAGCAAGTCAACTACTTTTTTTCTTTTCTGAATGCATTGCAGATCAAGGACCAATTAAATAAAGCAAACATATAGATCAGAAGAATTTGGGTTTGTCAACGCTTGCTTGAGAGAATTTGTTTTAGAAAATAGTCTTTTTATAGCTCTTCTCACTTTCTTTATTTCTACAAAGATGTTTGCTATTCCAATTTAAATAATGGCAGTTGTAAAGGTGGTGCTGAATTCAGTGGGCTACTCTGCAATTCAGTCAGGACAAGGTTTGACTCATTTATTTATGGTCTTTTGAACTCATAGAGAAAAAGTGATTGTGAGGCAGAGTAAGAAATCATCTTGCTACAAATGAGCTGTAAGTCAGGAAGAAAGCATATTACCGTAAAAAAAAAAAATCTACCAGCAGTGGCTATTCTAGAACTGACTAATACTGCAGCACAACAGTTAACTGTCTGTCAAGCTTCTCTCCAAATTCTGACAGTACAGAAAAAGCTGATAATCTACAATTTCAAGTAGTCAAGCTTCATTTGCTTGATAGTAAAGACATTATCAACAAGTGAGAGTTCTCTGAATATAAAAAGAAACAAAACCCAAACTGCGGACTGAGGTAAGATGGAACATGGTTTAAAAATATGACCAGTAAGCAGTGACTTGTTCACGTTAGACAGTATCACTTGTACTCCACTAGCAGTAAGAGCTAGTATTGCTGTGAGAGAGGCAATAAAGGACAGTGCAAAGACAGTTGCTCATCCCAGCAAGGTCTGTGTATTTATTCCAGGTAACTGATAATTTTACAGTGACTCTGAATATCGACAATGAGTATCAGAAAAACAAATTTTCTCTCTGCCCCAATAATTTTGTGAACAAGCCACCAAAAGTGATGTCAAAGAGAAAAAGTATAATCTTTTTTTTCCTATTGGCTTTCCTCTTAAAGCAGTCTGCATTCAGCACACTGGACAAGATGATCTGAATGCCCTCCCAAACACTCCTCTGGTGAGCAAGGATTACAGACTCCAATCCCATAGAACACTTATCCCTCTGTATTTCAGGAAGGAGACAGTGGCAGGACAGTTAACCTGGGGAAAGTAAAGCAAACTTGCAATGTGGGAGGGGAATTTACAACTAAAGACACAGAGCAAACTCCTACTCTTACCAAAAGAACCAGGAGGATCTTTTTCAAATGTCTATGAAGAGGGTACAGGACTTGGTTATTTTCAAAGAACTAACTGGAGTCAGTGTCTTGTAAAAAAATCTGGCAGCCCAAGTGATGTGCTGGATTTTTCAGTTACCATGTATAGACAGGTGTCTTAGGCTAATATATGCTTGTATTTCCACTGTAAAAGAGAATATGGCTCATTTCCAATCCAACACTCCATGCAATTACTCACCTACTTGACTTTACCTGTGCAGTCTCTCTGCACCTGACCTTTTTTTTTAATGTGTACTTTTAAATGTCAGTCAGGGAAATCACCTGGATTTCTGCCAGGTGCTGAGGGCTCATTGCCTTGTGCTCTGCAGGAGGAGGGGGTAAGTGGCAGTGTGGGTGTGGAAGCAAACCCACAAGAGCTGATACGATCGGAACAAGGAGCTGGTGTGTATCTACAGCATCAGCTGAGTGCAGCTAGTGGGCTGTGTCTATTTAAGTGATTTTTGATTCAGAAATAATAGTGGATTCATGAGGAAGTCGGTGTCAGTAGGGTGGGGGGTGTAAAGAGAAAGGTCTATTATTGTTTAGCCTCTACACCTTTGAACTTGCCCCTCCTGACTTGCATCAGCAGACTGGGGATCAGCCCTCTGAACCAAGCTCTGCAGGGGATGCGCTTGTCACCGAGCACACAGGCAAAAATAAAAGCCCCCCACCCCTACCAAACCTTTCCTCCCTCCCCAGCTGTGATGTGCCTGGAGCTGCAGCAGCTCTAGCAGGGCCAGCAAGATGCAGATCATAGATCATATCCCACGCTCCTGCCTGTAAACATCCCAGAGCAGGCAAACTCTCCTGGCTGCTCTGCCTTACACCTTTATCCCCCTGCCTTGCACAAACCCTTCTTCTGTGGACACCCACCCCAACACCCACCTGAAGGGCAGGATGGCCCTGAAGCCCCAGGTGCCCCCAGGCCTCACCAGGCTCCTCCATCCTGAGGAGCTGCAGGATCCTGGTGTCCCCCTGCCTTACCTGTGGGGCTGTCTGGACGTCCTGGAGAAGCAGCAGGAGCCACAGTCCCAGAGGCAGGCTGCAGGCAGCCATGTGAAGTGGTGTTAAACGTCCCTGGCTCCCGGCATTGCAGGTAAGACAGACAGGTTGTTCCTTCTGGAGGCTGAGACCCTTCCAGGATCCCACCAAGTCATGCTCCTTGCCTGTTCATTCAGTCCAGAGCCATTCCAGCTGTTCAAGACAAGCAGGAGACAGGCTTTGAGACTCAACTGAGTTGAGAAAACAATTTAGAAGGAAGGGGGAGGGGGGCTGCCCCAAAAGAGAAAAGTAAAAATAGAACAAAACAAAACTGCTTCAATGTCTAGTCCTGGTGCTGTCAGCTTCTGCGAGCCGGCTGTGAGAGTCAAGGTTGTCACCCAAGGCACACGGCTGGCTGTGCACCGGCTCCTGAGTCATCTGGGCTGCCCACAGAGAGCATTTCACCACCCCAAAGCCTTGGCCAGGCACAAGCCCAAGCCCTGCCCCACCCAGCCGTCAGTTTTTCAAGACCTGCAACCAAGCCTCAAGAAAGTTCCCAGTAAGAAACAGTAATTCTTTCAGTACAGTCATTTTACTCCTGTTTGGATGAGTGGGTGAAGACTCACAATCAACCGCGGTGACTCCACTAAGATTTAGGCTTTACACGTTGCCACTTAAAACACCAACATACTACAGACCTTCCCCTTCCTCCAGTCCCAAGAGAAACTAATTCCTGTTGCTGACAATCATCCTTAGGACTGCTACTCATCATTTCACTCACTTTCATTTGTTACTCTGGATGGTTTTTGTTCTGGTGCCTGGAAATATTTCAGTCGGTTGAAGATGTCAGGGAGCCTCCTTACCTGCCCTAGAAGTTTTGTCAAAAGTGAAGGTTAGCCACTTCAAAAAGGCAAAGTGCCTTGAAAACCCTCTGAGGTACACAGGAAAATAACGACAATTTGAGTTCACACACCTATGGGTTGTTTTTTTCTTTGCTTCTCACCCTTATCAACAACAACAAAAGAAATGAGAAAATATTGAAAGTCAGGTAAATTATTATTTTACTAAAGATCCACAGCTACCTCACTGCCATCACAACCAAGCACCAAAGATGAGCATTCCACAGGGACCCTGTGTAAATATCTTCAACTCACAGCTGCAACAATTTTAACTACAATTTAACTACCTCAATTTCTTTCTCCAGAATGCCATTGTATAAACCCCAGGCATTTTCAGCACACTGCACACGGTGCGTGTGACACACAACGAATCTCCTCTCTTTGCTCTGCCGGGTACTGCTCAGTTTCTAAGCTCTCTCAGCTGTAGAAGCTCTCAGGGCAGGTATGCCTTATAGGTCTAGAGACAACTAAGTATTTCAGTGTCAGATCATTACATTCTTGATCTTCCTGATCAAATAATGGGCTAGAAAACACCTTAATCTTATATAATAATATGCCATTAGGCAATTCTTCCAATTTATTAATGCATTTTCAAATAACATAGTAGTCAGGGCAATTGATGAGATCTGTTTGTCTTTTTTCCCTCCCCTCTGTGGTTTTTTTTTCTCTTATCTTATAGGCCCTATCCAAGCTTTTCTAGCAAAAGGACAGTCACCAACATCAGAGAGAGCCTGGAAGGTTTAAGTTACACTGCTGAAGTCAGAGTATCTGATGCAAAAATTACTTATGTGAGTACAAAAATCTGTGTGTAAAAGACTTTCCCAGAACTGGCACCAGGGAGACTTTTCTGGCCCAATTTCCAGAGGAAGTAAGACTGAGACGAGCATACTGAGCATTTTTTATATATATAAGTAAATTAGTTCCTTTTTAATGAATGGTATCAAAAGATTTTTAACCCATTAGATAACTTCAATCAAATTTGTCTGAGAAGGCAATGCCATTAAGTTTTACAAAGATTCATGGAACAAGATGACTTGGATAAAGGGACAAGTTGCTCGTGGCACTCACTGAGGGAAGGCTCCAGGGTGCTCCTCAGTGCTCCTCAGAAGAAAAAATCCACTTACACATCCGAAGTGAAACTGGGCTTCCCAGCTGCCATTCTTCCTTGAACTGCTTAGCTTCTTTCTTGATTGAACTAGATATTTTAAAGGATAGGAAGTGGAAAGTGCTTATTGTTGCTGCTGGCTTTTCAGGAAGGCTGTTACATGACAAAATGTTATCACAAGTGTGTAATAAAAGCAACATCAATAAAGAGGGTGAAGAGGTTGTTCTGCAGGAACATCACAGCCTGTATGCATTTCCAAGTGAATGTATTATTTCAGAATTTGTGTGTTTTGATTTCAAATACAATGAAAGGGGCTTTCCAAAAGAAGCCCTATCAGTAACTGGAAGAAGCACCTCCATTTTATAACAAACCCACGCTACTGTTCTCTACATGGTGGCTCTATTTCCTAGAAAAATAATCTTCTATGTTAATATGAAAAAAACCCCACAGAACAATTAAAAGCAAACAACCAACTCCTGATTCTCTGGTCTTCCATCAAAGGACAATGTCTGTCAGGAAAAAAGGGGAAGCCCCTGCGAGCATGCTGCTATTATTTATAATGTTTCTTCGCTTACACGTATCTGTGTCTGACATCTAGACCACTTTTTGCTTTAGGTGTTAAAGGTAGTGATGCCCTCGACAAGCTTCTTGGCATTTTCTAATTTAACTAATTCAGAGAACATCCTGTAAGTCAGGTGTTGTTCAAACGCCACTTGATACCTGGAGCAAGAGAATGCAGAGACCCAGCTAAGCCACAAGGGAAAGTCTCCACCACGTGCCCAAAACATCCCTTCAGCAATGTCTATTCACTGTCTCTAACAGTGTACAGTCTGTCTCTAACAGACTATTCAATGTCTCTAACAGTGAGAGCCTAGCAATGGAATACTCCAGAAGGAGCATTGGTACACACATGATCAAGCAAAGGTACTCATGACGTTTTCTAATTTTGAAGTAGGTGATTTTAGTCTCATGTTGTACTTTCACCATGGTTTCTTCTGCTTTTAAATACGTGTGTTCAGTCAACATATATCTAGCTGGATAAGAGGAAAAAAAAACACCAAGAGAAGTGTCATCTCTAAACTTCTCTCAGACAGATAAAAGAGACCATGAAATTTAAAAGGATATATATTAAAATACCATGTCTAAAATCTGTATTTCAGTGTCTGTTAGTGTTGCTACTCAGAGTGATGCCAAATTCATTTTTGCCTTTTTTGCCTTTATATATTCTCTATATTCTTTTTATATATTTGTAGCTCTGTAGCCTATTATTGTATTCGTAGCTAGCATTTTACCCACTCTATTAGACAGAAAGACAAAATAAATTCCCTAGTGGCTCCAAGCCCTGGGGGTCCAAGGTTAGGCTCTCTGAGAGTCAAGGTTGAAACCGGCTCTCTGAGACACATTTTCATTAACGAAATTTAGTTCCTATCTAAGAGGGTGGAGGGTTTCAGAAAAGGGTAGAACCAAGGAGGAGTTACCTCATCACCTATGCCTCTAATTGGGGATTCTTGTCAGTTATGCTAATTTGCTAAACACATAAAAATTGTATCCGCTTTATGTTACGTGTGCATCTTTGGCGCTTTCCATCCAGCATTTTGTGCACTGTAAGGATCCTTATAAAGGTAACCCCTTTTCATCACCTAACTGTGTCTGGCTCACACTTTTAGGACTGGTGAAAAGGCATCAAGAGCATTGCAGTATGCTGACAAAAAATCACCAAATTCTTGCTCGTTAGCCAGATGAAACAATGCCAAAGCTTGAAACTTCATGAGGAGCCCCAGGAGCAGCAAAGGCAGGGCTGGTTGAGATACATGCTGCATCTCTTGGGGGCACAAATTAAAAAAGAGAAGAGAAATGAAGGCATTTCCTGCAATGAAAAGTGCAGAGAATCTCATGGTTAAAAGAAGGAAAGCAAGAAACGAAGAGAGGAATAAAGCCAAGAATTATTTTCTTTCTGCCTTTCTTGATCTATTTATGCATTTTAGCCATCGGAGAGCTCTGTTTCTGGGTTCCTGGGTATCCTGGATAGTGATGCTGTGGTAACAAAACACAGGATCCCAATGTTTTGTAAGAAAAGCCAGCATACTGAACTTCTCAGTAAATCTTTCCGTAGCCCAAAGAGGACAGACAGGAGTGAGAGCAACACTGGTGCAATGGGATCTCATCACACAGCCAGTCATCGGGGTTTGAACTGGCTGTAGCTGACACAGTGTTTGAAATTGCACACGGAGGAAGAAATAGAACCTCATTTATGCCACACTGGCAAAATTCTGCCATTCCGGTACTGATATTTATTTGCTGGCACATACGCTTCTCATTCTTATTATTAAATATTTGTCAATCCGTTTAATTATGTCACATCAATCCATTAAATACACTGCAGGTGCTCTTGAGAACCTGATCTGAGAGCTGTCTTGATTCAGCAATTTACCTTGGTATTTACACTTTAGCTATTTACCTTGTCCATTGTGATCAACAAGGAAGATAGGTTAAAGCTCTTGTTGCACACTTGTTAAAATGTAGCAATGGCTTAAAATGGGTTACCATCAGGAAAAAAAGGGGATACCACGTTAATAATAAAGAGAATATGTCTTAATTTCCATTTATACTTCTTTACATGTCATTTAGATGGATTTTCTTTGGATAACAAAATCTTATACCTTTGTTTTCATTATCTCAACTAATCTGCCTTACATAAAGGGATAGAATTACTAATGTAACAACAAAAAAAATCTGTATAAAATGTCTTTTACTGCCCCATAGTAGCTTCAAAACTAAAGAACATTTTGAGTCAGACTGAAAAATGAGAAGAGCTGACAGAGAACTCAGTTCTCTCAAGAAAGCCGTGGCTTCCATGAAAGAAACCAAAACCATATCACAGAATTACTATGCCTACAGGCTGGGAAAGACAGAGAGGGAGAGGAAGGGAGAGAGAAATGACCCTAGATGAGAGATCACACCATGTCTGTACTTTCAGTAATTCTGACTACAGCTTCTGGAAGGCTGGTATGATTACACATGGTCATTCTCTATAGAAAAAGCTCTCGGTAAAGCAATTTGAAAAAGCACCAGGAGCTCCAATTCTATACATTTTAATCCCAAATAGAAAATAAAAAAGTTTGGGGAAGACCGGCCAGGTGGTTAGAACACAAAAGTGGGACTCATTAGCTCCCCATAGTGTCACAGACCTTTTGGGTAACTCCTATCCTTTCTTGATACTCTGGTTCTCCTCATCTAAAAGCTGAGTTTTAAAGCTTAGCTAGTAACAGAAACCAGATGAACTTTCCTTTGCAGACACGAACAAAATAACTTGGAAAATATTAAATAAATTTTGCGAAAGAATCAAAAGGGAAGACTTTCAGAAGGTAGTTTTTCCAAAGACTGTAAAACTTCTTTTCTTTGACTAATTGAGCATCTCAGCCCTAAAAATTTAGGGTTGTTTTCTTCTTCCTGGCAGTTTTGCTCTGCAGAAACCAATGGAAGGGAGAAAACCAAGTCCTTAGTTTTGGTCAGACATTATCCAGGGAGCTGGTGAAATTGAGAGGTTTGATTCCAAAGAGAAGGGGTAGAACTTCTCTTGTGTTTTCAAATTTGAGACACTCTGAAAACAAATTGTTATGGGCTTTGAAAACACAAGTTCCAAAAAGATGAAAGCCCCCAAAATCAAAGTTTGCAAAGGATTCAAAAAGCCGATTCAAGCCACATGAAGCTGTTTCACCTGGGAGTTCTGGGGAGAGTCACTACTTGACGTGCTGGTAACAAAACAGAATGCATAAATCAGCACTACAATCATTCAAAACTCTTGATATTAATTCTTACAATGTACTGACAGCAAGAAACACCTGAGACATCATGAAAATTATCTTAATAAGGGAAGGCAAACAAACACTAAAGGCCTTCTAACACTGCTACTGAGAAGCAGGTGGGAAGCTGTATTTTAACAGTTGAACTACATTGCTCTGTTCAAACCAATCACAAATACATCATTTACTGCATCTAATTTGTCTAATTAAGCAAAGCTGGATTTCCCATCTCATGAATCAGTGTTATATACGTGCAATACAGTCAGAAAGAGGAACTAAACCACCAGCTTTACCACCAAAACATCAGGCAGAAGAGAACTGACCCAAATGAGCACACACAGAGCCAGCCATTAACAGGATAGACAGCTGCCCAGACTAAACTAGCATGTTCCTAAGTGCTAGAAACTGGAAAAAATATAAATTCAGGTTCTAAGCCTACCTCCAGGAACAGCAGAAAAGCCATCCCATGGTTTTGTGCCTACACAGTCAAGTCCAGTGTTTGTATTATTTTGCAGCTTAGGAAACCCTTGGCCTCAAAACATTTCTGTGTTCCTAACCCACAATCCTGACAACCCACGCACACCACCCCCACCTCTGTTCTCCCTAGAAATGCAGATCCCAGCACTGGCTCCAGCACAGAGTCCACTGTCCCAGAGCAGAAGCTGCTTTAACACTGGCTGAAATGCAAATTTTCAAGCAGTAAGTAGGTGTGTTCCTTTACAACGTAGCCCCAGGCGACATCTCAGTCCCCTCTCCTGCATGGAAGGGTGTGTTATCCAGGATTGTGTAACACGCTGCAGGGCAAAGTCACCACACAAAACCTTGTTATTCCAGTACAAAACATTCCTGTATCCACACTCAAACTGCTCCTCACAACAAGTGGCTGAAAGGCCACCTGTGCAGGTCTGGACTTACACTACTCCAGATGCCATGCAGTGGAGATGGGGGGAGGGGACATGAATTTAAAAGAGGGGCTCCTCTTTGCAAAAACAGGAGCTTTTTCAGTCTGTTTGAGCTTGCAAATGAAGGCAGGATCACACAGGCCAGAACCAACACACAGAGACAAACGTGAGTGAGCAGGGGCAGCATCACCAACTTCTTTCACTTGTTTCTAGTCATAATTGCACCTCCAATGCTTTCACAAGCGTGAAAGACTAAATGTATTCCCATCTATCAAGAGACATTTCGAATTCAACATTGGTTCCAGCCTGCATCCACCAGAGAGATCTAACACAGGTTACTGAATCCACAGCATTACCTTTTCTCTGTTTATAGAGTGGAACAGGTTTGCTGTAATTTATTTCAGGATAAATTAATGAAAGGTTTATGATGTCTTATGTTTTGAGTTTGAAGGCAAGGTCATAAAAATGTTGAATTTGCCCTATTTGGTATAAAATTTGGCACGTAGTCTTCTATAGTCACTGGATTAATTTATTTTAAAATCAGAATTTCCAGTAATGGAAATTACATGACCAATTCCATTCACTTTACCCTACAGAGACATAACCCAAAGCTAAAGTCATGCTAAAAGTCATGGTTTTCATTTTTCATTCCAAGTCTTACATTAACACTTCATAAACTTGCAATATTCCTCTCCTTGTTTAAAAAAGTCTATTCATGCATTTGATTTAATAAATAATGTATTTGATATAAAAGTAGCAGTGAATGCCAAGAAGCTGCACAAACCAAATTCATTCTCTCAGGTTAGCTCCCCAAAATACGTTTGAGGCAGGAATTTCTGTTTCAGAAAATTCAAAGTAAAATAAAACATCAGTTTTATTGTTTTCAGACAAGGAAAGTAAGATCGGTCTATAAAGTTCAAATAAAGCACACGATGTGAAGTATTTTGGTTTGGTACAATTTAAAAAGTCTAAAATGCTTTTTTTGGCTTATCTCCAGAAAACTTGGAAAAGCAGAGGCAAGCAAAATTTGCAAACATTTTAAGGTATTATCTAGCTCACTGATGAATGAAATCTCATTTTAATTTAAGATGTTTTTTCATATTCAAAGTTATTCTGATGTAATACACTCTGTAGCTACACACATTGCACTGAGAATAAACTGGATTTTTAAAATTTTTACAAATTATTGAGGAACTCAAGTTTAAGGCACTAGAAAATTACGTGTAATGTTTCAAATATTTGGAAATAAACATATTTGTATCACTCCACTGAGACAGGCGCTTCACAGGCCAATTCCTCAGCCTGGCACTCACAGTTAATGCTACACTGCTGGTTATTCAGTTGAGGTGGCAAATGCACTACTGATCCTGGACAGGTACCTTTATCCAGCCCTAGCTGGGACAACTCATGCAGCTGCTCAGAAGCAGATGTAAAAGGCAAAATTGCAAAGTGAACATAGTGGACTGTACAAACTCAGATCTGTATATTGGTTGCTCACATATGCATATGACTATGAAAACTGGGGAAAATCTGTCCAAAGATTTATTTTTATCCAAGCTGCTTTGTTTCTGAGTTGTTTCTATGTGCTGTGCCCATTCCTTCCTCAGGGCAATCAAGCCAATGGTCCAGAGTGTTGAGGGAGCGGAGTCTGAACTGAGAGCTGCTCTCTGGTGTCCTGTTTTGCTCTGCTAAACCTCAGGAGGTTGTGCCAAGTGAGGCAGGTGCAGAAACTTGTCAATTCTGGCTTCTCCTGACACTCTGGACACAGAGCCCTGGAATCCAAATACAGAGGATATTAATCAAAGAATGCCAAAGTGACCTTTCCCATTTTGATGAAGACTGGTGAGCTGAACAGGCTTTTGCCTGTTACTCAGCTTCATTTGCTTTTTTGTCTCTGTGCACACCAGTCAGCAGAAAGAAAACATTTCCCAGTACTGATAAGAAGATACTCTTCCAGGCATTTTCAGCCTTCAATAATCATCACACTCTTTAGAGATGGGGTCACAATTTCCATCTGTGCAATTCCCAACATCTCCTGGGACTCTGGAGGCTGTGCTTACCAGGCGAGGATAGGGAGAAGGCTTCTCTTCCAGTGAGGCTCGCAGATCCAAACTGCTGAGCAGGGCGTTGCTGGAAGGGACCATGTTTTCCCAGGCAGCCAGGCAATGCTGTAAAAAAAGATGGGAATGCTTTACCCTTTTTTATCTACTGTGGCCTGTTATTACTTAGAACTAACTTCTGCACAGAGAGGTTTAAATGAGTAATTAATCTATTATTTTTTTGCGTAGTTTCATATGACTAACAGGAAATAAATGAAACCTCAAATAAAGGAGAACTACACAGTTGTCCCCTCTTCCACCTTTCTAAACTGATCTCCCACTTCGTGAACTCAAGCACCCGACCCCTCTGAACCTGTCTCAACTGACTCATCCAGTTCCCTAAACCTCAAAACCAAGCTTCCTCACTCCTCTTCCCTGGAAATCTCTAGGCCTGGGCTAGGTTAGATTAGCAATACTGTCTGCAGCATTGACTACTGACTGGAATACAGGACCAGCAATACAATAGCAGTTTTAAATCCACCCTCACCACTACTGATTTTGTGAATACTTCACAGACACTTGCCTTTCAGACTCCTTAACATCCGTGGAAACAAACACAGGCACTCTTAGCTACGGTTCATCCTGCTGAGAGGCCAAAGCCTGAAACAAGTCAGCCAAATGTGCCCCAGAAGGATACAGCTCCACACGGCATTTTCTTTTGTGTAGTGTAAAGCATTGGAAGCATGTCATACACTTTATGTCACTCACAAAAAGGCATGAACTCAGAACACACCAAATGATGTTCTGGCTATCTCACTGACGCACATCAAAAATTCTAGTGGAAACACTGCCAAGGGAATGAGTCCCAGATTCTCCTTCCTTCTTGGTATAAATCAAGGCCTAGCTGGGGCCACGCCATCAGCAGGAAGATAGCAACTTACCGAAGGCAGCGCTAGATCATCTGCCGGCTCAAAGCTCCTCCTGCGATGGGCTTTGTGCTTGTAGGCTGGCAAAAGGGTGGACCTGGGAATGCTGACCCTGGAACCACACAAGGAAAGTAACTGCCTACACCTCTGCCAAGGCACAGGGAACCTGCATGCCTTCCCACTCAGGGTCTAATTCCAAAGTGAACCAAGCGAACCAGTTTTGGATTACGGCAGTAGACACTTTACATATACATTCAGATTCTGGACAAAATTCAAACAAAGCATGCATTTCTCATTGATTTCAAGACTGTTTGTGCTTATAGAAAAGATCAGTAAGGAGTTTTTAAGCAAGAGATCTCTGCCTTGAAAACATCAACCTTCTACAGAACTGTTGTGATGCTTTTTTCTCCTTCACCTGATCAGCTTTTTCTTCCCTTTTGTTTCCTTGAGTTCTGCATATTACCAAGCAGTAATTCTTATTTACCTGACATAGGTTGGCTCTTCCAGTGTCCCCGGGGACTGGTAGGTACGTGGGATCTTACACACAGCACAGGCAGATTCTGAATCCACAGGGATGGTGAAGAGGCGCTGGTTTAATCGGTAACAGTAAACACCTGCACGGAGGAACAAACTTTCATCGTAGTTCTTGTTTGTCACGAGGTCCCTGAACCCAGCAAAAAAAGCTGTATTCTACCACAGTGCCACACCTGCATTCTATAAAAAGAGCTGCTTTTCCTGAAATATCTTATACATTTCCTGTCCCCAAGTAAGTTCCTAAAAAGCAAAACCAAAACTTCAACCTCTTCAATTTAGAAACAGAACATTAGCCAATTACAAGAAACCCTGACAAATTAAAATGACACTGAGAGAGGATCCCTAGAAGACTCAAGTATCTTTGGAGTAGGAAGTTGAATCTGGTTGAAAAGCTGCAGCTGAAAATAACACATTCTTGCTTGTCTTGCACAATGTGGTGCTCTCTCAGGATGACAGGTAGACTGCTTAGTTGTTTATTCACTGAAATTGCATTAGGAAGATATATGGTCTTACACGCATGGGAACCAGTTATCAAATCCAGTTCTTGTTCAGGACCTGTGCAATCCAGAGCCTTGGGCCTAAAGAAACACAGAAAATCAGTTAGTGACAGAGGGGCTGGCCCTCTGAACAGCATTGCCTTTTCCAAGCACACATGACTGGGAGGTAAATAAAGGCCCTCGAAGCCATGCTTGCAAGGTCCTGCTCCAATCAGTCTATGGTTCTCACTACTACAGGGATTACTAAGGGATTGAACATGGCTGCTCCAGCCCTTCCCCATTCCCACTTACTCCCGGTGCTGCTGATGAATACAGGTTTCTCTGTTGGCCTGTCGGAACTCCTGCAGCTCAGCAAAGTATTGCTCAGATTTTTCTGTTACTGAAGACTTTGTATCAAGGAGCCCTGAGAACACCAAGGAAAGACTAAAGTTCAATGATTTACAAAATTTGGGAAAGTACCAAAGCAAACTTCATAAGATACAGTCAAAACAAAATAATGATAATGAGAAGGGCAGAACATCATGTCAAGCCAGAGATTTACTGTGTGGTTTGGGTCCCTTCTTGGATTCATTCATTCCAGGTATTTGGTATCCCTTCTGACCCCACTTGGTTTTGCCATTTGCTGCCTGGATTCACATACCACTGCCACTTCACCACTCCACGTAAGCACAGGTCACCTCTGGTCTGGAGAGCGGCCTCTGACAAAGCTGCAGCCCCTTTGCTGGGACCTGCTCCATTTGCCCTAGGACAGCAGTTCCATCACACCTCAAAGGGGTCATAAACTGTGTTTTAACTCTTAATATCACCACATCACACTGAGAGCTTTGCTTCAGAGTTAGGATTCACCTGCAATCCAGTCATAGCCCAGGAAAGGACAGGCAGACCAGCTGCTGACAGGTATGGCATCTTCTTCAGGGTCAGGCTGAAAAGTTACATGACGAGCTTCCTTCTGAAAAAAAATAATTCATAAAGACTTCCTACTCCTCTGGCAGGACATTCAAAGGTACAGCCGAGGAGACAATTGGCAGCTGTTCAGATGGGACAGCTATGGCTTAGTTTGAGACTGGATTCTATCTATGCCTCTATCAGGAATTTGCTCACCAGCCCTTCGTCTTCTCAATAAATAAAACAGAAAGAGGAGGCATGGACTTGCCCACATAAGGCAGGATTTTTCAGAGCTTTAAACAAAATGCTGAGCTGCATCACATATCCCCAAAGATCAGGCAACCTGTGCTGCTTTGGAGGATGATCACAGCCAGGGCCTGCCCTTCACGCCTAAGGAGACAAACTGTGGAACAGCAGCACTGCAGCTGCCTGTTCTCCCTCAGCATGCGGATGACATATGCAAAAGACAGGGAACTTCACAGTGAAGTGTTGCAGATTTCTGGTCTTTCAGTTCACCGGCTAAGGAAAGCAGGGCCGGAACAAACTGCCAACAGCCCCTGGCTGCTATAGCTGGGAACAGTTCTGACCCCAACTTCCAATTCACACAGTGGGAACAGGGAAGGTAACGTTCTCCTGGCCCTTCCTCCCCATCATTCTGTTGACTTAGGAAAATAAGAAAAGCACTGGTTTAACATTTACCTTCAACTCTTTGGACCGAGATGTCAGCAAGACTGATTTAGAGATATGGGGCTCTCTGATGACCACATGCTGCTCACTGGTCTCTTTATTTTGCACTCTGCTCAGTGATGGCCCCAGATGACTTTTCTCATGGAAACCATGCAGCAGAGTGGACTGTTTTCTGTTCTCTCCATGTCCCAGGAAGAACGATTCTTTCTCTGGACTTCCTCGAGCATGGCCATCCCCATCCACTCTGGAGATTTCTCTGCCACAAATAATGATTGCAGACACTGGTGTAACATTCTTCTCTTTCCCAGGAAAGCTGGAATCGAAACCTGCTCCTTCCTGTGTCTTCGCTTGTTGTTCCTGTACCCCTCTGTCACTGCTGCTGTGTTTAAGAGATGAACTGAGGGCTGGCCCAGCTCTGTGTTCCACAGACACCATTATTCCAGGGTCAGCTGTAGACTTTACTGCATCAACCTGATTTTCCTTCTGTAAGGACAGAGACTCTCTTAAAACATAGCATCAGTCAGACTAAAAATACCTTTTGTAAGAATGTTTCACTCATTAAATCAACCTCTCATTCTAGTCTGTTCACTCCTTTAAATTCCTGGGGGGGGAAAAGAAAAATCCTTATGTTTTGGAGACTGTAAGAAAGAGATCCACTTCCAGCTAAATGCAGCTTTTCCCAGTTTGAGGAAGCACTGAACTTTCAGCCCTTGTGCTTAGAAGAAGCAAAAGGATTTTGTTCCACAATGTTCATTCCTATCTTAAAAGAAGAAACTTGCCTTTCTTAGGCACAAACTGATCTCCAAACCCTTTGTCAGGAGAACAGATCGAGACCACAGAATAAACAATAACCAAAGGGCAGCTACTTTTCTAACAGACTCCATATTCCACATTCCACTTTCTAAGAGCTCTTTCATGTCCGTATGTCTCCTCAACCACACCACACCATAGGCAGAGCTGCTGTCTGTCATGGAGGCCCATTTGCTTCCTTGAATTTCTAGCACAGACACCACACATACCCCTCTCGTGGGTGAGGGGACACATCTGTCAACAGCTGTACTGCTAGGAAGAGATGCTGGAAGGAGTTGCTTGCTGGGAAGTCCTTTTCTGATCTCTTCCTGCGTCATTCTCAGCCTTTGCAGAAGGTCCTGGTTGGCCTGGCGCAGCCTCTTCAGGAGCTCTAAGTCCATCCTACAAAAACATTTTAATGTAAAGCCAGAGGAAGAGTGAACTACATAAATTCATTACATTAAGTAAAGAAGCAGACACAGGTGAAACCACTTTCAAGGGGCTTTTTCCTAAAAAATAGTTACAGCTGTTAAAATGTTGATCCTTGCTCCTGAGAAATCAGCCAGTCTCATGCTCAATCTTATGCTCAGAACCAGCACCACTAGATGCTTCTATCCCCTTGTCAAATATTTTGCACTCAGAAACTGGGAGCTGACTTAACAGAGACGAGAAACTCTGACAGAGGAAACAGTAAACGCTAAAAAATTCACATCAAAAAGCTAAATAAGAGACATTTGGTTTAGAGGCTGTTATTTAGGACATACTTATGCAATTCTGCTGTAATGTTCTTTTGAAGAATTGAAATTTATATTGTGATAGCACCAGGATGCTCGTAAATTCAAAATATGACTAATTAATATGAATGTATCTGCTACATTCAAAAGAAATACAGAGTCAAAACTGTCCTCCATGTTCCCCAGGCAGGAAGGCTCCAAAAGGCTCAACTATGACTCAGGACTACAGTTCAGGCAATTCCAATCCCACAAATTAATTAAATTAAATCCCACCAAGGGATGCCCTTTCATTAGAAGAGGGGGGTGAAAAGGAAATAACAAACAGATAAATAAATGAAGCCTAGATTGACTGACAGGCTGTCACACTGTTCAACATCTTTACAACATCAGAAGCTCCTCTAAATTTGCAGAAAGTGGATTTTTCAACACAACAGCAGCAAACCCTAAACCCAAACTCCCAAGTTGCTTTTGACTAGACTGATGAATTATGTTCTCAAGAAAACTATGTATTTCTCCGGGACCTTTTGTTCCAAAGGATCCCCAAAACCCTCTGCAAAGCTCATCTGACTTATTTTTGTGTCTGCTACCTTGGCAACTGGACATGAGGAATCAAATGCACATGTGGTACAACAGCAGTGGGAGGAATTAAGAGCAGTGCTAACAATCAACAAACTACAACATATCTCTTTGTTACAAAAAATAAGGGAGAGGTGCACTACAGAACATAAAATAGAAATGTCAGTGTTGAGGCACTAAATTTGAGACAATTTAAAAAAAACCCAGTAGTTCTCACAGCCTTCACAGGACAAAGCTAACAGCTTTGATGAGCATCCTCTCATCATTGCTCATCAGAAAGCAAATATTCTGAAAATAACATCAGTCAAGGGACTTTCTGGACGGGTTTTACCAGATGAGGTCCACTCTTGGCATACTCTACAAGTCCTTCATGCTCAACCCCGGCGGCTCAGGTTTATGAAATTGCTCTAATTTGAAACCTTTGTGCAAAGGAGCTTCGCCTCCCGCAGTTAGAAATAAACAACGGTTGTCTCGGGAGCCGAGAACTCTCCTCCCTGCGAGGAAGTTGTTCAACACTCCGCTGCTTCTGCACAGACGCGCTGGTTCGGCCCTCCCACGGCCACGAGGAAGAGCAGAGAGCCCGAGCACTGAAAAATTCCCCTTCCCCCTCCACGAGGCCCGTCCGGCAGCCGGCAGAGAACAGCGAGCCCGCCGCTCCCTCCCT
>VZTF01000448.1:118016-148347 GCA_013397755.1 Cnemophilus loriae
CGGCGGGCTGCAGCAGGCGGGGGAGCCGCTCGGGACAGAGCCCTGGCAGGACCCTGCCCCCAGCGCTCCGTGTCGGAAGGGCCACGTACCCCCAGCACCCCCATAGCCCAAAGGGAGTTGTTTTGAAAACTTGTCACGGGAAATCTGCCCTTTTCTAACACGCCCGGTGTAACTTATCAGCTGAGGATACTGACCAACCACAGTTTCAGGCCACCAACTCAGTAGTTCCTCACTATTAATTCCTACAATATTCTCAAGAAATCATTGATTCAATACCGACAATTTTAGTGCGACTATAACTTTCTATCAGACAATTCAGTATCATTGGTCTCCTTGTTAATTTTCAAAGTAAGAACACAGAAAAAGGTCACTAGTGTCAAACATGCAGTTCAGTACGACAAAGCAGCAAAGCTATACATACTGATGTAAGCTGATATACTTACACTGGAAGACTGTATCACAACATGCAGGACACATCAGGAGAAATGTTTTTCCAATTCATTTTTATTTTGGTTTCCATTGTTTACAGCACTGTTACAGGACTAACTCATGCAAATTTATCACCTTAAATACAGCAGAGAGAAAACTCACTGGTAAGAGTGTTTCGAAGAGCTCCATCAACATAATGCAACAGGAAAAGTAAGTAGCAGCAATAAGATAAAAGTGCATTTAGCTGACCTTCTTTATGGGAGTTTGGGGAAAATTGTTTTTGGAATCACCTATTTTAAGGATCAGTTTAGCATTCTTTACGAAAATCAGAAGAGAACAAACTCCTCGTGATAGTGTTCATTCCTCCACCACCCTCAATTAAAGAAGTACAGCTGTAATTTGTTTCAGAGGAATCCAGCTTATAGGCCTGTCTGTTAAAAGTTTGATTTTCAATCACTTGGGCTTCCAGGGACAAGGGTTACACCCACACACGTTAGCAGCTTTGCTTCTGAAAAAGTTCAAGTGGTTCTTTCCTCCGTTCTGTAGATTAGGTTTCAGCTCTGCAGTGAGAATGCCGACAGCACCCAGGCCTGAGCAGTGTCAGACACACATACAGCAGCAAGACACTGGGTTCTAAGAACCCATCAATCTCTTTTCCCTTCATAGATAAGAGACTGGCTTAAAGATCAGTTCATTTATCAGATTTCCCCTAAAGGCCTGCTGAAGAGATGCTAACACTACCTCTTCAAAAGCAAGGTCAGCATTTCAAGTAGTCATGAGCTGCTGAGCAGTAGTAGTACATCATCCTCTGCCTCGAACTGGAATTGACAATATCCTTGTGTATTAGGGATGTGCTTAATATTTTAACTCAATAGAACAGAACATAACTTATTGTAACTGTGTATGTGACAGCTTGAGAGACTACAGATTCAAATTTATTCAACCAAGACCTGCAGCAGAGTAAGACTAGATTATTCCACTTACTCCAATATACTTCACCACAAGCCCAGAGCACACACTTCCAGAAGCAAGGACTCAAATTTCTTTCTTGCTCATTCTCAGATCTGATCAAGTCTATATTCCCATCCTGGTGGCTGCCTGAGGAACCCAATCAAGGTCAAAAAAAACCTTCTGATGGAAACAGCTTTTCAGTTTGAGTTGGAGTCAAAGCTTTCTACTGGAAGGGAAAGGTTTGTTTCCTTTCTGCATTCTGGGGATGCAAGAGTCTCACCGCCAGCTCCTACACAATCAAGATACTTCAAGCCTTTCTGCAAATCTCAGAACAGCCTTACCTAAGAAGTACTTACTGACATTCCACTATTTTTACTCCCTCAAGTATCAGGCAGCTTCCTTCTGCAACTTCCATGATATGAAAAACATGGGACTTATCACAGGCACATATATTCACACCTGAGCACGAACGAGAAATCCTAAAGCCATTTTCAAGGGAAAAGTCTCTGTCAGTAAGAAAAACACCCTATTGTTCAGTAGTTCTGAATTCAGCTGGGACCTGCTCAAAGACAGCCCATATTCTATGTGTGTGATGCTGAAGAGATTTAGGTTGTCACTAACCTTACAACTATAGGATCTGATTCTGGATTCCTCAGACATTTTGAAGGCAACAGAAAGATTATAACCAGCACATGGCAAAATACTGACTCACAAAGAGGAAAAGAAGCTTGCAATAGAGGAACTTAATCCTACTCCTCCTAAAATCAGTGAGAATTTCTTCTCTATCAATTCCAATAGGAAGAGACTCAAGTCCTTACAATTCCCAAATATTATATTCCAAATTCAAAACGGCATCAGGGCAAAACTCCACAATTAATTTTATGTATTTGCAAATAAAGAATGCATAGAAAAAAACTAAGTTGCTTTAACCCATTCTTGCCCTGGCATGAACTACAAGAGCCACAACTACCCCCCCCTCCCCCGAGGAGCTGTACTTGCCAGCATGTTCTGATACTTTTAACAGAAGAGAAACATATCAAATCCTATTGCTGCCCGGACTGTAACATCCTGTGAGAACTCTACAAGAAGCAAAAACTCTTACAGCGTGTAATCCACATGCTGCTCTTGTGGCCAAATAGTGGTAATGGAATTCCACAGGCCTGCTTCCAGAAACATAGCTGTGCTTTTCCAAAGAAAACCCACATTCATCAACTGAGCTCATAATGCAGTGCTTTATATTGTGTCAACTGGCTTCTCTTTCCTAGTTTTCTTCCTCAACAAGCTGCCAAATTATGAGCACTATCTCCTTCACAGGAACTAGTTCTGTCTTCACAAACTATTTGTCCATGACAGGAAATGGGCCGGACTGTGTTATTCAAGAGCTCTTAAGAGGAAGAAACTAACTCCAAATTCACTAAGCTTACCAAAGCAAAATCTTAGTCCCTCTTGCTCCAGAAGAGAACTGGGTTTTGTTCACAGGTTTAAGCATCCTGAGAGCAATAAACCTTTCTATGAAGCGATATTGTGATTCTCTGTTAAGTTCTAGAATAACGGAGTATTAACCCCGGAGACAGGCCTGTATGGGCTATAAATGCTTTGTGAAACCACCATCACATCTGTGTGCATGGGATCTGTGTTTACTCAAATAGCTGCTTGTCACACATCTATCAACCTGGGGCTTGGAAGTCAAAAGTTCTGTCTTTATGAAGGAAAACAAATGACTCCATAAAGATGTGTCAGAATAACTTTTAACCCAATAAACATTTGCTTGATTGTTTTAAATTTGTTTAAAGCAAAATGAAGAACAGTAAAAGCCCCCTGTAAATGTATAAAGCACACACTCCTCCTGAAGTAGCCTGGTCTCACAAGGAAAAAGAAGAGTTATTAACAGCTAGTGTTTAGAGGTGGGACACAGAACAGGGAAGCAGAATCCTACTGTTAACACAGCAACTGGAAACACAGCAATAGGCTCTTGCTCATTCCCTTTAGGGAATTCCATCACCCACCATGTTCTCTGCAGTAATTAAGAGTGCACTGAAGGGAAACTGTTGTTTTTCTCTTCTCCCCACACTATCTGCTTTGCTGCAGGTACTGATGTGTGAACATGTTGAGCTCGCTGTCAAGCCAACCTGCTTTGTTCCTGCAAGGACAGAAAGTTTTGTTAGGTGAATGAAACGGCTCTTCTCAAGCCAGTCAGAAAGAAGTGCCACAAAAACAAGTACACGGCAAGGCATGGAGTGCCAGAGTTCATTCCAAAAGGCTGCTGCCATTCCTTGCAGGTCAAGAATGCTTGCCTGCTGTCAGTCCCTAAGCTTTGAGGTTCAGAGATCTTGGACACAGCTTCACATTGGTCTTACTGTGTAGGTAAGGAATGTTTGAAAAAGTCTTCCCGAGAGCCTCTGCAGGGTAAAGAAAGCAGCAGACAACTGGGTACAAAGGTGAAGGCAAGACTTTTTGCATAATTTTATAAGGGCCTGAAGGAGTTTGTAGGGGTGGAAGACTGTATCTTTTGATAAATGGGAAAGAACTGTAATTCCAAACAAATAAAAAACAGGAAGAAAAAGGTGTTTTGTGAGACAGAAGCTTTAAATGACTATCAACAGTCCATAGGAAAGTACCTAGTGAAAGGGAGCTTGAAAAGTGCTGACACCTGCACATCAGGGGCTACAACGAAGACAGAATGAACTCTAAGCTACAGCTCATATAAACATCCTGCGGCAGTCACATGACAAACAATTGTATGGAATAATCAAATCTCACCTGAGCAGTTTTGCTTTGCTCTGCAGCGAATCCAAAACTTCAATTTTTTTATTCATGGCAGAAATTTCTTGCTCAAGATTCTCCCGTGTGACATCCACTTGCTGACACAAATGAGCAAACGTTCCAGCAAGTTCTCTATGAAACAACAACAGTTGAATATGATGGAAAGTAAGAACAAGCAGCGCACTCAAGGAATACATCCCTTTGATGTATAGGGATGATGGTATCGTGACGCAGACACTCATCTGTCCACTTCTGCACAAGAATGTCAGAGCACTTTGATTTGAGACATGGAAGTACATTAAGACTAATGCCTAACAGCACCCAAACACTACATATTCAAAATAAGAGTAACACTATTTTAAAACACGTGTCATTACATTTTTTTAAACCTGGAATTCAGCATGAAGTTATCTTTTTTTTTTAACAAGGAATAGCATTAAAAAAACCCCCAAACAACAGAATTTCCATAAGGTGTTAGCTGAATATAGGGAACTCACTGCTGGACTTGGTGGCTGCAGTTCGAGCCCGTGTAGCTGACGATGAGCTGCAGTTTCTCCCCAGCGTACTCCACAAACTGCCGCTTGAAAGCTCTCTCCTTCGCTTTGGTGGTCCAGGTGAGGCGCTCGTACACGTAGAGCAGCCCATAGAGGCCAAAAGAGAGAGCAATCAGTCTCCAACCCACAGCCTTCCAGACCTAAAGATGCACAAGGAAAAACAAATCACACAATCATCATCTCGGACTGATGCTCACTCCCAACAATGGTGCACAGAGCATTGCAAAATCAGCTCACTATACTCAAATGGAAGATCAAAGGAGAAAATAGGTCACTATCTGTGAAGAGCAAATATCAACAGGATTCAGCAGTGCAAGTGCTTTCTATATCAGTGCTCCAACTTAAGTTATAAAAATGCTGCCTAGAATGCACACATACCACACCACCAACCACGATGATCCCCATGGAAGTTCGGGAAGTTAAAGAGGCCAGTCCAGTCACCATGGACACCATGAGTTCTTCCTGGGTCATAGAGCCCTGAGGCAAAGGAGGCAGACTGGGATTTGCTGGTGTTAAAGGGCGCTGAACCTAATTAGACAAGCAGGGACAAAACAAAATCAAAGGAGAGAATAAGAGGCAAGCCACTGCTCTTCCCACTAAAGGAATGTCAGCAGCCACTGAAATAATGAATATCTACCCCAACCATTCAACGAGGTATTCTACCTGGTCATTATAGCCCATCAAGGCCCGACGACCATTCTTTGGTCCCAAAAATCTGTTCACCAGCATCGTCCATCCAAGAGAGAAATGGAATTCTATGTCCTCCTGGAAGTCGGCACAAAGCTTGTCACAGTTCAGATCATAGCTGAGCATGAAGCACTGCCGGGGAATTAACATGTCTATCTGGCCCCGCACAGAGACTGGGAGGAGGGGTTTTAAACCATCTACGTAGACAGAAAACAAAAACATGCAAAAAATGGCTGTTGAGTTCACAAGAGTTAACTGGTCTTGTATTCCGTAATCAGGGTGCTTATGGCTTGTTTCACCCTCCACAGTTAGTTTCCTTAGTATGCTAAATTTCATGAGCCAAGCATACTGCTAAGTAACAGATACATCATCAATTATTATTCAATTCTTGGTTCTTCAGATCAACCCAGAAGGAAATCTTTCCATGGACCCTCCGAAATCCTTACAGGTAGCTGATGAAGTTTACAGATTAGCAAGACCTTGGAAAACAAAATCTGAAACCCAGTTCTACAAGTCTTCAGGCACCATAGTCTCATTAAATCCCATATTCAGACAGGCACCTAGTTACAAGTCATTTATATTTCATTAGGATTTGGTGTGACAATCTCCCAAATTTCCAAAGCCACAGCTTCTCTCTGTCATGATGATTACGCTGTGACTGTACATATTCATTAGGAAATCACTGCACATGTTCAGACACAGAACTAGTCCTCTGCACAACAGCATTACTTATCAAGATGGAAACTAAGATGGTGCCAGCTGCACATCAGCCACTGGATTAATAAGAAACCCAGAACATCTACCTAGTTATTTGGCATTGCAATTCAAGGGAAGAGAAAGGGCAATATTGCCTGTGGAACTGACCTATCATTTCTTGCTGCATTGTCTGCAGGGAAGTTGTGATTGCACTGGAGCAACGATCTGACATGTTACGGCCCAGGCCTTCCTCGATGTGTTTATGCAGCTCCTGACAAAGAAAGGGTTATTAAGATTAGAATAAACGTGGCTAAGATGCAGGCTGAAGGTGCTAGAGCTTGCTAGTTAAAAAGACCCTCCTAGAACAGGAGCACACAATCTGTCTGCCCAGTGTTCTAACATTAATTTCATACTTCTGCCCATTTTTCAGTGAAGGGGATGAAAAGGCAAATCAAAAAAATCTCACATGGACTCTTTAGTCCAGGAAAAGTTCTGTTCAATCTACATAATGTGATATATAACGTGTATCAATTTATTACTGAGATTATTAAAAAACTAAAGCTTTAGCTCATATCCTAGTTAGAAGACTGTTAAACATGTCAATGAGCTGGCATAATTGCTCAGAGCTCAAAAAGGTCTCTCAAATTGCTTAAGCAAACATCACTTACACTCTTGTACACTTTAAGAACTACTTGAGATGGATGGAAGTCTGCTTGGTATTCATCTACCAATACCGAGAGCCGTCTGATTTCTTCTGCCATTGCATTTGACACCTAGAGAAACAGCACAGGAGAGAAAATAGAGCTTCTGAAAGCATTTTTCCTCTTCAAGCATTTTTCCTCTTCCCATCTGTAACTCCCACATTTCTAGTACTTCAAAGCTTTGTCAGCTTGGCGCGCATTTTCCCCACCATGCTGGTAGCTGTTTCAGACAATCCAGTTTTTCGCACTCATCCTCACCTGCCTCTCCACCTCTTCTGTGATTTGTTTGATTTTCCGCTTGTAGTCTTGAGTAAGGAGCTCCAGCTGTTTGTCAATAAAACCTAGACGATCCTGACGTTCCTCTCGCATTTCCAGACAGTAAACTCTGGTGAAAAAAAACCCTGTCCATCAAAACGCCAGATAAATGCATTTTTGATCTATAAATATATTTGAATTTCAGAAATAAGACAGATTTTCCTGCTCAGTAACAAAACATGTCAATATCTGCAACACATTACACAGTCATGGCAGAGGACAAAATTAAGGTGCTTTTCCCAATACTTCCATAATTCACTAGAAGAAAGACCACCAGTATGTGTCCTTCCTGCTCCCGAACATGCTGTATTCTGCTTTGCATTTCAAATGCTCATGTTCTCTTACATCTCTCCCAGAATATAAACTTCAGTCATGCAAGCACCAAGCATCAGCTCT
Source organism: Cnemophilus loriae (assembly GCA_013397755.1). Classification (NCBI taxonomy): domain Eukaryota; kingdom Metazoa; phylum Chordata; class Aves; order Passeriformes; family Corvidae; genus Cnemophilus; species Cnemophilus loriae. The sequence goes on from VZTF01000448.1 coordinate 125,509, forward strand.
CACCGCTGTTCCTGGGCAGCAATGTGCACGGAGTCCATGATGAGACGAACGTCTTCCGCAATCTGCTTTGCTCTCACCGTATGCTGCTCAAATTTTGTTTTTACTGCTGACTGTGAGATACATTCCTGTATACAAAAGGCAGCCCAAGATTAGCAGCAGGCAGGACCATACCAACACAACTTCATCCTGTACGCTCTATTTCCAAAATGTGTCCCTGCAAGTGCTGGTCTTTCAGGAGCAAAATCTAACCAAAAGGTCAGCACACATAATGCTTACCTCAAACCTTCTCTCGAAGCTTTGAAATTCAAGCATTCTTACTTGAAATCCATCTGCCAATGCTCCACCTGAGAGAAGGAACGCACAAAACAACCACTTAAATTTTGAGAAAGCAATCAGATGTTGGACATCAGGAAATGCTCCTGCTTTACACTGAAGTCAATGCAAAAGTGCCACTAAGTCACCCCTTCCGTTGTGATTGCCTTATTAATAATTTGGCCTACCCCAATTTCATACATTTTTTGAAACAAGATACTCTCTATTTCCTTCTCTATAAGTAAATGCAAAGTTTCTGCTAGCTTTCCTCACCTCCTTCTGGCATCCCTTGAGCCCTCTGAATCCTGGCATTCAGTACTTCTTTTGCAGACACAAAGAAAATTCGATCCCCTGCCTGGGCTCGATCCACCACACCCAGCTCATCCACCAGGAAACTGGTACACCGCTCCATGTGCTGCCGGCGCACCTGAGGGATAACCATGATAAACCACACATGCAGTTAAATCCACTTTATCCATCTCTTAAAGGTTAGACCAGGCACCCAAATGCCCTCTGCTGGTCTAAGCTACCAAAACAGAATGAAAAAAAAATTTGCTATTTTATGAAATTTTCCAGAGGTTATCTAAAGTGATCTAACTTCAAAGGGCCCCTGTGAGACTCTTGATTTCCTGCTCAGAAATTTCAAGAGTCATGTCCTGATCACTAGTCTACGCTCCCTCGAGTCTCCACACTAAGGTGATAAAAATCCAACCTGTAAAACAATCACACATAGCACTGATTGTATCCCCAAGGACCGGAGTCAAAACAGACTCCATAATATCCACGCAAAGAGAAGTAGTTTAAACGCATCACAAACCTCTTCCATGTATTCTGGTTCAGAGGCAGATGCATCCCAACGGTTATTTAAAATAAATATGTTGGGTCGAGAAAGACGTTCATTCACCTTGTGAAAGAACTGCTTCTCCTAAGAAAAATGAAACAAAACCTCTTTAGATTAATATGTCAAGTATTTTTAACATTTAGTCAAATTCATTGAACAAGTGGACTTGCACGTACAGTTTGCATCAATGTTGATTCAGAATTTGCCACCAGGACAAATACATCAGCATCGAGACAGAATTTGTCAATCCAGCTGTCCAGCTCTGTGGTTACATCGATCCCAGGGCTAGCAATAAAGAGAAATGAGATATGACTGTGCTGTGAATACAGCAAAAACAGAATTTAAGAAGTTAATAAGCGCTTTTCAGAGCATTAATTTCCCATGTCTGAGCTACATTGCCCTGAGGTGACAGAGTATAGGCTAAAAGGAAGTAATGACCAAGAAAATCGCACTGTTAATTACAGCAAGGGACTTTGGTCACTGTCTTAGATTAGGTCAATTCCCTTGAGGTTTGTTAAATATATATTTGAAAACATTTCCGTAATCAGTCTGTGATAAGCAGGAAAGGAAAGAAAGCTATTTCTCACCTGTCCATCAGCACCAGGTCGTCCTTTAAGAGAGAACATTTGGAATTGGGCCACATTACACTGACTAGGCTGCCAGCATTGAGATGTTCATCCTGGTGAAGGGCATGAGCCAGCTGGTTTACTGTCTATGAAAAGATGGAAATAACATTTCTTGTATGCCAAGACCCACTAACACAATTATCCTCCCTTAGGGCTGTTCACAGACTATTTGAGATAAAGCTCAAGTCCAAATTATTTTCTCGCTGGAAGGGTTTTCCACATAAAACCTTCTTGAGTGTCTTAGTAAAAAAGCAACTGCTAGTGAGAGTTTATGAGAGATTTTTCCTGTCAGGAAAGGCTACTGAGGAATTATCAGGAAGTCTGTGATTCTATCAGTCATACAAAGCTCAGAACTTCCTGAGTCATTGTTCCCTGCTATCACTAACAAATACAACATATCATCTCTTTCACAAAATGAACAAGTCCCCATCCTGCAACTTGCTTCACTCCTTACTTCCTACATCTAACAAAGACTCATTCTTCATCTCCACTCCTTTAATGATTAAAATCCTTAACTGTGAAATTTAATTTTCTTGTTTCTTCCCTTTTCTGATATTTCTGAAGAGCTCTTATCCTTAACCTTATGTTTAAGGAAATTGTACCTTAACACTCTTCTTTTCCTCTGAGCCTTCGGTCAGCAGGAAAGCCTCATGTCCATCTGTCCCTTCTACGCGCAAGAAGCAATTAGTGGTGTGTCCAATTCCTGAAGGAAGAACTTTGTCCCACAGCATGGCATTTATCACAGTGCTCTTCCCATTGCTTGTCCTGCAGTCAGATTAAGGACAGTGTTTCAGGCTTCCAAGTGCCAGGTGTGCTCATTTCAATATTACAAAAGCAAGTTCTCTAAAGCCAAGCTGTATCAGAGCCATTAACAATTCAGGTGCCAGAGGCAACCAGCAAAAAGACTTTTCTATTTCCCTATTTTAAGAATTCTTCAAATTGAAGAATCACATGATACAATATTTGTTTCCAATTTACAAGAGCACCTGTATCAGAGACATGGACATTACAAGCAAAAGCTAAGGCGCTAGTGTTTCTATAAATATTTTTTACTGGCTACAATACTCAAATGCTTTACTGAGTGGGAGTGTAGGCAACACAAGCACGTGACTCACCTTCCAAAAAAAGCAACTTTCATATGTCGTCTTGCCAACACTTCACTAATACCACTGACTTTTGACAGGTAGCCTTTGACTTCCAGTACCTGCTCTTCTGTGGTGACAGGATCAAGCTCTGCATTCTTGTGCGTTTCTAAAATCAAAACAGATAAGGTCTCTGAATGCCAGAAGCCATCTGGGTCAGTCCTGGGTAAAACCCCTCTCTGTGACGGTAACACACAGAACTGAACGTTTATCTGTGTCCCACAGCTCGCGTGGGTGATCTTGATGACACCCTGAAGCAATTCTACAACAGCATTTATCAACTGGCCTCTTTCGTGTATCTAACAACCGTTCCCATTCTTGGGACTGCCTTGAACAGAACAGCCAACGCTGCAAACAGTCCAGCACCCCTAGAGATAAAATCTGTCTATGCCTTAAGCTGTTAAAGCCAATTACTGGCGTATGTTACATGTCAGTAGCAATGATGTGTTCAGGCAAGAATACTGAAAGGATTATAGGCAAAAAAAAACTATTGGGGTTGTGTGATTAACTAAAAATCTCCCAAACATAAAAACCAAGCATAGCTCCTTAACTAGCTCAGTTTCTTAACGTGCATGAACTTCTCATCTTCAAAATATGAACCTGAACTCCACCCAAATTCAACAAAACAATTTTCACTTTTTCTTACAAACATGAATGCACAGACACGCATGTATAAATAAACACGGATTTAGCAGTGCCGTTGAACTGATCGAGGGGGTTTGGTGCATGTTTTTGGGGAAATCGTACGTGGGCAGAGCACTGTTACACACTCGTAGTTCAAGAACTCGGCTTACCTTCCAGGAACAAGGAGCTCTCATTGATGTACGCAGCCAACTGTTCAAAGATACCATTGATTTTCTTCTTTGCAGTGACGAAATGTTTAAGTGGAGAAGCATTTACCTCAGCCATGTGTCTTTTATCCTTCTTCAGTGCAACTATTGAGTTGGAACGAGTAAACAACAGGGACATTGCGCTACAGGGAAAAATCCAGTAAAGACCAGCGTCACCAAGTGTCAACAGCTATCCAAGGGGGTGTAGTGACAGGACAAGGGGGAATGGCTTTCCACTTACAGAGGGCAGGTTTAGATGGGATATTGGGAAAAAATTCTTCCCTGTGAGGGTGGTGAGGCCCTGGCACAGGTTGCCCAGAGAAGCTGTGGCTGCCCCGTCCCTGGAAGTGTTCAAGGCTAGGGTTGGACAGGACTTGATCCACCCGATCTGGCGGAAGGTGCCCCTGCCCATAGCAGGGGGTGGAACTGGATAATCTTTAAGGTCCCTTCCAACCCAAACCATTCAGTGATTCTGTGATCCAACCGAGCATCTTTACAAGAACTAGATAAACATGCATTTTAAGAACGATCTTCTTTCTTTCACAAAGAAATTGTTTCACATTATACAACTCATGAATCAAGAAAAAAAAACAATACTCTTTCTTTCTCCCTTCCAATAAACAGGCTCGCAGTGATCACTCCTCCCCATCCTCCGCTTACTTTCAGGATGAGTTACGTTTTCACGAGTCAGGCATGGCCAGCTTGAGGCCCTCTCGAAGACTAATGGCAGCAGTTTTCCCTGCCTTCTCCCTCGCCCCGGCCGCACTCCGTTCCACAGCTCCTTCAGCGACGCCGAGTCCAGCCGGTCTCCGCCCCTGTGGCAGAGTGACCGCGGATGAGGGACAGAGGCTACCGAGCTCCGTCACGGGCTCTGCTCCCCCGCCATCCCGCTGTGCCCCAGGGATGCTCTGAGCTCTGGTCCCCCGGTCCCCCGCCGTACCGGTGCCCGGAGAATGCGCTGGGTTGACGCTCCGGACGGACGCCGCCGCCTCCCCCTCAGCCCTCAGGGGCGGGCGAAAAGGGCGGGAAGCACCCTACTCGCGCCCGTATCGAGCCCGCTCAGGACCCTGCCCCAGAGGATCCGACACTCACCCGTCCCTGCCCTTGTCCCTGTCCCTATCCCTGCTGCTCCGGAGGCGACCCTCAGAGAGACTGGCCCAGCCTGGAGCAGCTGCCAGGCCGGCTCGGCTCGGCTCGGCTCGGCTCGGCTCGGCTCGGCTCGGCTCGGCTCGGCTCGGCTCGGCTCGGCTCGGCTCGGCTCGGCTCGGCTCGGCTCGGCTCGGCCCCGCCCGGGGCTCACCTTCACCGCCACTTCCGCACGGCCGCTACGTCACCCCGCGGCGCCGTCGCCTGGGAAGCGCGAAAAGGCGTACGTCATCGCTGCGCGCCACGCGCGGGGCACTTTGGGAGCTGTAGTTCCGGGGCCTCACGGCGGGCGGCGGCGGCGGCCCGGGCCCACCTCAGGAACAGAACCCACGGATCATATCACGGGAAAGGGTTTAATGCGAGTTCCCCATGCTCAAACCGTACAGCTCGTTAACGCCCACCACCGAACCGGCCCGAGGAAACACACAGCAAAATAACGGAAAAAACCAAACAAAAACAACCTACTGCTGAATAAATACATAATACACATTTTGGACATCTCGACGACTGGCTTATCAATCCCTTCGTTTGGTAACAGACAGTTCTGGATTTCACATAACAGGATTTAGTACAGTTTTACTTCTCGAATGATTGCCCCTGTATGGATTTTTCTCTCCTGGGCACGGGTGAGTGTGTGGCCTCGAAACAGACCTAAAAAGCTCAAGGCAAGCAGTGGGGAAAGCTGTAAAAAGGTCTCCTTCCTCAGGCACGTTCCAATTGTGTACGGCTCTTGCCAGAACTGACGTGTCTAAAGCTTTTCTGCCCCCATTACAGTGACCCATCCCAGAAGAAGGGGCTCTACCCTGACAATCAGGCAGCAGAAGCTGGAGACAGACAACTAAAAGGCAGATAATTTTTTGTTTTTTTCCTAAAGACAATCAATGAATTTACTGCTTGTGAAACACGCTAGTCTGGCATAATGGTGTCTGATAAGCAGAGCAGGTACCTCACAGGCACAGGCAGGAAAGGTTTCTGCCCCTTCCCTCTCTAACCACAGGTCTAGTCTAGACATATTTCTACATCTACTGGTTCACCACAATCTCTCAGCACTTCCCAACCACTCATTTCTATCAGCCTTGACCCCACTGGAGAAGTTTCTGCAATGGAGTGTTTTGGTTTCCCATCTCAAATAATAGAAACACAGAATAATTATTTCCTCTAAGAACCAGAGAACAGCTCTTTCCATCTAATGTGAACGGGCTATCAAAGAAAATTATTAAAACAATCTCTGACAATTAGAATGAGGCCACCAAAGACCACTGGGACCTCTGGGTTGTTATCCAGAGACTGATCAGAGCTTTTGACTATCGTAACGTGGTATAGAACAGAGATAATTCCTCAGTGAAGCCCTCCTGACTGATGTAGTTGTTCCCAGACTTCCCTTTCTCAGATTTAATCTACATATTGACATGGCCTGAATTTGTGTGGGTATCTCTGCTGCTCTCAGCTGGAGAAACAGAAGGTAGGGGGGTCTTTCATCTCTTCAGTCTAATCCCAGAGGTAAAGCATCATCAGAGGACCTTCCCTAAGCTAACCAGAAGCACCTATGTTGCCACTGCTGCTGCTGTGAACTTTGTGATTTGCTTGCAAGGACAGCAAAGAGGTAAGGAATCTCTTCAGGCTCTTACTACGCAGTTTCATTTGGTGTGACACTTAACTGTTATGACTCCTGGAGTCAGCTCCCTGATTGGTTTATATCTGGAATAATGTCCAGGAATTATTGTCTAACATCCAGTCCCATATATGCTGTGGATGAAAACAGGCTTCCAGCTTGGAACTTGCCTCCAAAAAGCTGGATTTCCAGTCCAAAAAAGTGTTTTTTAAAGCCAATAATCACTGATGAAAGTTCAAGTAAACGGCACTTTCAAGAAACAGTGGATGAGGAGCAGAATCAAAAATGAAGGCACAAAATCTCCTTTGGACTTCTACAGCAATATTCCTAGATATTACCTGCAGTATCAGAGAGGGAGATCTTCCAGTAGCGGAGTCTTAGAATATCATTAAAAATCATATTAAAAATCATATAAAAATCAAATCCAAATAGCTTTGAACAATGCCTTAGAAACTCTCAGCAGCATTCCCTGTTTCCACTCCAAGTCAGCAGAGAGCGGGGCCACAGAAAGGTCCTTCCTGGGAAGCATGACTCTAGGGGTCGAGAAAGGACACTGCGATGTAGCGCGTTCCTTTGGTGGTTGGAAGACCTTCATGGTAGTGGGTCAGGCGTCCCGGATGCATAAGGGTCCACCCCTTCCGTGGAGCTCGAATGGAGCAGTTGTAGCGCAGGAACCGGCAGCCTCCTCCCTGGTGGGAGCACAAGAGACACATCAGCTTGGAAAAACGACCTCAGCGAAGGGGTCCCTGCCTTCTGACAGCACTTCTGAAAATGTGGGAAGGTGCTTGGGGAATCTCCTGTGTTCTGATGCATTCAAGAATCACCCTCCTAGCCTAAGCCAGTCATTAATTGTAATCCTTAGTGTGAAGAAGCCCAGTGTGGATCAGGGAAGGGTTTTCAGCTGCTCCAGGTGCTGTGCTGCACTCCTGACCCCCTGGCAGACACCCACCTCGTAGTCGATGCCAACTCTGTTCAAGGCAATGTTGATGGTGAAGGTGGACGCGTCGTGGTGCGGCATTAGGGATGGCTGCTCATCAGGTTTGTAGCGAACCACAAAGGCCAGTTCAAACTGGGTCTGAGAGAGAAGAACAAAGTGCACTCTATTAGAGGGCTATAGTGGTCTGTGGCTTCTGAGCTGCAGAGCAGGGTCTAACACTGAAATTGCATCCCACTGCTAAAGGAGAAAGGCAACAATCAGGCAGAAGAATGTCACTGAGAAATTGCATATTTCCTAATGCACATACTTATGTCATGCTGCAGGGTCAGTTCCTCTGTACTGGGAAATAGTGTGTGTATTGCTGGAGGATTCTGGCAGTCTTGTCACAAGGTGCAGCTGGAGGAGGTGCTGAGCTGAGTTTTGATGTTAAGGTGGACATACCTTGGTGTAGTATCCTGGGTACAGTTTCTCTGTGATGGGTGCAATATAGTCCAGAAGAAACTTATACCATTCTCTTTCAAAGCCAATTTGGTTCATGTGTATGTCAATAGTTGGGACGTTCTCATATCCTCCTTGTATTCTGCTGTCCTGAAATAGAATCAACAGAAATAGCCATATGGATGGGAACCTTGGAGTTAAGGAATGAAAAGTACTTGTTCCTGGTAACTACAAATAAATATGATGTTTGTTTATCAGAATTTGCGGGATGGAAAGCTCATTTCAAACTATAATTAAACCCTAAGGGAAACAATATTACCATCAGAGAGGCTGAACACTGGAACTTCAGAGGAAACTAAAGAGGACTCAGGGAAAAATCAGAGTTAATCAGGAGCAAAATTAAAGTATTGTCTCTACGTTTCTGGTTTAATTCAGGGTCTAATGCCTTCCCACAGGAGGCAGTGCTACCACCAGATATGCACAGAAAATGGCGTGACCCAGAACTCCAAAGAGCTCCCGCTTTTACTTACCGTATTGTCACCTGTGGACCACTGGCCATAATGTTCCATTTCTTCCACCAGCTCATCACAAGCAGCGTCAGTGAATATGGGGAACCAGTAAACATCTGGACAGGGCTGCAGGTAGCAGACAGGTGAGAACAGCAGAAACAAGGACAGGTGCTTGAGGCAAAAGAAGTAAGGCTAAACTGAGTGTAGACTGAGTAAGTGGAAAGAAACGAAAATATTGAGGATAGAAAATTGTCTTCTGATTTATGTGCCCCACTTCCACTTAAGAGAGCTGGAAATTTACTTCTAGGAGAATAATTTGGTTCTAAAAGTACTTTCAAGGTCATGTTTCCTATGTTCAACTGCTTATTCCTGAGAATTACAATAATGACGATAAAGCATTGTCCTGATGCTCATCTCCCATTCTGATGGATAAGAGTGATGTTTTCTTACCATTTCTACCAATTTCCCTTTCAGAGCTGCCGTGTAGTTTTCATGGATGTACTTTTCTCTCCAGTCCTGCAATTAGAAGATAAGCAAACCAGTAATTTCTGTGGGGCTCCTGCTTAAAGAGGTAATAAAAGGCCAGGCACTCATGCAAGCAGTATTTCACAGGCTTTGAAGATCCATATGTTATGAATCCCAAAAACATGCTCTCTTTAAATTCTGTGCCTGTGCTCCTCGTCCCACCTGAGAGACACCATTATTACAAAGCCTGGACATTATTACTTCCCGTAGTGGTGAAGCTAATATCAGATCTTCCCACATTGCTGTGCCTGCTGAGTATGCAGGTTATCTCACCTCAGGATTGCTGAATATTTGCCAGAGGTCATTGTGGAGGTGACTTGTCTGGTAATTCTCTAGGGACAGTATGTGTCCGAACTGATGCCGGTTTGTCAGGTACATAAAGACTCCCTGCGGGACAGAGAGAAATAATAAAAGCCTCATATTTCTGAGAGCCACCATGAAACCAAGCTCTGGACAGTTCTCCAAGCTGTTCATTTACTCATTCTTTCTCCTGTGGGCTTTCAGTTTTATTTCCACCCTGGATATGAGAAACTTTGAAAGGTTACAGGCAGAGACAGTAATTCTGTGTCCTGTCAGCCAGGGCTGGAAGCAGAGGAGAGGAGTAGCTGTGAGATTAGGGTCTTCCTTCTTACCCTGTCAATTCCATTTAGAGCAGTCCTGAAAAGGCCCAAGAACAAAAATGTTATCCACATTTAGTGCTCCATGGCTACACACGGTTTCACAGCAAGACAGAAATCGCATGCTGTTCCAAAGTCTTCACTGTAGTGTCTAGTACCAGTTCACCTTATCCCTGCCCTGGCAGAGCTGAATGCCTTGAAACTACTTAATCCTGTACCCTTCACCCTGGCACGCAGCTCTTCCCTGCCAGAGTCTCTCCTCGACTGACCTGGTTCCGAACGTTGTGGCAGAAAGCCATGTCAGCATCCAGCTTGCCACTGTGGAACAGATCTCCCTGGTCAAGCTCCGAGCGCAGAGCCTTGGCTTTAACCATGTAAACGCTGCTGATGTAGGGAACATTCCACAGCCCACTGAAACACAGCAGAAGAAAAGCGAGATTTGAAACACCACTAAGACAGATACTGCTGGACTTGACAGGATGACAGGCAGCACTGCAGCATCAGCCAGGCTTGCCTAAATGAGCCAGCTCAGAACAGTAGGGAGAAACCATACCAATAGAGATTGGCATTCCAGAAAAAAATTGCTTATATTGCCCACAGCTTTTAAGCTGCACAAATGCTAGTCCACTGCGAAAGCAATTAATTGCTACTGTGTGTTTTTGCTGGGGACATAATTAATGGCTTGAATCTCTTCCCAGAGAGATCAACATATTTTTTCCAGTGATTTAAAGAAACTGAACCAGCCAAAAGTGCATAAGCTGATTTCCAGCGTTTATTGCACATACAATGGCCTATAAAAAAGAGGGTCCCTCAAGAATATGGATGATTCAGCAATTCTATTTTGTGAATCTTCCATTCAAGGATCACCTGGTATTTTCTGAAGATTTATCTGACAGAGATTAAACAGCACTTTACAGGATTTTAAGGATCACACTAACTATAATCCCCAGGTGGGAAAATATGACATGAGTAAGATGAGATGATTTCAGCAGTCAGCACTCTCAAACTCTTACTCTGATCATAAGAAAATCTTCCCCAAGTATGTTATTGTCTCTGCTCAGGGGAGAACATAAAGCAGCTTCCAAATGGGAGCAGAGACTTCTTTTCCTTTCCTATACACAAAGACTTTTGTGCTCTCTGGTTCTTTGACATTAGTTTGATGATAATGTGCTGCAGCAAGCTTTACATTTGAGGGATTATATCAATGAAAAGCTCTCTTTGCATACTCACACTCTCCGCCTTTGAACAATATCCACATAATCTTCCGAGCGGGCATAGTATCCATCAGGGCTCAGCGCTCCCCAGAAATTGGACCACAGCTTCTCGTGACGACTTACCAGGGGGGCAATCACCAGCCTGGAAGCATGAAAGAAAAAGGAATTGCAGGGCAGCATGTTACCACAGGAAGAAAAGGAAAATATTTACAAACCACGGTACTGTACGAGCTATTTCCTCCCTCACTTACAGAGCTGCTGTTTTGTTAACTCTGTTGAAATGAAATGCCATGTAAGAAAGGGTGAATATGTTCCCAGTCTCCTCTCTAACTGCACCCTGCACCAGGTCTGTTAGAATCCGATTTGTTCTAGTGACTATATAAAAACAAAGCTAAGGATGATTTACATCCCCTGCCTAAAATCCAGGGATTACAGCTACAGTAAAAAAACACGTAAGAGGTGTTTGGCTAACATCCCATCTCTGGCACAGCTCTCCTGGTTCCCTACACATCTCAGGGATGTGCACTGAATTCCTCACGTGAGATGACCAGTAAGCATTGCTCAGACGAAAGAACTCACTTGTTCTGTTCAATCAAGATCCTCAGAGTCTCTGTGTTCTTCAGAACTACCTCAGCATCCAGGCTAAAGTAATAGTCACAGTCAGGATCCTTCCTGCACAAATCCCTATAGCCAGAGAAAAGAAAAGTCACATCCTAAACCAGAGGAAGACAAAGGACAGAGCACCAAGAATTCCTTCACCTTGTAGTGTAAAGGTCTTCTGGGTGCTCAGAGAAGTTTGGTTTAATGTAATAACCCAGAGGGCCAGCATAGTACAAGCACATCAGATTCAGTATCCAATAGCAGATACTGAGACACAGCCAAAATCACATTTAGCAAACTGTTTCCTCAGCTCAAACTGAAGAGGTTCCCATTCAAAGCTGGCCCAAATCCACACCTGAACTCAAACCTCCTGATCACAGACAGGAAGATACTCTCCCACTAGTTCTTAGTTTTGCTACAACACTCCTCTTCAGAGATACAGGTGCATATCCTTTGTGCTCTGTGGCTGGGTATATAGATGAGGGCGGGAGATACAGGGTTATCCTTCTGTCAGAACAAAGGACCAGTGAGAACTTAGTTTCTGAAACTGGACAAAGTGAGCTGGTATGGAAGCTGATTTTTTCCCAATATATAAGGGCATGAGAGTTGATGCTAGAAAAACTGAAAAGGTGACTGAAAAAAGAAGAGCAATCACTTGACAGGGATGACCCTCAGAAAAAACATGTCTTAGTTTGGACACGGGCTGTCTCTGCTGTCTATCACGTATGGCCTCTTCACTTACATGCCCAAGTTACGTGCCTCAGCATTCTCCACCTCATCATCTGGTCCAATCACTTTGACGGTGAGATATTCTTTGCCATGCTCTTCTACAAAAGAGTCCACCTCCATCAAGTGATGTTCCTCCTATTCCAAAAGTAAGGAAAAACAGTTAAGATGGGCTCATCCAGGCCACTCAGCCTCCTGTTCTTGAAAATGAGTAGATGGGCTCTTAAGCTCACTTCTACATGTTTGCAGCTGGAGGGGTGTCATTGCAGATAAGTATGCGATCTTATGGGTGCCATTGCAGATAAGTACTGTGATTACACAGCCTGGAAGTCTAGCCCAAGGTTGCAAAGGTGCCTAGAGTAGAGGACGAGGTGTACATTTTCCCCACATTTGCTAAGACCATCACAAGCCAACTTCACTTACATGGTTGTGAATAAAGAGCTGGATTCGTTGCTTTGGGTAATGAAGGTTACGAAGCCGCAAGAAAAACTGGGAGAGGAACGGGGTGGGCTGCTCGATGAAAATGCCAATCAGAATCATTGGCAATGCCTCATCCTACATTCAGGGACAAGAGGAGAGAAGTGGTGAGTCATGTTTCACATAAGACACATAAGATCCCATTATAATTGTAAGACTTGTTTTGAGAGCTTTGAATAGACACATCAGCCTTACCTTAAACCCTGTGAGGCTTCGCAGACCTTCATTACACACCGTGCAGCCAGTCTCAAATGTCCATATTTGAGGAATGTAGTTTCCCAGGTAGTTCAGCTGCAGCTGCAAAAGGCAATTTGCCACATTATAGATTACAGGGCAGGGGAGTTTCTTTCTGTGCACCCCCACTGTGGGATCACATTTCAACTTCATTTACCTTCTCCATGAACTAAAGAATCTGAAAAGCATGACAGCCTGAGGGTCCAACTACGTGTGGGTCTTTGAACCAGATCTATCTTGCTGCTATGGGCCTGGACTGCTTATGGTTTCTCAAATGTAAATGCACAAAGGGAAAGTTAGTATACGTGAAGGCAGTAACCTGATCCATCGAGCCTAAAGGGTCACTTTGCAACAAACACAGACCAAACCTTTCTCTCAGGACAGTCCACTTACCTTGGTGGGTCCATTTCCATGGATCACCACAGGCAGAGTGTCATATAACAAGTTTCTTGCTCTCACTCGTGAGTTTTCAAACTTCAGAACTATCTCATCTGGAAATGACATTGTCATCATGTTAAGGCTTTTGTTGATAATTAGAAGCACAATGCCTCATTTATACTGAAAAACTGCTGAAAGATGAAAGTGTGGACAATGGATAACCGTGCACAAGTAGTTTAAGGGCTACAGGTGAAATCTGTAAAGGAGACAAAAATATTCAGAATGATCCTGTGAAGTAACAGGAGGATGGCTGGGAAGCTGGAAAATGACTGGGAACTGGCAGAAGCCATACTAAAAGATTCTTTCAAAACTGGCGTTGACAAAGTGTTTAGTGAGGAACAGCTACTGATGACAAGGACAGCTATTGATAGGAGGACTCAGGCCCTTCTCACCTAAGTGTTCTATGCACCTGATGTCTCTCTTTGTCACCCCTCACAAAAGTCCATCCTCCTGGCAGAGATCATCCAAGATGCTGCCTCAACACAACCATACAAAATCCTTTGGAAAAAAGACTAGCACATATACAAGCTGCAGTCTATCAATGATATAATGAGCACACGAGCCAAAAACTACACTGCCATTATCACTTTTTACCTGACTAGAATAAAGATGGAATGGTGCAGGACTGAAAACATTAGGCAGCATTGACAGGAAAGTAAGTGAATCCCTCTTTCCAGGACTAGAAAAATCAATCAGCAGGTCAGGTCAGAAGCCTGGTACAATCAGTGAGTGTTCACAGGCATATCTGGCCGCTTCTCACCTCCCATGGCATTCCAGCATGGTTCTGAAGCAGAAAGACAGGCAAGCCCTAGGCAGGGTTGTCTGTTATTACTTGCACTGGAAGTCCCTCCCAGCTTCAATCCCCAAGGCTAATGCAATCCGACATGCCTGGAGATCAAAGTGGCAAGGAGGCGTAAGATGAAAAACCTGACCTGCATTCCTTGAAGTGGAGAAGGAATTGCAATGAGAACCTAGCTGGTCACAGTGGAATTGCAAAGAAATCCCAGAACTCTGGCAGAGACTTTTACTAAATCTTATTCTGTGGGGACAGCCATTTCTGAAATACAATCCCTTCAGCTATAACTTTATTTCTGGTGTCAACATGCAAGTTGCATTCCAAGGAGAAATGAGCTTCCTTCTTCCATCTCACCTAATGCTCCATTTAGGTTTTGGAAGATCCGGCTTCTTTGGTCTAGACTGATGTTGATACTTTCCTTTAAAAGAATTAGATAAATAACCTTAATTAGAACTCAAAAGGCATCCATTCTTTACACACAACAGACCCTATGCTCAGTGAAGATATATCCCATTCCTATAGTCATTTGCAAACTCTCCAAACTCTGAAGCCTAAAACATTCCCAGATAATCATAATTTTCATTCAAATTAGTTCATACAATTCACCATTTTCTAGAACAATTTAAATGTATTCTATGAGGCAAAACTATGCAAACCCCTTCTTCCCCCTTTTAGAGCTGCTGTGGGTGTGTCAATAAATCTGCATCATATGTATGAAGTAGACTTACACACAGTCATATAAACCCCACAAAACATATACTAGACAGGAATGCCAGATAGCAAAACCACCTGCTGTGAAAAGTTTCTTGCCTTCTATCTACAGGCAAGTGTGACCCTAAGCATTGCCCCAGGTACCAGTGTCAAACCAGAGGACAGTAAGGTGCAAGATCAGCTTGTGCAATCTTTGCTTTTATCCCCTGCTGCAAGTCACTCTCTGACTGAGTCACACTAAAATGTGGCTCTGACGTAACAGAGTTCTGTGTCCCTGAAGGCGTCTATTAAGACTGATTACTGGAAAGGACAGCAGGGTTCTAACATCCGCTGTCTGAGTGCCAAGTCAGGGGAATTACTCAGCCCTTGCGTGGCACAGGGCCAGAACTGCAGATGAAAACATTCAAGGGACTGTTTGTGTTAAAGCATCACAGGCCATACTCAGATTTGGGGAACTAAAAAAGTCCAGCTGTTCTAAGTTTTCTACCAGCCTTGCTGGTAAAATTTGCAAGTCTCTCTCTAATTAGTCTGATAGCAGTTCCCTATTTCAAATGTTTCCTCTTGATTTGTAAATTGCTGTTACAGTTTGAGTTCTCCATGCATTTGGTCTGTCCCCAGGGACAGATTGGCCTCTGTAATGCACAACTGGGCAGCGACAGCAGAACCAGAACGACTTGTGGGTTGGATGGTCCGGCCAGTGCACCGCACAGTGCTGGAATGGCAATGCTGCTTCCAGGGTCCATTCCAGGCTTCTGTAGGATGTCACATGGCATTTTCCTAAAAGGTACTTCAGTGCTAGGTTGGATATCTCTAAGTCAGCACTGCACTCTGCAGTTTCATATCTCCTGGGAGGCAGCTGGTTAGTTCCGCCACACTCAGCGGCTTTAAACACCAGCACCTACAGATACTGGTATGAGCCTCCAGTAAGACTTGTTTTCAGAGATCTCTCTTCCCATTCACATTTTACGCTTAAATATAAAAACTGCTGATAACAGAAAATGGGGGTGCTGGCTAGAATGCAAATTTTCAGAAACGCAGAATCTAGATACACCTACTCTTTTTTCTGGATCCAAGAAGATATTTGTATAGAAGAGCTGGTCACTGTCATCATCCTGTCCTTTCCACTCCTCCACAAGCTTCTTCAGGTTTGGAGCATAACCTATGAAGCCTGTGGGAATAAGTATGAAGAGGTGTTTCAACCCAGATGACCAAAAAATGGAAGTACTCCTGTATACATATACTTTCACTTCTCTCACATGAAATCTCACTATGCCCTGTGTTGCTGCAGAGACTCATCAATTTTCAGTTTGCTTTGCCACTTCTCCCATAGGTCAAATAGGAGGAGAAAGCTGAAAGAGGTTCTCAGCTAAAAGCAAGCTCTGTGTCTCACCTCCAGAACCCAGGAAGCGCTTCCCATCTTGCACCTGAGGATACTTGGCTTCCACCTTTCTGTCAGGATAGATGTAATTTTCAGCTGAGAAAACCACCTTGCTCTTGGCTTGTTTGAACTTCTTCAGCAGTTCTGTGGGGCCCGAAGCAAAGAGCACATCATAGCTAGAGAAAGAGACAGACAAAAAAGGACAAAAGGAATGGAGTCAGAAAAACATGTCAGGGAGAAAAGTTCCTAGAAACAGCTAATTCTTTGGGAATCCCTTTCTTTTAGTTCTGTTTAACAGTATTACATTTTTTGTAATGCAACTAATTAAAGTGTAGTTTTATTTGTGTGCTGGGCATATGAAAAAACACTGAGACTCCAAAACATCTTTTTCTCTCTTCACTTTTCTCTGGGAGACTAATTCTTGGCTCTCAGGATGTGCTGCAGCCTACTTCACCTTATAAAACCAATAACTCTGCTAAGAAAGGCCTGCCTAGTTCCATAGGAATTGTCTGGTCATTCTCTGCAGATAGAGGCAGCCAAATTCCGCCGTGGAAGAATCAGGTACAACACTATCAACTTCATGCAGGAATTGGCATCAGCCTATTCTGATCAGACCTTCCCAGCTGCCATGGATGCAGCTCTGAGTGATTCCCAGGAAACTACAGAGAATTCAGGGGAAAAAAACAAAGATCTGGACACACTTTTCAAAAGAAATCGATTTCACAGTTCATTTCTTCGCAGTGAGAACGCGTCCAAACAGCCGTAAGATTCAGTTCATGGCAAATTCTTTGCAACCATTACCTTTCTACAAAAAGGATGATCAAGTCCTCCCTATCCACATACTGCTTCAGAGCTGACTTCAAGAGACGGACCTTCTGCCCACCTCCAGCTGGCTGCTGGTCATCTCCACCCTGCCACTCCTCATCCAGGCCCAGCACCTACACAGCGACAGACACAGGGTGACCCCAACAGGGCACTTTCTCAGCAAGGCTCACAGGAAAGGACCAGAACCCACAAACTTACTGGTCCTGATAACTCTCAGTGCAAATCACAGCAAAACTAACAGCCCCAGGACAAATGGACTAGGCAGCCTTTGATCCAGCCTCTGGGCTGGACAGTCAGTGTAACACGTAGCACAGTGACAAAGCACTCCTAGCCACAGGGACAGGAGCATGCTCTGTACTGTGTGTCTTAGTGCAATGGAAAAGTGCCATGAGGCTCCCTTGAGCAGGAGTTGTGGATCTCATCCCAAGCCAATACTCAGGATACTGCAGAAATGATCCAGTCCCGGTACTTTTCAGCCAGTCGAGCAGGTGTGTGTCCTCCCTTGAGCTTTTATTTAATCACTGTGGGGCCAAGTCTTATCCATTCTACAATTTGAAATTCCCTTTGACCAACCACCATGGAAGCTGCTAGACATCACCTGGACTTTGTAGCTGAAGAACTGGGCTGATCTTCTGAAGCGCTGGAATCCTTCAGTTTGCTTGGTGGCAACAGTCAGAACCAGCAGGTTTTCTGCACACAGGGGAAAGCACAAGAGATACTCGACTTGTGTTGTTTCCACAACCTGCTGTTCCACACTTAACTTGATTGTGGGTATAAAAGGAGAGATTATGTAAAGATACAATTTCATTGCCTGAGATCTGAGCCAAAAAAAGAAAATAAAATGTATTAAGTGGGTTTTTTGCCCTGCTAGTGAAAGCTAAAATTCTCTTCTCTCACATAGAGAACAAAGGAAATTAAACCTGAAGATAAAAAATAGAACTACTACAAAATGCCCATTTGGAAGTCATCCATTTAATGCAGTTTTGACTTTCTGTTCCCCACAGAGCTGCTTTTTTGTCACTCAGCATTGACTGGATGTAGGGAAAACCAAAATTAGATTAAATGCTATTATTCCCTCTCCATGGCTTGTTCAGTTTTCTACTGCATTCCTGAGGCATTTTCCAGTTTTTCATACATATTCAATGTGAATTTAATTGTGCTAAAATTTTCATTTACATTCTCCTCCCAAACTTGCTTTTCATTTCCAGTCCCTTAAAAATGATAAAACTAAATCCTGAAGCTCTCTTTCAGAAGTTTCTCTGTGGTACCCTGGAATATGATTTTGACATGGAGGTTCTGGTTTCCTCATTGCAATGATGAGATGTTATACTTCACCTTAACAGTTTTGCTGAAGTAGGAATTTGTATAGGCTCTGGCAACAGTGCTTAAGTGTAAATTCTGGCCATCCGATTTAAACATCAGAAAATACCAGGAAGAACTGAAAGCACATTTTCTTGGCCTCAGCAGGCTTTTTTTGGAACAATGATTTTTTTCAATGGATGTACCAGATGTATCTCCCTCATGTACCCAAACTGATACTCTGTCTGGTCTTAGAGAGGAAGGATCTAGAAGCTGGAGTTTTAGGTGGACCTGACAAAGCCAGTAAAAGTAAAAAATAAGTGTAAGACTCCAAGTTAGGAAGAAAGAAATTTCCCAAATCCTTTACCTGCATCAGAATGAAAAAGAGAGGAGAGGAGAGATTGAGAACAGTCAATAAGCCAGGTCTAATTGTGTGTATTAGACGTGTGCATGAAGTGATAAATAAAAGAATATGAATCCCATATAGGTGCAGTTTTTAAGGGCAGATTTTTAGACATATGAAGTGCATTCCTAATCTAGCTCCTCCAGCACACTCCAGTGCCTTGTGTTCAGCCCAGTCAGAGGGAGCAAACAAATGAGTAAAATATGTATATCCTCGGGGAATATGTTAAAGCCATCAAAGTTTCTAGCCATATGATGGCACACAGAAAGCCACGGCAGCTTTATGAGAGAGCTCTGAGCTCATGGATTCTGAGAAGGTGAAGATCATACTGCCAAGGAAGAGGGGGACAAACATGAGTTTGCCCGAGAGGAATGTAAAGACAACCCTCAAATTCTAGTACATGAGGGGAGAAAGCATATGATAATGATAAGAGAAGGAAAGAAGGAAAGAAAGAAAGGATCCTGACGGCCATGCAATTATTTCAGCCCAAAATCTCAGGCATCTCACATTAAATAAATCACTAATTCATTTTCATGCTGCCACCCCAAGAAAGCCACACACTGTTTATGACTTGACTGCCAGAAGTTTGCTGGACAGGATGAGCGCTAAAGGCTCACACAGAACAGGAAGCGGTGTCCTATTTCTAAGACAGAAAAGTTCTCCTCATGCAGTTTGTGAACTCAGAGGAGTATGAAAAACCAGCATAAAGACCACTCTCATCCCCAGCAGAATTCCAAGTTACAGATTCCCTGTGGGGTAGGACGCTGAGAGACACTAAGTTCAGTTTCTGTTCTAAGAACTTTCTGCAGTAGCGAGAGCTTTCCATCCCAAGAGACATTCCTTCAGCCCAGCACTGGAAGTTTGTGCCGAGCTATGCTGCCTCCACTCCTTCTGCTTTAACCCTTTCTTCTCTTTCCCAAAGATTTTGCTGAACACTGATGCAGCTGATAGGTACTTCCGAGGACAGAGCAGTAAACCTTCTTACTTTCAGCATCACATGCAAACTTTTCAAAACATCCTAAACAGATTGATGCTTCCCTGTTTCCCATATCACAGTCAATTTCCATATGTAGAAATGCAGCCTGTTCTGCTAAGCTGGGCCTCCTGGGCCCAAAGGCTGCTTGGGCCACAATGACAACTGGGAATTTTATAAATACATTTAATAATGGCATGGCTGCAAAATACAAACACAGGGTGGTTAACAAAGCAAGCACTGGACTCAGAACCAGGGGAGCTGGACTGTATTGCTGGTTTGCTGTGCAACAAGGAGCCAATCCTACTATCCCTGTTTTCCATCTGTAGAATGATAAAAGAGGACATTTACAACTTTCGTGAAGGTTTTAGAGCTCTATAGATGAAAAGGATTCTATAAGAACAAAGCACTGGAACAGGAATCTTGATACCAAGATTGCAATGAAATGATTCAGTAAACTTCTGAGTTTTTATAAAGAACAAAAATCAGAGACCAGATGAGTTCAGTAACAGAAAAAATTAAAGTTATTTACTTCTGCCCTAAGTCTATGGGGAAAGCACAGCTGCAGTTGCATTTTAGGACAAGGAATGAATTTATCCCTAGGCCGTGATTTGAGAAATCTTACTGTGCCACTTCCTGTTAAGATAGTGTCTAAGAAAATACCATTAATATGGGGATCAAATAGAAAAAAAACCAGTGCACAATTTAACAGTGGACAATATAATCTCTGTATTACATTTACAGAAGAATTTTTTAAAATTCTATCAACTGCAAATAACTATGCTGAGAGCTTTTGCAAAGATCTAAAAGAACATCTAAGAAAGAAGACAGGTATCATTACTCTCACATTACTCTGGGAAAGCTGAGGCACAGGAAAGATGAGGCACTTTTTCTTCAAACTATGTCAAAAGTGATGGGTTCAGAAAGCAGTTAATTCCAAATCCCTCTTCCTAACCAATTTACCTCATTCTCTTTCCCAGCCCTCAGTTTTACATCTCTAGTGCACTCTAAAATCTTACTAAAGCCATGGAAGATTTGGGATGTGCAAGGAAGGCAGGATAGCACAGAGATTCTTTGTTTTAATTATGCCACTATAGCCAAAGAACTCCCAACACCCCCATGGATACACACTAACTGTATTAAGTAATGTACATATATAATAAAGGTAGTTATACCAGAATCACACTGTGAAGGGAAATATTCTAGGTAACAAGATTAAATCTCCTCCTAATTGCCACTTTTCTAATGAAGACAGAGATAATTATCCAAACTTCTTGGCAGAGTGGCAGTGTGCGAACCACTTTGTCAGTGCTGCTGACATTCTGTAGCTGCTCCAATCCTCTGCTGTTCTACCAACTACTCTAGAGCTTCTACCAACTGTTTACGGGGATCAGACTGATGTCATTTTAGGAGCATCCCTGATCTTGAGTCACAGTGTGGCCCGCCTGGGATCAAACGCTCTCCCGTTACCTAATTCTTGAACCGTGTAAGTTCAAAAGCAGGGAGGGGCTGACCCAGGTGGGATGCAATCCACGGACCGAGAGTCCTTCACCGGGATGAAATGATGTTGTCTCACGAAACTCCGAGCTGTGAGCTGCCCTAGGCTCGAGGTGCCGCCCACGGGCTCACACTCTGCCGTGGGCTCGGGTCGGACAATGCTTGGGAGCGAGACCAGGACGCGGAGGCCAGCAGCGGCACCCACGGCGGCTGCGCCCGTCCATCAGCCTGACTGCCGGCTCCCCGTGCTGCCGGTCCCCCCCGGTGCCCCGAGCAGTCCCCCCTTACCTTCCTGCTGTGAGGCACGGCCACCCCCCGCCCCGAGCAGCGCCAGCACCGCCCAGAGCAGCAGCACCGCCGGAGGCACCATGGAGGCAACTTCCCCCCCGGACCCCGCTCCGGGAGCTGACACCGACCGGGAGCGAATGCCTGCAGGACGGACCGAGCGGCTCCGGGGCTGCCGGAGCTGTGCCACGCACCAGACCCGCCCGGCGGAGGCGGGCGGAGGAAGCGGGGAGGCGGTGGCTCCTCCTCCCGGGCAGCTCCGGCCCCCGCAAGAGGCGGCCGGGCAGCCGAGGCAGGACGCGCTGGGACCGCGTGGAAAGCGAGGGAATACCGAGACGAGAAGCTCGTGGGTTTGATCCCGGAGCTGCGGCGGCTTTGCCTGGGGTGCGGGGTCCAGTGGGGCTTGGCTGCGGGGGCCGGGCAGCGTGCGGGGCACCCGCGGCCCCGGAACACCGGGCGGTGGATTGCAGAGGGGCAACAGGCATTGAGCAAACGCCGGTGTAGGAGGAGAGGAGTCACTCTCTGGCCAGCTTCAGCTACTGCTGGGCTGCAGCTGGCCCACTCTTATGGGATATTTATGTATAAAAAGCAAACCAGAAGTGGATTATAATGTTATGCACGGCTCTAGAAACTGGAAGCCTTATTAAATACCTTCTTCGTACCTTCTTCCTACCTGTCACCTCCTATATTTCCTTGGTGAACACAAAATCTGCAGTGATTTTGTTTCCTGTACTAACTGGTTTTCTCTGGCCATATACACATCTTTAAGTCTTACATTAATCTCTGTGGCCTTGTGCTGAGTTTTCTTGCTCTAATCCTGATCACTTACCCAGGCATCTTTTTCTATTTCATTCTGCCTTTGAGAACAGGCAAAATAATCCTGTCTTAGAAAGTTACACTTCTTAAAATTAACATTTGCTTTACAGTCACTTCTACACTGCAGTGAATGTAAGGTTTAGATATAGGGAAACCCTTTTGAGCCTGCAGGACACCAGATGAGGAGCTACCACAGACACAGATCCTGTATGAGGCCTGTCAGTAAACCATCTCTTTAAATTAACAGAAATCACATTTATAACAGGGTTCAGATTTAAAAAAAAAAAACTAAACAAAAAAAAAACCAAAAACCAAGAAGGCATGAGGAGAAAAAAATCAACCACATTAGAAGGGCCACACTATAGCTAACTGATATTCCCCATGATTCATAACCGCATCATTCCAAAGAATTCTCATTACTGTTTGTTTGTTCACTGAGAATATTTTCCTTCCATTCCTTCTCCTCAAAGCAGGAATTCCCTCATAATTACCAGGCAAACAGAACAGTCCTCGTGCTCAAGTGATAAGCATTCCAGGCAACAACCCAAGGAAATACTAGTTCTCTCTAAGATGGTGATTTCAGAAAACTTCCTTTTGCAAAGCTGCCAGTTTCCCTAAATTAAAAAAAAAAA
>VZTF01000458.1:0-140701 GCA_013397755.1 Cnemophilus loriae
CTTGTCAAAGAGAAAAGAATAGACTCAATAATGTCAAATGCGATACATAATATCAACTCTGAAAGCACCAGAGGTTCTTCTGTCATGACACTGGTTTTTCTACAAGTGTGGTGGGCAATGATGGCTCAGTTTTTCTTGCTTGACTATTATCAGATCCAGCCTCACTAAGACCTCTCTGAAACTTCCCATTATCAGACATCAGAGATAAGGAACTGTAGCCAAACCACTTCCAGGCTCCTCTAGATCAAGAAGCAGCACACCGGTGGTTCCTGCAGAGAATTTGAGCTGCTTTGCACAACAGTAGCCCAAATTAGCCACTTGTGTACTGGAACACTCGAGCAAGTGGAAGAATCTCATGTCAAAGGGTATTCATGTGCTCCATGTTGCCTGGGACACCTGTGTGCCACAATAAACAACACCTTTCCCTCAGAAGGGATCTGCTGTGGCAAGGACCCCTCTGGTTTTCTCCTTCATGGAGCAGTTTGCATGCAGAGAGTGGCCTGATGTAATCTCAGCGACACTTCCACATGTGGCGAAGCACTGTCCACCTCCTCATCGTTGGGTTCCCCTTGCTGAGCCTCAGCTTCTGCAGTCTGTCAGGGCCTCCAGGGAGGTGGGATATTCCCAGAGGAGAGGTGCCTGCTGTGTCCCCATTCCCCGTGTGCCTTATGTCCCTGTGTTCAGGTGGGCGCAGAGAGGATGGGGACTCCTGCCCGCCCTGCGTCCCTTCTGCCTGTCGGGCCTGTCCCAGGGCAGACCAGCTGTGACTGTAGTCCTGTGTCCCCCTGTCCCTGCTGTCCCTGCTGTCCTGGGGCCCTGTCCCTGGGCAGAGCCGTTCCCTCCCCAAGCANGGCCCTGGGCAGTGTCTGGGATGAACAGAATCTTCATTGTGTCCCCAATGAACACATGGATGTCACAACAGCAGTGCCTCTTGCCTGTTCCCTGCCCAGCCAGAGCTGCCAGCCTAGGTGAAATGCCCAGCATGGCCTTTGAGTACAAAGGGATTGCAGGGCAAAAAGCATCTGTGTAGCCGCCATGGTCTTCAGCGGCTGCTGCACCAGGGAGTCCATTGAGAGGAGAACACTGCTGCTCTTGTCAGAGGGCTGCTGTGCAGGGATGTCCCTTGCCTTGCCGAGTCTCACATCCACCCATCTTTTTGCCTGTGGTCTGAGATCAGGTGGATGCCATCTGCTCCCAACAGACCCAGCTGCTCCAAGGCAGATCCACTGTCATGGAATTCAAAACCTTGAGTATCCCCTGAGTAGCCAAGCACTCAGCTGTTCTGTTTGTCCCTGCCCATGACAGGGGTTGGAACAAGACGGTTTTTAAGATTCCCTCTAATCAGAACCATTCTAGGATTCTATGATTTCCCCATGACTGACTTTGGTCCCCTCAAAAGACCTCCTGTCTCCTGTCTTCCCCACCACCTGTGGAGAGCGCATTCTGGTGCTGGTGCTGGTGCTGGTGCTGATGCTGGTGCTGGTGTTGGGACAGGTTGGTGGATACTCTTCCTGCTATCCCATGGGTGTAAGACTCCTCTCTGAAGTCTTTGTCCCTCTCTGAAGTGCCTTCAAATGACAGTTATCTCCCCTCCTTTCTTTTCCATTCATCACTTGAGTAGACACAACATTTTTCATCGTTTTCCACAGAACAGCACAGGTCCCAGTTCCCATATTGTGGAGCCCTCTGCCATAAATCAGCCTGATAGGTTTATTCTCTACGTAATGGGAAATTATGACAAATGCAGCTGTATAATCTAGTTAGTAACTCACCATAATGACTGCTTCTGGGGTGATTTATGGGTTTTGTCATATGTGAGCTTTCAGAACTTTAGAGATTACATTTTTCACACTTTTCTGTTGGAATCTCAGTTTATTAGACTTTACTGCTGCATTAATCACTTGCAGTACAACTCTGGACTTCACAAATGTATCACATCAGCATGAAAAAGGCAGAGAAAACAAGAACTGTTGTGAATTAATGAGCCGGGTAACACATGTCTCACAACCAGTGATGAAACAACCTGTGTTCTTCTTCAAGCCGCAACAGAAAGCCCCAGAGTCTGGCTTTTTTTTTTTTGCCTTTTTTTTTTCACAAAACACAGGCAGCAGCAAAGAACTGAAACAACACAGCCAGCCTTGAAATCTGAAAGATCTGCAAGGCTGAGTCTATCCTAGTTAATGGTGAAATGATGTGTGAATCTGTCCTAAATGTTCAAATAAAGAAGATTGATTCACAGTTATAATATGGTTTATAAGCAAAACACTGGGATTATATAGGAGAAATGCATGTGTCATGAAACAACCGATAAATCAGAGAGACAGTTCCAAGCTCTACTGTGAAGGTCTGGGAAATGTTCAGAGTTGCCATCTATGGAGTTTGGTGCAGGATAAACTAGAACAAAAGGCCATCATTACCCAAATTGCTTTGGTTTGGGCTGGTTTTTTTTTTGTTTTTTTTTTTTTTTTTGGTCAGATAATGTTTTATAATTCTCCAAGAAATATATTGAAAAGGTCACCATGATCCATCAGACACAAGCAGGGGGGCTGGGGTTGATGCAACACGTTCCTTGCACTGGGAGGGTGGACAGAGGAAAGGCCTATTTTGGGGTAGACCAGCGTGGATCAGGGAGGTGGCTCAAGCCTGGGCTGGCCAAAGCCTTAGAATCACAGAATATCCTGGGTTGGAAGGGACCCACAAGGATCATCAAGTCCAGCTCCTGGCCCTGCAGAGGACATCCCCCCAAGAATCCCACCCTGTGCCTTGGCACGTGCTGGTGGCAGGCGCACACAGCTCACTGTGATTTGGGTGGAGGGGAAAGATGATCTGCAGGTGGTGAGAAGTATCCCTGTTCCCTGAGCTCCTGGACAGCTGCAGACACTGATAACTGGTAAGGACACCAGGCAGGGGCATGACCTGGGGCTGGTGACCTGGTGTCTCCTTTCTGCTGCTGCTTTCTGCTAAAGATAACAGCCTGTTACCAAGCTCTTGTTGCTGAGGTGATAAATGGCTGGCAAGATTCTGTCCCTGCTTTTGTCTGCACAACTTTTTATGCTCAGCACCAGGAAGGATTGGGCCAGAATGGAGGGATTTGGGGTCACAGTGATGAGGCTGAGAGGGACAGCCAGGCAGAGCAGCTCCTCCTGGCTGATCCAAAAATTAGCCCTGTGCTGGCCAGGCCAATGAACTATGGTTATGGTGGTGTTGGGTAGTCACTGGGAGAAGAGCAGGTGTAAAATGAAGCTCCCAAAGCTGGTTGGTACCCTGGATGCTGGTCAGACTCCACCTGACCACGGTGGTTGTTTGGCCAGCTGAGCTGATGGAATTTATTGGGCTGTGCATGGACAGTTGTCTGTGGAAACATGGATATGAAGGACCTTCAGGGGGCATGAAATATGGCCTCATAGTAGAAACAGCTGGGCTAAACACTCCTTATTCCAACTATGATTCTTTGCTCTCAGCAGCAACAGATTCCACCCTTCATTAAACCAGAACTTGGTTTTTTATTATTATTATTTTGAGGAACACAAAGGACCTTTCTTGTTTATTTTATTAGCATTTTTAATTCATCTCGTTTGGGTAGTGAAGGATACGCATTGCATGAGAAGCATGAAACATCTGATATTACCAGACCGTGGCATCTGCAATGAGATGGAAATGCTGAATCTCCTTTTGGAGATGTGGGAGTCACAGGCTCAGGTCCTTTAGTGACAAGCAGGAGATGGGAGACAGGCATTGCACAGACACAGAAGGTGACAGACGTCATGAGCTTCCCCGTTGGGTAAAAGCAACTTTGCTTGTACATGTTTTAATTTTAAAAACATGAAATGAGGCAAACCCATGCTCCTGTGCTTTTTATCTTTAGCTTGATACAGGCTGGGACAGACTATTTCCATGAGTTTGTCGCACCCATTCCAGACTTCAGGCACCTCAGCAGATAAAATTCTGCTTTGTAGGAGGCATTGCCTTCTCAGATGCAATTTGGGGCAGAAGCGTTTGGTTTTGAAGCCTCGGCAGAGACAGTCCTGCTGGAGGCAGGGCTGGGAGAATCACCTGTGTCCTGCTGGGAAAATGTAGTGGCAAGAGGGTGAAGGCAAGTATGGAAACAAATCCAGTTTTGGGCAACTCTTCAGCCATTTGGATTGAGGTGGTCAATACAGAAAAAGTGGAGACTTCAGTGGATAAAACCCAGCAAGTGCCAATTCTCTGCAGGTCTCGGATGATGTCAGTGGAATTTCCGTGGAAACCCAGGGATGAGGCAAGCAAGAAGAGAATCCCAGTGACTGCAAAGCTGCAGGTGCTCGCTCCAGTATCACCTCGAGCCCAGGGGACCAGAATGCTCCAGCAAAGCCTGCCCCTCCTGTGCCTGCCCCTGTGCACAGCCAGAGGCAGGGGCTGGACAAGGTCCCGCACCAGCTCAGCCCTACAACTCTGTTTAACCCAGCTGTACCAGGCCAAGAATAGGCTCCAACCCCGGGCTCAGCCTGTGTGATGTGGCAGAGATTTTAGCCTTGATCATCACAAACACACTCTATGCTTTACATCCAGAAATGACCTATGGATGGAGGATGAAGGACATGGACACGGGAGAAAACCCAAAAAATCCACCATGCAGCACCAGACTTTTAGGTCTAAGCAGTGTGACAAGAGACAAATCCAGCTCAGAGCTTCTCAACCTGTGCCTGTTTGTCCTCAGGAGGACAGCCAGGGTGAGGAAGGGGAGTGGGAGAAGATCTCCGTGTGCTGCCCTGGTGGCTGCTGGTGCAGGAAAAGGTGGATGCTCATTCCCAGCCCCCTCTCAGTGGCAGGAGCCCAGCGGTGTTCCAGCACTCCAGCACAGGCAGGGAGGCCCTGGCTGCTTTGGGCAGCTGCCTGATTTCCCTGTGCCTTGAGCCGTCCCGGCTGGATGCTCTCAGCTCCGACATGGTCTGGAGCAGAGAAAACAAGAGACATTCCTGCTGTGTGAGGGGAGCACAGGGAGCAGAGCTGTCCCACAGCGCCATAGGTCACGTCCCGCTGACAGATCCTGGCTGCAGCAAAGAGCCTGCAACCCAAAAATAGCCCCTTCCTGTACACATGAAGTGAATAGATGGGACGGCCTACGTGCACCCACACCTCTGTGTTCTGTGCTGCGCCCCAGCAGAGGAGCTCAGCATCAGGAAAGGAGTGCTCCCAATGGCCTCCCAGGAATGAGGTGGATGTGGCAAGGCTGGTGCAAAGATGCCAGCCTGGCTGGATCCTGAATCTCCACACTGTGTGTCCCAGCTCTTGGCCTGCAGCACCACATGCATCTCTCATCTTCCACCACCTCTGGGGGCTGTCCCCATCATCTCAGGCAGCTTCTCCTCCTGGAAGGTGTTGCTAATAAGTCCCCTGAGATGTTTTACCTCTACTTTTGGCTTCACGTTGACAGAGGGCAGACTTAGATTAGATTTTGGGAAGGAATTTCTGGCTGTGAGGGTGAGGGGGCCCTGGCACAGGTTACCCAGAGAAGCTGTGGCTGCCCCATCTCTGGAAGTGTTTCAGATCAGGTTGGATGGGGCTTGGAGCACCTTGGTATAGTGGAAGGTGTCCCTGCCCATGGTAGGGGGTTAGAATGAGATGATCCTTCCAACCCAAATCATTCTGTGATTATGATCTTAATATTTTACGATTTTCTATGCAGCACAGAACAAAATATCCCCATTAGGCTTGCTGGCATCTTTCTGTTGCTCTGCTGAAAGCCTATTTTCCCCCTGCTTCTTCCC
This sequence comes from Cnemophilus loriae, assembly GCA_013397755.1. Lineage (NCBI taxonomy): Eukaryota > Metazoa > Chordata > Aves > Passeriformes > Corvidae > Cnemophilus > Cnemophilus loriae. The sequence continues at coordinate 5,748 of VZTF01000458.1, forward strand.
TTCATCTTCCTTGGAGGAAAACTGTCTTTTATTTCCTGCTGGAGAAAATGGAGACCACTTTTCATCCCCAGCCCTGAACACTGGGGAGTAAAACATAGGTGGTGGACTAATGCCATTAAAATTTCTTTGTCCCCATGCCCATATCTCCATGTCTGCTCTCAGCCCAGGGGTGCTGGGTTTCCTCCTGGGTAGCAGTGCCCAGAGAGTGGAAAACTGGGGGTGAATTGTTGAAAAGGCTCCGTTTGCAGCTCAAGTTGACGGCTCCGCTCTGAGGTCAAGGACCTGCTGCTTTTGCCAGCAAAAAGAGCCCAGATGTTTTTCAATTTACACAGGCGAGCTCGCCGAAGGCAGGTTAGCACTGTCATGCTGCACGTTTGGGAAGGACCCCATCTTCTCCAAGTCCCTGGCATAAAATACACTCTGTGAAACAGGAGGTCAGAGTGCTGAAGTGATTTAAGAGCCTTTGCTCTGACTCAAGGATTCTGAAGGGGTCTTCGTGTTTGTTGTGTTTCTGGATTCTAATATCAATGAGAGAATTAAATCATTATATTAAAACATCAAAACACTAATGCTTTGTTTTCATTGGCATGAACCAAAATGATCTAACTCAAAAGCCATGAAATATCAGCTCTTTTTTTGCCGATGAATAATAAGATCTCTGGCTGCATGTGATAGTAAATTTAATAATGTCAGTGATTTGAAAGGTTTGATTCCTAAACGTGAAGAAATGTGTTTTACCCCCTCCACCCTCTACCTTTTTCCCCCCTCCCCCCGCACTACTGTCAGGAAGTTTTGTGGTAAATAAGCCAAAATGTGTAGATTAGAGCCCATCTCATGAACCAGGTGAGTGCCAAACTCCACATACCCAGTGCAAACCTCCATCTCCCAGGTGGTCTGAATTTGCTTATAGCTGGGTCCTGTAAGCAGATTTAATATTTCATAAGCACTGCTCCATCTCATGCCTATATTATTGACACCACATGGAAGTCAGGAAATTGGTTCTTTCTGGGAACAGTTTGCAGAAATATGCAGCCTGTCAGCTCCTTTCTCATGGGGTGCATTAACAGAGGGGCTCGCAATTACAAGTAATGAACCTTCTCCAGATGTCTGCAGTGACTCAGCTCCAACTTTATCTTCGACGGACGAGATGGACTTGACAAGATGGATTATTTATGGATATAATGTAACAACTTTGCAAAACGTGGAATCCCCAATTATTGCAAGGCAAGGCCAGGTATTCAGTAGGAAGCGGGAACGCCGAGGTTTATCCACTGGATAAACAACAACAACAACCCAAAAAGAAAGAAGCTGTGCCATTTCCCCCCTCTTGAAACTACCAGTGTTCCCATGCTGTTTTAATTCTTCCTCTTTACGATACCGTTTATGTTACACACATTAAAGTTAAGTCATGTCTTTAATAAGATGGAAACTGGAAGTGAGATTTTGAAGGAAAAGGAGCTCGGAGTCCTAAATTTACTCTGCACTTGGAGGGAACAGAAAAAACAACAGAAAGGATGGGATATACCAAAGAAAGCAATTTTAATTGTCATCTTCTATGGAAAATTGAATCCAGTCGTTCCCCACTGCTGTGAGTGCCAGCGTACTGTGCTATATATGGCTGGGTGCTTATTTTAGCAGTTCAGCTGCACAGAAAAAGTGCAACCAAAGTGAGATTTCTCGGGTAAAGTTCTGCCTGCAATTGATGCATGGGGTTTTCCGAGTTGTAAATTTAGAAACAGGTATTTCAAGGCCCACGTCAGATAATTGGGACAAATCTCTTCTACTCTGGGTTTGACTAAGAATGATAATTTCATGCTAATGCCCTCTTAAGGAATACCTGTCAGGTGTGGATAAAGAGATGCTGAATTATCTTTCTTTCAAATCAGAGGTTTCCTGGTACCCGAATTGTAAGACTGGGGTCTCCTTGGGGAGGTATTTGTAGATCTTCTCGGGCTGAGCTGCAGGTTTGTTTGATGTGGATCTTCAAGATAAAATTACTGCGCTCCAGATGTTCCAGTTTAAATGTTTGTACGTAGGGATTTCCTTGGTTGTTGAAGAGAGGAGACTCAAAACAGACTCGATCATTCATGCATCTATTCCTAGCACATGTTTTGCTATGTTTGAGGAGGCAAATGTCAAGAGGAGCTTTTATAAACAGGCCTTTCTTTCTCAGAGCACGGTTTGTTTACCAGGTAACGTGCAGAGCAGGCTTCTGCAGTGCTAACAGCAAACTGTTGATTTAAACTACCACATCTCTCCCACCAGCTCCAAAAATCTTCCTTTCTGGTCAGGATGAGAAAATAAAAGGGGAAATTCTGCTCCCTGCCTGTTGCCTGCCAAGGGTGAGATGTGCTCTGCCTGCATCCCCACTGGCAGCTGTTGCAACTTCTGCAGTGCCTTTTTCCAGATGTGGGAAAGGCTGGGTTCTGGGGATGCTGGACCCAGCCCGGCCCCAGGTGGTGTTGATCCATGAAACCCTGCTCCCATCCCTGCTGCAGTCAGGCTCTTTTTCCCCCTCAGGGTCTCCTGGGGCTCAGGACATTTCTCAACAACAAGAACTCACTCAATATTGTTCCTGCAGGACACAAACTCTGTTGGCGCTTGGGAGTTTTGTCCCACTTTAGGAAGGAGCAGAGACCTTTCTCATGTGGTTTTATGCCAGGGAGGAGGCAGTGAGCTTGCTTCCCTACTGTGACTCTTCATGGGTGTCCTCAGCAATTTGGGGCAGTAACGTGTCTCCAGGCAGCAGCAAACATCTGTGGAGAAAAACGACTTCAAAGGGTGGCTGATAATTATCAAAAGGAAGAGCCAGCTCTTTGTAAATAATAAGAAAAACCAGCCCACTGCAGGATGGGGTCTATCCTGATGCCAGTTCTGGTGGCATTACATGCAGCAGTGGAGGAGCAGGGCTGTGTCCCCTCTTTTGGGTGTCTGCAGAAGTCAGTGTAGGGGGTTGTGCTGCTTAAGGGGGAGCCGGGGGCTGGTTCAGCAGTTCCTATCCTCATCTGGTCATTTGTGTTGGCCTTGACATCCCAAGTGATGGCTTTGTCAGCCTGAGATGCAGAAGAGGGGTTTAATTCTTCGCTTCCATGTATCCACAAACCCTGGTTTTGACAACAATGCAGAAATTTGGGGAAGAACAGGCAAACTAATTAAACAGTGTGGCAAAGCAGATGCAGGGACAGGGGGATGAGGAACAGGGTGGTGGAAAGGAGCCCCACCCCGAGGCTGGTGCCAATCCTCTGTGCCCCTCAGCAAGGCGGGGAAGGGGCTGTAAAGCCCCGTTTGAAGTGAAAGCATGAAGCAACTGCAGTTCTCCCCATCTTCCGAGGGAAGAGGGAAGTGAGCACCGCATGGAATTGCAAAACACACTCCTGCAGCAGCACACTCCTGCAGCAGCACACTCCCCTCTCCCTCCTTCTCCATGTGCGCAGCCGAGCGGTGGCCACGGGCAAGGTGACCCTGGTGCCCGCAGCCACCTGCACCCGGCACACGTGGCCATCTCCAGCCGGAGCATCTGGGGCTCAGGCTGCTTCTTTCCGGGCACCTCATCCCTCTCCATCCATGGTGGTGGTCTGGGATGAGCCTGCGGCCGCACAGCACAGCATCTGCCGGCGACAGGAGCAGCGCTGCCGGCCCCGGGCTGCGAGCGGGCGGCCTCGGCGGATGTTTCCCAAGCGGCTCGAGGCGTTTGTAGTGAGAAAGGAATGTTCTTCCTGTCCCGCCTCATCCCCTATCAAAGCCCTGAGTTTCCCAGCCAGCCATATGATTGCCTTCCCGATATATTCTTCCCTTCAGCTGTATTTTACTATTTCAGAGGTTTCTCTAGCCTGTAGTGATATAGGCAGTCTTTATGCCTTGGGGAAACATTTCCCTGCAAAACCCACTGGAGAAGAGCTCATCTCCTTGCCCAAGTGAGGGATTCACCTGCAAAGTGCATGCGGACAGCTCTGTGACCTTTTTGGATACAGCCCTTGGAAGAGGTTTGCCTAGAGAAGCTGTGGCTGCCCCTGGATCCCTGGCAGTGCCCAAGGCCAGGTTAGACAGGGCTTGGAGCAACCTGGGACTGTGGAAGGTGTCCCTGCCCATGGCAGGGGGTGGAACGAGATGAGCCTTAAGGTCCCTTCCCACCCAAACCATTCTGGGATTCTGTGATTTGTCCCTGCTCAGGCATGTCCATGTGGACACCTGAGACCTGGGCTTTCATTCCACCATTTCCCACTGGAGTGGCAGGAAATCTGCAGGCTTGGTGGTCTTTTAAATGCTGCTGAAATCCAGACACAGCAGCCCTCATCCTGAAGAAAGGCAAGACTGTTCAGTTTTCTTGTTACAGCTGCCAAATTTTGGACCCTCGTTCTCCACAGCCAGAAGAAGAAACACATCACCCAGTCGAGGGGCCAGCACGGAGGGCAAGGGGAGCAGCTGTGTGCTGGTGCCTGTCCCCTGCAAGGTGACCTGCTGTGCATGGTGACAGCCCTGCTCCAGTCCTCGCGAGCTGCTCTGGGCACTGCTATGAGCTCTTGGAGCTTGGTCCAAGGTTTGTTGCAGTGCTATGGATGTCAAATCCTGCCTGATCAGAGGATGGCTTGATAAACTGAAGACCTGCAGAGAGTAAAAAAAAAAAAAGAGATGAAGAAAAAATGAAGAAACAAGAAGCACAAGAAGGGTTTTAGCTCAGAGGTGTGATCTTTCCAAAGCTAGGCAAGGAAAGCTTCTTGATGCTGCAGGATCTTAGACTTACCTGTGGATGATAAGATGCATTTTTGTTTGGTTTAATTCTGACTTTTGCTTTCAGCATGTGATGATTTTTAAACCAAAAATATGCTAGAAACTGAGCTGCACTTTTGCTATCCTGCACAGGCTCTCCCCAAATCCTCCCTACAACATCACTCTGCAGCTCTCAGTAGTGCTGTTTTAGGCACGGAAACCTTTGGTGTGTGCAGGTGCTGACAAAAACAGTGGGAAAGTCACAGGCTAGGCTCCAAAAACCCGAAAGCTCTGTTTTACAGTGGTTACAGTGACCTTACACGTGTGAGAGAGAGGATGTTTGAACCTCTTCACAATATCCACTCCAACTGCAGTTTCCCAAAGAGGAAGATCTTCGCTGGGAGACTCCCACATGCTGAAATACTCTCACTGCAGCCGAGGGCAGAGGTTGTGTTTAAACAGGAGGGTGAGGAGCAGGCCCACTCAGCCGTCCCATGCGCATGAAAAGCAGCTTCAGACCTTCTTGCCTGATTTTTCAGCAGCTCAAGGGGCCATGGAGTTGCTGGATGTGTTTTTGTGGCCCCCCCAGGCATTAAGCCCTCTGCCAGACTGGCAAGAGAGAGCGAGTGACCAAGGCATCTGGTGGATCTTCAGGGTGAGCTTTGAGAGCAAAGCCCTTGTACACACTCACAAAAGTGGTGCCTGCCAGGAAAAACCTCTTTTTAGTATGGGAAGATACATCTCAGGATTGCCTCATTCCCACAACCTCAGCACAAACTCAGCACACACCAGAGCAACATAGGGGAGTGCTCTGAAAAGAATGGGCTTTGCATTTTTGACACCTCTCAAAGCTCATGTAAAGGATTCCCTGGGGAATGTACTCCTGGCTCCATCCATACTGACTGCACAGTCACTCCTGACATTGCCACATCTTGCTTTGTCCAAGTGTGGATGTCTGTGGCTTTTATGTCCCGAAGAGGACAGTCCTCCACTCCAAAGCTGTGTTTTCTCCACTGAGTGGATTATTTGCCTCACTCCTGAGGTGAAAACCGGTATACATGCAAAATGGGCAAAATTGGTTTGGGGGATAAAATCAGCCAGGGAATGATGGGGTGGAAAAATGGCAAAAACAGGGGGAAAACCAGTCTGGCAGTATAAACGTAATTCTTAGGGCTAAGAACCAGCAGGTGACAAACAGGTGCAATTCTTCTGGGATAAAAGGAGCTGTCCCACTCCAAACTGGGTAAAAAACTTGCCTGTGGTTGGGTGTCCACGGGCTGTGCCTCTCTGCCTTTAAGCCATCCATGTGGCAGACTGACACCACGAAGGACAGTCCCAGGTGTCCGTGTGCCTCGTGTCACTGTCCTTGGCTGGCCAGCAGTCCCCTTTGCTGCCTGGCGTGTGGCACAGGGGGCTCAGACCCCGGCACGGCCGCGCGGCTGGAGCAGCAGGACTCCCACCGCCCCGTCCCGGAACACTTTGTCCTTGGATGCCGCTCGCGGTGCGAGGACAAAGACCTACGAGCCAACATAAATCATCGTTTGAAGTCTGCAGTGACAGCATGGAGAAACACTAATGGGATCATTTAATAAAATCCACATTGTTTCCATCGGGAAGCTGTATAAACAGTGCTATCAGGAGCTGCCTCAGCCAGCCCTTGAAGGCCAGCAGTGCGTGCTGTTCGGATCGTGCTCCTTGCACGCGGAGGGAGGCAGGGAGCTGGATCGAAGGATTGATTAATCAAACAGTAGTTTGGCTCTGGGATGGCCCACATGGAAGCTGGGATGCTGCACAAACACACCCTTCCCTTCGGGCGGTGAGCTGGCCAACCTCCTCGGGCCCAGCTGTAGGTGAGGGATGCATGGAGGAATGTGTGACGCCTCTTGTTTGCATTCACCCTCTCATCCAAGGAGGACCCTGTGTCCCTCTGTGGCTGGTCCTGGCTGAGAATCCCCCCTGCTGCTCTTTCTGGGAAAAGCAGCTCAGTTAATCCGTGCCAGCTTCATCTCTTCCTGCCCACTGTTGTTTGGGGACTGCCAAACCCCCATCCCAATTTGAGATGTTTGGAGTAAGGCTGGGTGTGGACATGTTCATGGAATCATAGAATCCCAGAATGGTTCAGGTTGGAAGGGACCTTAAAGCTCATCTAGTTCCACCCCATGCTGTGGGCAGGAACACCTTCCACTATCCCAGGTTGCTCCAAGTCCATCCAGCCTGGCATTGAACATTTCCACAACATCCACATCCACAAATATTAATGAATTTTGGCCTCGAGCCAGCACCTAAATCCATTCCTCCTTAATGAATCTGATCATAAGATGTATTATGATCCAGGGGAATCAAGGAGTTCTCAATGCCTACCCTTATATCTCAGTTCTTGGAGTCATATGACTAAGTGAGAATTTCAGTGTGCGTTTAAAAACTTTTCTCAAATAAGGTGTGAAATCTGCGATTGCTTTCAAGACTCAAAAGATACCAAGAACAGAAAACAGGCTTTTAAAAATTATTGGGGTTTGAGTGAGTGTCACAGTTTTGGGGAGTTTCAGGTGAGGAGTCCACAGCCCCATCAGTGCTAAGCCTTCCCTTCTTCTGAGGACATCTTCCCTCCCTTTTCTCCCTTTCACTTCTTAAAGAAGTAGCTGAGGAAGGCAGAGCCAGTGCTGCTGTTGCCATCACACTCCTGGAATTTTCTTGGCAAGTCTGGTTTTTCTCCCATTTTTGTCCCTTCTGACTTCATCCTTTCAGCCCCTCTCCTACTTCTGGAGGTCTTGGTGGGCTCCATCCTCCAAAACCTCAGCTGGCCTTTCAGGAAATCTAACATTTCTTCCTGTGAGTCCTCAGTTGAAACCTCGTGGCTGTTGCCCCTTTCAGTGAGACCAAAACCCTCAATTTATATCACTTCAACTTAAAAACCCTCAATTTATATCACTTCAACTTATTTCTGACTCCCACAATTAGTTTGTCTTGCATTGATGACCACCCATTCTGAATCATGGATCTATTGCTGTGCCATTCAGTGTATTGAGCTACCCTCTGATTCCCAAGGGATCTCCTGACTTTCCTCAGTGTTTGGGTTTGGACTCTGTCCTGGTGCAGTTTTCATCAGATTTGGACCGGAGGGTGTTGGACACTGGAACAGACTCCCCAGAGAATGGTCACAGCCCCAAGGCTGATGGAATTCAAGGAGTGTTTGGACAAGGTTCTCAGGCACATGGTGGGATGTCCTGTGCAGGGCCATGAGTCAGACTCGTGATCCTTGTGAGTCGCTTCCAGCTCAGGATATTCTCGGATTTGTTGGAGTCGGTCATGGATATGGACAGGACACCTCAGGGTGGATCCCTTTCTCTGCTCTCTGGTATTCTGCTGTTTCCTGGCTATCTCCAAGAAATTGCTCTGCACTAATCCTTTTTTATCAATTGCAGCAGCTTGCTGGGTTTTCTTCTATATCTTCCAGATGTCTTTGATCAGCCATGCGAAACACTGAGGTGTTTTTATTTTCTCCTGAACTTTGCTTTCCTCTTGAATAAAAAGTGCAGCCACGCTTGCTTAAGAGGCTTTCTTGAGACAGTACCACCTTCCTTCCTATCTTATGGACAATGTTTTGCCTTTTAATTTCACCAAGGTGAGACCTTGGTCGGACAGGGTCAGGTGATTTCTGCATTTGGACCCAGTGGGGCTGGGATTTCCAACCCTGAGCTCCTTGGACCCTGGTACCAAAAATGGATCATGACATCACATAGTAGCAAAATAAAAGCTATTCACTTCCTGGGTCCATCATTAAACCCAGACACAAATCCAGGGGATTTAGACAATGCTGTCAGCAAGGTGGAGGTTTTTCCTGCCCTGCTCCACCTCCCCAGAGCTCTGGGAACAGCACATAGCAGAATAAGCTGATCTTTATGAGAATTTGTTGGTTGGTTTATTAACTGTTTGGCAGCCTTCCTCTGCCCAAAATGACACTGTAACTTAGAAGAGCATAAAGGAAAACAGAAGAGAGAAAGAAAAATCTTTGTTGAATCTAATTAGTTGAATCTAATCAAGGGCTAAAAACACAACCATGCTCGAATTATATCTGCGTCATTATTTCTTGACTGTAGGGCAGAGTTAAAGAAAGAATATCCTGAATGAACACACCCTGGACTGGTTTGGATTTCTTTCCCATTGCAATTTAATTGTGATTTTTCTGACCCTAGCTCCTGGGGCTTGGGATGAGTCCAACATCTCTGTAATGGTGTTACTCCACCTGCAGCTTCCGCTTCAGCCTGGGTCTCTGTTTGAGACTGCTTATTTTTCAAAATTGCAACGGAATCATGGAATCACAGAACGGTTTGGCTTGGAAGGGACCATAAAGATCATCTCATTCCAATCCCCTCACCATAGTCAGGGGTGCCACCCACTAGATCAAGTTGCTTAGGGACGGCCCCAAAATCCAAAGACCCCCTCCAGGATCAGACCCCACTGTGGAAGAACGAGCACCAACAACTACCAACGAGGTGGCTTCAGCTCCAAAGGCATGTGGATGGATTTGGGGGTAGTCCCATGCATGAGCTGGGATTCACCTGCTCCCTTCGGTGCCCTCTCTTTGCTTCGTCCTTCTGCTGTCCTGGTGACTTGGATCCTACTGCACCATGCACATCGCCACCTGTCACTAAATCCCACTTTGTGCCTCTGCTCTGGATAAAAGGGGCAGCAGAAGGGTCAGTAGAGCTGGAACTGAGGTCTTGGGATTCATTTAGGCCAGTGTCTGGGTTTGAGGACTGGATAAATCACACTGAGAATACACTGTGATCCATGAGTATAATTTTTGGATACATAGAAGAACCTTCCTCATGATGAGGAGGGTCAACCATCGGAGCGAGTGACCCAAGGAGGTTGTGCAGTCTCCATCCTTGGAAGTTTTTGAGACTGACTGGATAAAGGTCTGGGCTGAGCTCAGAGGTTGGATTAGGGACCTCCTGACGCTCCTTTCAGCCCAAGTGGACTTGTTTTTATCAGATAAGGAGTTGGACTTGATGATCTTAGAGGTCTTTTCCAACCTAAAAGATTTTGTGATTCCATAATTTTCCAGACCATGTGGCCACCTACAGCTGATGCACCCTGTGACACCTTCAGCTTGGTCTCTAAATGTGGTGAAGTCCAGCATAGCAAGTGCATGAACTTCTTCTTGTGCCCAGGTCCCAGCTAGGAACTTCCCTGGGCATCTGGGCCTGGAGATCAGGGTTCCCACCCAATTGTGGCCATCCCATCACTCCTCATTCACAGCTGTCTAAGGCAAGGACAGGCCTGAAGGGAAGAACAGACGGAATCCAAGGGGTCTCCACATCCCAGGGCTGAAGGCAGTCCTTAAGATGTGTTGGCATGGCATGGAAAGCATGGACGGGATGAGCACGGCCTGAAAAATCAAGCCAGCATAGCATCCATAGCATCTCTGTGGGATTTGGGTACAGCTGCACCAGGGAAGGAAACAAGGCCTGGGAGAACTCTTACCCTCTTGGGTCAAACTTCTTATGTTTTGAAGCAAAAAAGAATACCAGAATGGTTTGGGTTGGAAGGGACCTTAAGACCACCTCGTTCCACCCCCTGCCGTGGGCAGGGACACCTTCCACTAGACCAGGTAGCTCCAAGGAATGTGTGATGGGAATCCATGCCATTATGCTTAAAGGCTGTCTTCCCTCCCTCAGCAGGAGCACGGCCCTGGGACACTCAGACCTCCAGGAATTCCTCCCACATTGCTGAAAGTGCCAAAGCTCAGCACGAGCAGCAAAAAGAGCCAAAGCCCCTTCAATCAAAGAGGACCCTGCTGATAAGAGCAGACCCTGTCTGGGGCTGGGGTGCACTGGGGGAGGACATAGGGTATCACAGGCTGAAGAGGAGCCAGCAGGGCTCTGCCTTTTGTGAGCAAAACACACATCAGGCTTGCAGGAAGACGTGCAAAGTTATCCATCTGCTCCGCACAGCTCCAGGAAGACCTCGGCTGGATATTGAATCCAGCTTTTGGCACCACACTTGAGAAAAGATGCGGAGTCCTTGGAGAGGATCCAGAGGGGAAGAACAAAGAGGAACAGAGCTCTAGAAAACATGACCTGCGAGGAGACACTGAGAAATTTGGGGTTGTTTAGTCTAGAGAGGAGAAAACGGAGGGAAAATATGATAACAGCCTTGAAGTATTTTGGATTTCCCCACTGGATGGGAGATAGGAAGCAGTTCCTCTGTGTCTGCTGGGGCCAGCAGATAAAGTGATTAGGCTGAGGGCAAGGGTGACCAAGGTCAGACATCGGGAAACATTTTCCAAGGGCGAGAACCAGGATTCCTGGTGTGGGAGGAGGTGGAAACTCCATCACCAGAGGTTTTCAAGAGCAAGTTATTTAGCCATGTGTCTGGACAGACTGGTGGATGAGAAGACTTGCAGGGATTAGACCTCTTGAAGTCTTTCTGGCCAATCCTGTCCCATGTGAATTCCCTCTTGCTTTGTTCATGTGGACTTCTAAAAGTGCCAGGGAATCATCCTATCTGCTGGAAATCACATCAACAGCTTCTTCCACTTCTCACATAAGTGCTATACCAGCGGCTTTGAAGAAGGAGTGAGGACAGGGCTCCCCAAAGCACCAGTCCTTGGGCCACCTGCAGTCAACATCTCCAGGCAGGAATGCTGAGGCTTGCAGGGAAGCTGGACACTTCCCCTGCAGAGCCGGGTGTTAGAGGAAAACAGTCGTGTCAGGGGCGGGAGGTGCTGTGGGTGGTTTCATTGTAGTTGTTTTTGTAATTTATGGCTGGTGAGCCTGGAGTCTGGGAGGAGTGTTCCTTTTTATGCTCTTTTGAATAAATCCAAATAAATAAATTCAGGGAGAATCTCTTAGGCAACCAGGGCCCAGCCAGCATATAGCTGTTAAGATTAATGTCTGCCTCTTGGACTGCGCCAGCGGACCAGAGAGGGAGCTGGCAGGGATCTCAAAGCACTTTGTAGAATGTGTTGGAAAGTCTGGCGAGTTATATGGTGCTCCAGTGGGAACTGAGGTGTCGGGCAAAACCGGTCCCGGCGGAGGGTGAAATATGGGATGTTCCAGCCCAGAGTGTTTACCTTGAGCAAAAGCTATGAGCATTTTTAAAAGGAGAGGACATCCCAGCTGGGAGAGTCACACTGCTCTGCTCAGCCCTGAACATGCCACCAGTATGTGGGTGGGGGGGAACATCATCCCCCTCTGTCCCTTTGGATGTGCTGAGAAGGGGAGTGAGAGATAAACCAGGCGGTCCCAGGCTCACTGCATCCCCACCATGGTTGTAGCACATGGAGGAGGACACCAAGGATTGAACAGAACAGCCAAAAGACCAAATTCTTTTGGAGGGGAACAGGGCGCCGCCAGTAAAATGTCACCGCCCAGCTGAAGCAGTGACAGAATAATGGATAAGGGTGAGCCCCGAGGAAATTTTGGATCCTGAACGCTCTCAGATGCTGTGTTCAATAATTTTATGACACGGGTGTTCAGGGGAGTTTCTCCCGGAAACATTTGTTTTATAAATGGCTCATTTTCTAATTACATTCTGCAGGGCTGAGCAGCAACAAGAAAAAGGAAGGGGAAAAAAAAAAAATAAAGGGAGGGCCACGAGTCCTGCCAAAGCTGACTTGACGCACGCTTGCTGCAGCTTTCACTTTGATGTGAATCAGAAACATCCCCTGAACTAAGGGCTAAGTGATGGCCCTGGAGGGAGATCTCCCACACAGGGAACCCTGCACCTGTGGGACCAGGAGCAGTGGGGTGGCCGAGATGGCTTTAACAGGCAGTGCCCATGGTAGGGGGTCCTCGCTGCAGGCGGTCACGGCCGCTCTCCACAGGCTTCCCAGAGAGCCTGGTTCCCTCCCACACAAACCATCTCTGTGGTCGCCTTGCTCTTGATTGAAGAGGGCATTTGCAAATAAATCCCATCATGGGGCGGTGAAGGAAGAGTTAACCACTTCCTTCCAAAAAAAACCAAGGAAAAGGCCACCGTTTCCTGACATGGGGCAAGACGAGCCGAGCCGAGCAGCAGGGGATGGCGGGGTGACCCTCGCCCGTCCCCTTCAAAGGAGCAGAGAGAGGTTGGAGCTGTGCTGGCCCCAACCACCTCCTTCCAGCCCTTAATAGAGGAGTTTTGGGCTCGGTGCTGTGAGCCCAGGTATCCCGCAAAGTCGGGAAAGAGCAGCTTTAAAGGATGGGGGAAAGAAGGGAGGTGAAGGACACGGCCCGTCTTCCCTCTGGAAGGGAATCTGGTGGCCACATGTATCCGCGTCCTCCGGCTTGATGATGATGATGAAAGATGTCATGCTAGGAAACTCTGGAGATCAGAGGCACGCGGACCACATACCGGCATTTCAACACGAGAACACAGCTCCCAGCGCCTGCCCAACCTCGGAATTTGCACCTTGTAACACTAGGAATGGACATCTGTAGACGAAAGGAAACCCCTGGTGTACACACGGGTTTTATGGAGCAAAGGGGGGGCTCTTTCATCCCTCCAACGCTGCCCTGCTGCCAGCTCTTCCCTGTTGGATGAGAAATTCAAGTTTTAGCAGCACTGGTGTGTGTGTGTGTGTGTTTGTGTGTGTGCCTACGTGCATGGGTGCACGCGTGTGTTATTCTGGGATTAGGAATCTTTTCCAGGCTCAACAACAAAGGGTGGCACATGGCAGCTATTGTCCTCGCTCAGCCAGGGTGAACTCGGGGGAGGTCACAGATGTCCTGACCATATTTAGCTCTCAAAACAGGATTCATTTAGTTTAGCTGAATTTTTTTCTTCTTCTTCTTTTCTTCTTCTTTTCTTCTTCTTTTTTTTTTTTTTCTCTCTAAGGAAGAAATTGCTGGCTGGCTGACAGGGAATGTAAGTCACGAGTTTCAGGACCAGTAAAGTTGTTGCTCATCCTGAAGAAAGTCTCAAGAAATGGTTGTTTCTCAGGGGAAGGGCAAGATCCTGGTGCTCACTGGAGCCAGTCTGGTTCACTGGTCACTTCTGATAACGAGGGATCTGTTTCATACAAAATCAGAAATTTTGGCTGGGCCCTTTCTGAGCAAGCACTGCCATCTTCTCCTGACCCTCCATTCATGTGGGGGGACAGCATTCCCCACAGCAATTCCTTCTACCAGCTGTTTGCAAGCCTGCCCCCTTAATGAAAATAAGAGGGAGGAAAAAAAATCCCCAACCCAGTGACCCTCTTTCTCCTTGCCAGATGAGCTGTTCCTCAGAAACACCTGTCTGGTAAATTAGAGTGGGAATTGTAAACGCCGAGCGCAGCATATTTTCCTTCGCCACCAATATATTGGAGTTGCATATGGTGCCCTGGGGGAAAGGGGATTGTTTCAAGTCAGATTTTCAAATCGTGAGCAAATCCTTGGGAGAGAGATCCGCTGATTTACAGTGGAGCTCGAGAACATATCACCATCCCATGCTTCCAGGGAGGAAAACACAGAGCAGGAGCTGAGGGTATTCACCAGGACCAGGACCAGGACCAGGACCAGGACCAGGACCAGGACCAGGACCAGGACCACCTTTCTGGCCAGGTCGGTGCAGAGGAGGACGGTACCAAACAAACAGAGGTTGGAATTAGAACCGGGGTGATTTCCAACTCAAACACATGTGAATTTTAATCATTATAAATTAAAAACCAGGAGGGGTCCCCTCTGCATTCAGATGTTTGGGTTTAAGGCCAGGGAATGGCTTTAGCCACACACAAATTGCCAGCCCTGGTGGGAAGGAAAGAGAAGGAGCAGAAAAACCAAGGGGTGGTTTAATGTCCCCTTTTTCGTCCCCTTTTTCCTGTCGCCGTAAGTGATGAGTCTGACCAACCCCACCATCCCACAGATGGGAATTTGGGAATTCCCATCCAGGAGCCGTGCAGGAACCCTTAACACACACACACACACACACACACACACGCCCCATAGATAGTTCTCAGTTCATTTCTGTTTTGTTGCCTGGATTNAGTGACCGAGGGTTTCAGATCATTCCTGAATAAATGTTAATGCAAATAAAAAGCATTTAGGTAAGTGTTTTGTCGTTGGGTCCCTTCCTGGCTGGAGTAAGTGATTGTTCCAGATTTATGCACTACGTGTTGTTTTTCTTGGCACTTTGTGCAGCGCCGTGGTCTCCGAAGGCTTGCAATTTTAGGGATACTTTTTTGATATTTAAAAAGAGCCTTTTGGCTGAATTCCACACACTGCCTGCAGTCACAGATGCTAAAACTTCTTTCCAGTGACTGCCACTAATCAGGCAACACCTTTGTGCTTAACATCTTGCCCTTGAGTTGACCCAGGGACCAATGGATCCCCATTCCTGCACGCTGAGGTTGTGGCTTCCCCAAAAAATAGTGTGTGGATAAGTCCAGTAAAGCTGGAGCAGCTGGAAAGCTGCTGCCTCTAACAGGTACTGGCTGTAAGAATTCAATAAAAAATAATAACTATTCGATTAAAAAAATTGATATAGGTTATTCAGTGAAAAAGAGAGGAAATACCTATATATGTATTTATATATATAAAATGAGAAAATGAATTTTTTTCTGAGTATGGGACATTGGCGGAGTTCAGTGGAAGGGAATAATTGAAAGGCAACATGGAATTGTAGAATCATAGAATCAACTAAATTGGAAGAGCCCTCTAAGATCGTTAAATCCAACAATTAACCCAGCACAGCCAAGCCCACCACCAAACCATATCCCTAAGTAATAACATAATAATCATGCAATAACACAGTATCATCTCTTGGAAAGTATTATAATAGTGGATAATAATATAATATAGAATAATATATACAGTATAATAAAGGTAGCGAGGAATCAAGAGAAGGACAGGTATTTTCAGTTATTACCAAAAATGGTGTGACAGGTTATTTTTTAAATTTTAGTTTGTTAAGAGACCTTTGTATGTCAAGTTCAGGCATTTATATCCCTGTCAAAGCCTCCAAAGAGAAGGAGCAAACATGGATGCTGCTCCCACCTATCCCTGCTCCCAGGGCCAGGCCACGCTGCTCCATCCACTCATTACCAACCCTGCTAATTTTATTCCTCATTATTTATGTTTTTTCATGAGCGGCCATTAAATGTTCATTTGTTAAAGGCTTAACACATTCCATTACACCACAAAATTTATATTTGTAACAAAACGATGTCTCAGAGTGATTCAGAATTAAATTAATGTGACACGGACTATTTATCAATATGGCAGCTGGGCTGCTCGGGAACGAGGGATGATTTAGTGGCCTGGATGTGTGCAAACCTATGGGCTCTGCCCTGGTATTTCTCTCATACTGCAGAGAAACTGATAAAATAATCCTCCAAAGTACCTCGACATATGGTTTAGATCATCAAAGAGAAAAATACTTGTAAAAGCACAAAGAAGGAAACCAATAAACATGTACATCTTACCAGTTAACTCCCTCTGTAGGAAATGTAAACCATGAAGGATGGTGGGGTTTGAGTCAGATTCTGTCATTTGTGTATTTTTTTAATTACAGTAACATGCTGGCTTAAATTACAGCGTGTCCATGCAGACAATGGCAGTGCAGGGAGGGGGCAGGAGCTGGTGCAGATCAGCAGCTGATTCACACCAGCAAATGACCGAGCCTGTTCTGGCCGCTGCCCCTCCGAACAGGGAATAGAATGGTTTGGGTTGGGAGGCACTTTTAGAGGTCATCTGGTTCAAACCTGCGTGGGTTTGTCACCCTCCCAGGCCTCACTGGGCTGTTTTTGCTAAAAGAAGAAATTCGCGATACAGTGCTAAGTTTTGCAGTCTTTTTATATTTTTAAATAAGCACGGTCTCCTTGTATATAAGATTTAATGTTTCTTTTTAGAGAGGAGCAAGGCTAAAATCAACCTGTGTAGTGGCAGATTCATATCAACACTTGTCATGCATTTTATCAGCTTCCTGTTTTTTTGAAGAAATTTAAAATGCTCATATACTTGTGATTTGCTCTACCACGTACCAGACTTTAGGTAGTGATATAGACTAAGCATACTAAGATTATTTTTAAAAAGTACATCCACTTTGGCAACACAGCATTAAGTCAGCAACCTATTTTCAAGCATGCAATTAAGTAAAAATAAAACTCTCCTTGCATTTTATTTGCATATTCCAGCACCAAATTAAAGCAGGAAATTAAGTGAAGCGCCTCAAGACACCTGAGGGACTACTACAGCACACCTGAATTAATAATATCCTGAATTTTCCAAAACAAACTGGATGATTGTCAAACATTTACCAAATTTCAAGTGTCAGGCAATGTTCATAGCAGAGATGAATTCAGGAACAGATAAATCTTCCCTCTGGTGGAATTCTCTTTATTTTCCCGTATCTTTTTAGCCACATGGAAATTATTCTCAGGCTCAAATTTCAATGTGTTGGAAGATCTTCTTTGCCATGACGTGTTTCAAATACTTTTTACTCTTTTGAAGGAGTATCTAGAATTCTTCATGGGTAAATCAGCCATTTCCCAACGATTTTTCTCTGGATTCTTTTATATTTTGTCATGTCAAACTTTGTGGTTATAGCAGTGCAGGAGTTATTTATGGCTTCCCTGAACACCCTCCATTTCCTAGAAGACAATGTCTGTCACCTGCAGCAAGCGGGGAAATTTATGGAGCGCACCCCAAGCTCCATTTGTGATGATGTCACTCTCTCTAAATGGAATGACTCCTCCACTTATCGTCAATATTTCAAATGGGAAGTACCCAAGCTCAACCTTAAATGGATTGCACTTGGATTTCTTTCTCATCGATCACATAGATAAGCTCCATCATTTTGTTGTCCAACAGTCTCAGCCTTCCGGAATAAAGAAATGGGATTTCTTCCAGCTCCGTTCCACACATGTCAGTCTGAGCTCAGCCAAGAAACTCCTCCTTTGTACCCCTCCATTGCACCCCAAATCCCAGCACGGATCCAGGATGTGAGCCCAGACCTCACAGGGACCCCACCACACGTTTTAGCCTGGAGAAAAGGAGGCTCAGGGGGGACCTTCTCGCTCTGCACAACTCCCTGACAGGAGGGGGCAGCCAGGGAGGGAGTCAAGCCCTTCTCCCAGGGAACAGGGACAGGACAAGAGGAAACGGCCTCAAGTTGTACCAGGGGAAGTTTAGACTGGCTGTTAGGAAAGAAATTGTCATGGGAAGGGTTGTAAAACATTAAAACAGACTGGGCAGTGTTGGAGTCACCGTCCCTGGAAGCGTTCAAAACACATGTGGATGTGGCACTTGAGGACATGGTTTAATTGTGAACGTGGGGGTGGCGCTGCGCTGATGGCTGGACTTGATTATCTTAAAGGTCTTTTCCAGCCTTAACAATTCTATGATTCTGTCTCTTGTCTGCTCGTTTTCAGCAGGTTTAATTGTATCTGGTAACTAAAGATGCTGCTTTTACATCACCCTTGTCTTTGATTTTTAATATCATGGAATCCCAGAATGGTTTGGGTTGGAAGGGACCTTAAAGCCCATCTTGTTCCATCCCCTGCCATGGGCAGGGACACCTTCCACTACCCCAGGGTGCTCCAAGCCCCGTCCAACCTGGCCTTGGACACTTCCAGGGATCCAGGGGCAGCCACAGCTTCTCTGGGCACCCTGTGCCAGGGCCTCACCTCCCTCACAAAGAAGAATATGTAACCTGCTGGTCTCTGAAGGAGATGGGAATTTCTTGGGCAGTGAAAGGAAATATAACTGAAAAACGTTTTTTTAGCAGGAATGTCCAGATTTGCTGTCAAATCTACTGAAAAACACAGCTTTTATTTACCCAGAATAACATTTGGAAACCCCAAACCGAGGCATAGAGCGGAGTTCGGCAGCGCAGTTTCTACGCTTACTGATTTCACACCAAAAGGAGGAAAATCCATTAGCAGCTGGAAATCCTCCTGACCCGGGGATTTCACCTACAATTAGAGAAAGCCGACAACTGTGTTAACCATCTGCTATTTCTTTTCTGAGGACGATCAAACACTCGAGAAAAATGCTCCTTTTGTAAAGTGTTGTCGGGGGAACAAGTGCATGACGTGGGTCCGTATTTATCTAGGAAAGCAAATAAACCGCTCGTCTTGCAGAGGGAATTAGCTGGAAGCTCCCGAGGACAGAAATCATGTGTGAAGTCAGCTGCAAGCCCCGTTTCGGGGTGTTCATGGCCTCAGCGTGTTGCTGTTGTGTTTTTCTTCAGCGCACACCTGATGGGACCAACGTCATTCAAACGCTCTGCAGTTGCTTGTTCTCCAGCCAGGCCCCCGCGTCAGGACGTGCACCTTGAAGTCTTTAAATCCTCAGTCCCCTCTCGTGTTTTAATTTTTGCTTTCTGCTCTTATATCGGGGCAACTTCCTTTAGTAACGTATTTTTCTGAACAAAATTCACTCGGCGTTCCATGGCTGCCAGTGTTTAACCATGGTGCTGTAAGAAAACTGGTGAGCACTTGCTGGAAGAAAAAGGGGAGCATTTGTGGTTTTTTTCTTGCCCAAACATCAGATTTTTCATGAATTCTTTCTTCTTTTTCTTTTTTTTTTTAATTGAAGATATTTATTTGTCCTCCTCTCCTGCCAGCTGCCCTCACCTGCCCGATGCTCCAGGCAACTCCATCTCCCAACAAAGCAGTTGTGCAGCTTTTGTGTTCTCAATCTGCTGTGGATGAAGTCCCTGTGATGCTGTCTGTGGTCATTCTTGCTCATTTTTTTCCATGAAATGAGGCCTTTGGACTGGGGTTTCTTCCATTTCAGGTCCCTTTTGTGAAGACACTGAGCACCTTCCCTGGGTCAGTGATGGAGGGTGGTTGTTCTGCCCTCAGATTTGGGAAGAGACGGATTTCCTGCTAATGTGAGCTTTTAATGATTTGCCTGGAAAGCCTGCAGGCATCACAAGCTTCCATAGCCAACCCCAAGCCAGGGGCTCTTGCCATGCAGGCTGGTGCCGTCTCCAGCCATCAGGAATTGCTTGAACAGTGGGTATCTCTCTCTACCACTGCTCTAACTCAGGCTGCCTTCGTGGGACATCACATCTTCTCAAAGAGGGACCTTGCAACCCAAACACGTCCCACCGTGGGCAAGAGGAGAGCGGGTGGGGTGCTGGACTGGGGGATGCCATGGGCAGGTGGCCAAGGGACACCCCGTGGTACCCCAGCTGTGTCCACACCACGTGGAGGTGAGTCTGGGTGTGTGTCTGGCCAAGCCAGAGGAGCACAGATGAAACCTCTTTCCAATACATAATAAAAGGGGAGTGAAGCCAGCTGGAATATCCTGTACATTAAGTGTGATGACTAACTGTAGCAGATGTTGGTGCATTTGTTAAAGTTTCCACCAGAGAAGGAGGGACTGGAATATGAGCATTTGAAAATCAAAGGTAGCCCATGAGGGAGGAGAAACGGGAGATGAAAGGGGAACAGAGCTGAAGGGAGGGGCAGAAAGATGACGGAGAAATTGTGGTGTGGGGCCAGGGGGAGCGTGTGGGGGGGGCTGGGGCTGTGTGTAGGGCTCCTTCCCCAGGAGGGAAGGGCCGTGGAGCCTCCTGCAGCAGGAGGATAAATGGCTGCATTCCCAAGGGTGGAAGAGATGGAAAATCAGACACACGGCTCTGGGCAGACGTGGAAAGCAGTGCTGGGGAGCTGTGCAGGCATCGCCCACCCTGAGCCACCACCAGGGGAAACTCTGAGGTCCCTTGTCACACCTGGAGCCCAGTTGTGCTGCACCAGGATGCCAGGAAGCCAGGAACCTCCCTGGCAAGGAATCTCCTTTGCCTGCTGTGGAATTTCAGGTCCTCCTCCTTAACAGGGATATTCACCTTGGTGGAGTTACACTATTCCCAAGCCTGAGCCCCAAAGTCACATCTTATTTACAGAAGGAAGGATAAAGTCATTTAGTTCATTTTATCACTTTGTAAAGGTCCTTAATGTCCTTTCTTGTCAGTACAGTTTTCTGAGGAGAATCCATCCAGGAAATCGGATCCAACTTCTTAAAACACGACATGAGTTTTCCTGACTGTTCTCTCTTTCTGAAAAGAAAAGAAAAGTGGGTTGTAGAGTTGATAAAAAAAACCCAAAACCTGTTTTTAAAAAGTGCTAGAAGACATATTTTTTGTGTCTTAAAAGAGACCTACATGATGTTGTTTTATCTGTTTTGTTATTTCCCCAACACTGTCACAGAATCGATGTTCTGCTTCCAGAAGAAAATTTTGTCTTACAGAAAACTCAGTTTCCAGTGAGCAAAATTAGCCATGCAAAGAAAATCACAGTTTTCTGGGGAGATTTGCAAACTCTTTGTTTCTTCAAATTCTGTAAGTAATTTTTTTAAATGCTGTAAGTGATTTTTAAAAATGCTAAAAAGCACAGCCAGTTCTTGACTTCCTCTTCCTTTTCACCGGTCAAATACTTTGCAAGCATAGGTGTGTTGGACAATATTTCAGCAAAATTCAAAGAGAAATCTCATCCCCTGAGGAAAGGCTAGTGCAAATGGAGCAGGAAGCACCCAAAAATAATTTATTAATACGGCTGCACACCTATCCAAACTGATCTTTCCCCTTTAATGTTAAAATAATTACAACATGATGTATCGACTGATGTATGAAGCAATTTCCCTCAATAATTAGTAATTGCCTGTTGCGGGTCTGATGTAACAGTTTGTCAGGTTTATTCAGCCAAGTGTTCCCCTCCACACAGGGCAGCAAAACTCAGAGTTTAAATTCCTTATACACAAAATTATAAATGGCAACAAGTAGAGAATGCATGTAACTGATCTACGTGTTCCTGAAAAAAAGACCTTCTCGTTATTCCACAAAAAATAGATTTGTCTGTGTTACATGACACTGCTGGTGCTTATATATGAGTAGTTTCAGCAATACCAACAAAACCCCAAATCTCTCAATTTAATTCTTTTTTCTTTTTGTTGAGAAACTAACCAGATCCAGCAGTTTCAGTTCTTATGTGACAGTTACCAAAGTTAAAAGGCAAGGCGAGTGTTCAGCTCTGGTTAAGCGAAGTTCTTCTCTTAGCTCAGTGCACTGCACTAATAAAATAATTTTCACTCGGAATATAATGCAATAGTGCCTTAGCCTTCCCTTGGCAAATGAGATGAACATCAGGGGAGAAAAAAAAAGGCACCAAGGTTCGGCTTGGAAAAATGGAATTTCTGGAAGAAAGATTAAAATAAGTGAAATATCACTGGCTTGGCGAGCAGCAACTGGGGGAGAATGAAACAAATATTGGAATGACATAAATCCTGAGGAATTACAGCGTTATAAGGAAGGGCTGAAAGTGAAGAAGGTAAAATTTTGGCTGTCTAGCCACAGAAGTTTCCTGGTGCAGATATCCATTAGCGAAGCGGTCTTACGAGGAAATGGTGAAGGATGTATAACGTATGACATTTACAACCAGACTAAACAAAAACTGCACAGTCCTTCCTTCACAGACGAGTGGCCCACAAATCCACCTCTACATCCCACGGATCCCGTGCACTGCATGAGCAGCCACATTCCACGGGAAGCACAACGCGGAGCAGGGACTTTTTATTTTGAACCACAGCCCAGCCTAACCTGGGCTTTAAATGATGCTGGACTCTGATTAGAGTGGTTTGAGCTTGAACCTCAGCCAGAACCAGTCCTGAAGCTAAATATCCCCTGGCTCAACTCCCTGATACCAAGCCAGGCTTTGGCAAGAGGTCAATAATAGAGCAAGGGTGATTCCACCCCTTCTTGGTACTTCTTGCACCAAAGGTCTTTGGTGATGTGTTGGGATGGCCTTGGGTTTGGGCTGTGCTGGAAAAACCATATAAGTAAGGGTTTTAGGATTTAGGAGTTAGGAAAGTCTTCCTCTCTCTCTGGCAAAGATTTAGGCTCTGCTATGTTTAGGGTCTCATTAGACCCCACCACTACCAGAGCTGAGCGTGCTCCAAGAACACAGCTCTGGGGTGACCTTCCTTTCCTCACTTTCTGGTGGCCTCAGGAGATTTGTTCTGTGAGGGTCAAGGTGGGACCCTTCTCCTGCAGCAGAAGGTTAGAAATCTCCTTAATTCAGATTCATCCTTGTTTCTTCCACTGTCCAAGGCCTGGGGAAGGTTTTGTCCAAGGCCTGGGGAAGGTTTTGTCCAAGGCCTGGGGAAGGTTTTGTCCAAGGAGACCAACAGAACTGTGATGTTCTCCTCATTGAACACTGAAGAGATCAGCTTGAGATTTCTGCAGGGACAACCCAGCTCTCAGTCCCACATCCCTGGTGCTGGTGGTCTTCTACAAGTCTGCTCCTTGTTAAACATCCTGGAACAGCTTTTATTGTACCTCAAGGCCTAAAATTTCTTTTTGTCCAGAATTTGGAAGTAACTCTCCTCATTTTATCCTGCTTCTTGGAGGTTTTCTTTAGAAATCAGAGACGCACTTGCAGAGCAGGATGAAGCTCTTGGGAACTATTTTTCTCTTCAGTTTTTCTGGCCTGTGTGAAGCAAACTTGGCAAAAAGCTGAAGGGCAACGTGCATGGTGTGGCCATTTGGGAGAGGGATGCAAGTATGCAACCAGCTGGAATGGCTCATCTGGGACTATCTGGATGCCAGGACAGTGTCATCCTGTGGTCATTGTGCAAGGCCAGTGACCAAAACTGAGAAGGTGGGGAGGATAGAATTATAAAATTGTTAAGGCTGGAAAAGACCTTTGAGATTGAGTCCATTGAGTCCAGCGCTGCCAAACCCACCACTAAACAGGCAAAGCTTCATCATTAACAGCAGCTCCATTTCCTTTCTCCTTCGCCAATGACTTTTGCATGAGGGAGAAAAATTCTGCCACGCTGATAACCAAACCAGATAAGCACCCAGCAGTACAGCAAGCTGACCTTTACAGATTGTTCATGGCTTAAGTGAGATTTCAGCTCCCAAAATCATCTCTGGATGCAAAGCTGGAGGAATCCAGCTCTCTGAGACACTGCCAGTTCAGTGTGCAGCAAGAGAAGCCTCACACATCTCCCACACATGTCTCCTGAAAGCAAGGGGAGACAAAGGGGCCCAGCTATTGTCTTGCAGTTTCTCAGGATTTTTTTTTTTTTCCAGCCAGAAAAAAATTGCATTTTGTATGGTGACTCCTCTGCATCCCAAGGGGCAGCAGTGGGAGAAATGTTCTCATTCCTGGAATATTATTGTACTGAGGTTGCCTCTGCAGCCTGTGCTCGTAAGCTGGTGGGACATCTCTCCATGACGCTGGCAGTTCCACCTCCTCCAAGAATGGATGGGAAAAGATCTGTGCTGCTCCTCTCCACAGGAGTATTGTTAAACAAGAGTTAAATACAGAGCCAGGCTTATTGGCCTCTGGAGGAAACCCTTACAGAGCTTTCAGTCATCAGATGTGTTTCACATTCCCTCTGTGCGACGGGATCCTCAAACAGCATCTCTTAAAGCTGATGGGGACAGCAGAGAGGCGTGATTTGGTCGAATCCAGTCTCCATGTTCAGGAAAGCTCCTCCTGGACTGACTTTTACAAATCCAGTGTGTTTGTGTAGAGAAAAACTGTTTACATTAACGTAGGCGGTATCTCAAATAAAATGCCAGTGGAAATTCTGTTTTTGGTCAGACACACGAGCTGGAACTGGTGAGTTTGTCTTGCCTCTTGTTCCTACTCCAAAACGTCCTTTTTGGGCATTTCTTGCCACCACTTTAGCAGTGCTCACCAGTACTGTGGCTGGTGGCACAAAGCATGACCCCCCCACCCGGGCTGGTCACCTCCCCAAAAGCCACTCTCCTGGAGACCCCACGTGTGATCACTGAATTTGTCATCCAGGATGGAAAGTCTTAGGAAGAAAGCCATATGTCCCCGTGGACCCTGCCCAGGAGAGATTTAGTCTGGGGCTGTGGTGTTCTCATAAACATGAAAAACAGATCGCCCTAAAATTAATGGTTTTCTGGCAGTTTGATCTGGCCTCTCTGAGCTGAGTAACCACCAGCCTAAAGGTGAATATTGGGATAAGAGTAATTCTGGTCCCAGGCAGAACCTCTCCTGTCAGGATCTCCAGGGGATTTGTTTAGTGGGAGACCACTTTGTTCCTTAAAGGTTTCCTTCAGCCCGACAGAGAATTGCCAAGAATTAATGCCAGTGTTTGTCAGAGATGACTCAAGGCCAGCTGTCACCATCTCCATTACTGCTGTTGTGGGGTTGATAGCAGGATCCCAAAAATCTGTCCTGCTCATCTGGGGAGTCCAAGGCAGAATGGTCAAATCATGGAATCCCAGAATGGCTTGGTTTGGAAGGGACCTTAAAGCTCATCTTGTTCCACCCCCTGCCATGGGCAGGGACACCTTCCACTATCCCAGAGTGCTCCAAGCCCCATCTGGCCTGGCCTTGGACACTTCTAATTCTCAAAAACCACCTTCCTAACACCAAGTCTTTTCTCCCTATCTAAAAATTATCCCATGTCTGGTGCCACTTTTACCCCCACAGCAGGGAGAGGGCAGCATCCTGTTCCCTGGCATTCCCTGGAGTGCAGAGGGACAGGGAATTTAGCCATTGGTGTGGTTACAGTGACAAACCCTCCCCTGCTTTCATTAAGCATCTGAATTGCTGACGTTCCTGTCAAGTGCTAAGTGGGGACCTTTTCAAGAGTGGCGGCTGGGTCAAGATGTGCAGCCTTAATGAGTTAATGCAATTTGGGCCTCGGCAAGGAAATTACTTCTCTGTGGGGAGGTCTCTGGTGTGAGGAATGCTTCGGGTTGTTCCTCCAGAAAGTGGGGGATGGATCCAGCTGGGTGGGATGAGCACAGGAAGAGTGTGAGGCAGCTGAAAACCAAAAACCGAAACCAAACCCTTTGGCCACAGTGTGTCACATTCTGAAAGGAGATGGCTGGGCATGGGGGAAAAAACAACACTGATGGCAAACACGGGGGTCTCCCTGGTCCTCCTGCAGTGGATGGAGGGAGTTTGGTGAAAAGCAAAATGAAACAGGTTGGGGAGGCAGCTCCCAGGTGGTCTTTTGCAGTTGTAGCTAAAAAGCAGAGTCGTGGCTTGGCCCCCTGTGTTATGGCAGGGTGGCCCTGGGGCACAGTGATGCCACAGGTGCCTCACAGATGGCATACGGGCCAGGTGAGAGCTCCTGATGATTTTCATCTCTGTTTCACCAGCCAGAACATTTGCTTTGTGCTTTTTTCCTTTTTTTCTTTTCTTTCTGTCTTGACAATATAAATACCTCCTAAGAGCAGAGCACTCTTTCCCTCCCTGGTAATCCTTCTTCTTGTAGTAATAGATTCAGCAAGGACTAGAGAGACGGGGGGAGCAGCTCCCAGCTGACTCGCAGGGATACAAAAGGTGATGGCAACTCAGGTGCTGGTGGCAGAGAGGTCTTGGATGCAGTGCTGGGTGTCCTGGCCAGCAAGATAAACTCATTGCACTGAGTCCCAATAGCTGCAGCATGAATAAATGAGAAGGAGGAACATACCAAATCCCTTTGTAATCCTTGCTTTCTTCCAGGAAGTACAGGAGAACAGCTCTGATGTCTGCAAAGCCTGAGCTGACTCGGGCATCAACTGAGAGATGGGAGAAGAGTGAGGAGGTTTGGGGCTTTTCCACCATTCTCTGGATTAGGACCTGGAAGAACAGAGCTTAACAGGAGAGTTTTAAAAGGCTCTAAATCCCAGGATTTATGCTGGAACAGCAATAAAACCCACTGGAGTCTACGTTATAGAGGCAGCTAATACACACCTTGGGTGGTGAGACGCAGTCAGGCCATTGCTGTGTGGATTAATGTCCCCATAAAACACGTCCCGTGGTGTGACATTGTTGTGAGGAGAATGGAGCAATAACTCTGCCCCAGCCCCAGCTCCGTGCCCGCACATGGATCCCCACCATGGGGCTGGAGTCTCTCAGGGCTAACACAAAACATTTGTTATGGAGCTGCCCCTGTCCTCCCATCGGAACAGCCCAGCCCAAGGCCCCTTCCCCGCCGGCTGCTCTTCCATCCATTCCTGCTGCACCACCGGCGTCGCTGGCTCCCGGGTCCCCATCTGGGGCTGCCTGCGTGGCCAGCTCCAGGCAATCCTTCAGCAGCCGGGTATGTCCCTGGACAAGGCCAGGCCATGGCAAACAACAGGTTTGGCAGGGCTGAGGGTGTAAATAAAAGAGCCTGACTCAGCCAGGGCTGCTGAGCGGCCGCCACCGAGAGCCTTGAAAACTGGAAAGTATTATTTCATTTATTAATAGGCATTTCTGTTACACTCCCCACCAGAGTGTGCGTGTCCCTGATGACAGAAGTGCTTACTGGTGCTAATGAGGCAGAACGGAGAGGAAAAAATGGCCCTGTGGGTCGGGGACTGGCTGGGGAGCCGGGAGATGTGAGCTCAGCTCCTGGCGCTGCTGCCGCCTCCGCCGATGACCTTCCCCGGCTGCCTGAGCCGGTGCCTCCAGCCCTCCCTGCCAGCTGCAGGATGGGGATGCTCTGCCTTTACCTGTAGGTTTTGGGCTCCATAATTAACGAGGGGGAATGATTCCTGTGGATTTGCCCACAAGCTGTGTTTTCTTCCCCCTTGCTTCTCGTGCAAGTATTTCTGGGACCAAAGTCTTCTCCGTCTTCCTCCTTGAACTTTGCACCTCCTTGAGCTTTGCACCATCACAGAATGGGTTTTTCTGCAAAGGTGAGAATGCAAAATGCAAAGAGGTGACACATAAATGGGGCTTGGAAAAGGCAGACACTGTCCCTCAGCCATCCACCCTCTGGATGCTCCCAACTAACACAGGTTGATGGCTCACTCCCCCAGGTGTATCCCAGGGATTTGCCTTTTCATCCCGGGTATCCTTTGATAGATGAGACACCAAAATATCCCCTAGAAACACCCACTACCACTTGAAGGCTCCAGCCCTGAACTGTGCCCAAGATGTGTCCAGAGCATGCCAAGGAACTGACTCATGCACCTGGAAAGCTGGGAGGGAGTAATTGTTTTCCGGATGGGATCACAGATGCCTGCGGGGGATTTGTGAGTGCTGTTTCAAGGCCTGATCCCAAGGCAACTTTTAGAATCAACAGAGAGCCCATTAGCAGGCTGGGATGAGATACACTGGAAAAGCAGTGAGCTGGGCTGTGTTTGTCCCACAGTCCCTGCTCAGACAGGCGTAGGGATACACATCTCCTTGGAGAGGGATGCTCCAAGACATCCACTCGGGTCCACCTCAGGGCTCCAGAAGCTCTTTCCTCTCCATCGCTCTGCACCGGAGCTTCCCTCGGTGGGTGCCAAGTTGGATTGGGACAGAGAACCTGGTGTGAGGTGGGACTTTTTCCCCATGGACAAAATCCTTGTGCAGTGCCCTGGGGAAGGCTGCAAGTGACGTGTGAAGGGTCTTAAAGAACCACAGCGTGGTTCTTTTGTGCTGACCCACCTTGGTGAGCTCCAGAACCACACAAGAAGATGTGAAGGCTTATTCCATAACCACTGGATGTATTCAGAGGACAGGCTGGCAGAGGCAGGCATGAGACTCATGTATTACATGCTGGGAAAGGCAAATAATGAGCAGGCTGCAGTGAATTTCCACATCTTTAATTTTCTCCCCTTCCTCAGAGTGGCAATGTCTGCTCAGCACATATTGTGAGCAGAAAGCAGCTGAAGTAGAGCAAAAATAAACTGGAGAGCTGAAACAGGAGAAGAGAGCACAGCTACAGCACAGCTTTGTGAAAAACCTCATTCCTTACTGGTAGTAAATAAAAATAGTTTTGTTTTTTTTTTTCTCAGTGACTCACAGCGCAGACATTGCATGGAAAGGGCACTAGAATCAACAGCCAGGGGAAAAAAAATAGAGAAATGGAAAAATGATCATCACAGTGCATTTTTCCCATTCCCCTTTCATCTCTTACACCTGTGTTTGACTTCAGCCAACCTTACATAAATCCTTTAAACATCTGTCTAAGTCACTTATGAAATAAGCTGGAATGGCCTCAGCCAGGCTAACAGCTCGTTCTGCTGGATATCTGAGCGTTTAATCCCAAACAGGGCTGCGGGGTTTGCCAAGCCAGGCGGGCAGCGGGCTCTTCCCATCAAACCCTGCTCATTCAGAGTGTTCCACGCTGTTTGTGCCAGGACTTGTGCAGGCACTGCCTTATGAAAGCCCCTATTTATAGCTGTGAACTCCAGACGGAGGCTACGGGAGTTTGCCGGAGTGCAGCACCTGACCCTTGTAAAACCACTCAGGCTGAACGTACCTAGCAGGGGATGGGAGCCATGGGGCGGGCAAACGAGAGTCTGGGATAATCTTGGGAAGATGAAATCCTGCCTGAGGGGTAGAGTATCAGTGTCAGTGATCACATCCTCCAAGTGGCAGGGGTGGGATGGATGTGGCCCCACAGGAGGTCAGGGCATGGGGTTGTGACCGTGGTGGGGACTTTGTGCTGACACGAGGCAGGGTTGTGCTGTTGCTGTTCCACTTCTGTGTTTCAGGGGTGATTATTTCATGGAATCACAGAACCATAAAGTTTGGAAAAGACCTCCAAGATCAGAGAGTCCAGCTTGTGGACGATCTCCTCCTTGTCACCCAGCCCAGAGCACTGAGTGCCACGTCCAGTCCTTCCTTGGACACCTCCAGGGGTGGTGATTCCAACACCTCTCTGGACAGCCTCTTCCAGTGCTTAACCACCCTTTCAGGGAAGAAATTCTTCCTGATGCCCAGCCTGACCCTCCCCTGGCACAGCCTGTGGCTGTTCCCTCTCCTCCTGTCCCTGTTCCCTGGCAGCAGAGCCTGACGCCCCCTGGCTGCCCCCTCCTGTCAGGGAGTTGTGCAGAGCCACAAGGTCCCCCCTGAGCCTCCTTTTCTCCAGGCTCAGCCCCTTTCCCACCTCCCTCAGCCGCTCCTGGGGCTCCAGACCCTTCCACAGCTCCGTTCCCTTCCCTGGACATGCTCCAGCTGCTCAAAAGAGATTCTGTGATTCTGTAATTTCCTTCTTGCAGTGAGGAGCCCTGAACTGATCGCAGGATTCAAGGTTGCTCATCAGTGCCCAGCACAGGGGGACAGTCACTGCCCTGGTCCTGCTGCCACGCTATTCTTGATCCAGGCCAGAGGTGATTCAGACCATTTGTGTGACCACATCTGAAAATCTCTTTGCAGCCACCAGTTCTGCTGCCTGGAGAAATTCACTGCATCTGCAAAGATGATTCCCTTCCATTCCACCTTCTTGGAGCTCCACTGGATGAGTCTCCACAGTGGAAGACAAGGAGTAACAGTTTGGGTTTGTATTTTGGGTCTTAACTGATCTTTTGGGCACCTTGAGTTGAGAGAACTTCTGTTTTGGCATGGAGCTTGATCTGGAACTGGTCTGGCTCCATGCTGGTGTCTGAGAGCGTCGCAGTCTATGCTGGGACTGATTTTATATTAAAATACATTGAATTCTGCTGCTGAGCAAGGTTAGTCCCTGGCTGGTGGGTGCTGCTGCTGCCCTGCTGGAGTCAGTGGGACCACAGGCAGGGAGAGAGGCTCCTGGCCATGCCACCCACTTTGGGACCTTGGGAAGTGCCAGTCTGCTCCTCAAAATGCCCCCGCCCCGCATGGGCCTTGTGCAGAGCTGGTCCTGCTGCTTTGCACAAGCATGGGCCCCCCAAAAGCTGAGACCCCCCCTTCAGCTGAGCAAAGAGAACGAAGACCAGCGGCTGCCAAGTTGAGATCTCCGGCTTGTCTTGATTTACTGGTGAGTTTAGAAGGAACTGTAAGAGTTTTCTTTCAGGGACAAAATATATTTTTCCCTTGACACAAGTCAGGAATCGCTGAAGGGATTTGTTTAAACACATCTGATAAAAGTCTTCCTTGGGCTGTGATCAAGGCAGGTCAAGCTCTGTGCTGGGTTTATCTCGG
Source organism: Cnemophilus loriae (assembly GCA_013397755.1). NCBI lineage: Eukaryota > Metazoa > Chordata > Aves > Passeriformes > Corvidae > Cnemophilus > Cnemophilus loriae. The sequence goes on from VZTF01000458.1 coordinate 36,220, forward strand.
CTCGTGAATTTGAGCTGTCTGCCTGCCTCTGGATTGGTTTCTGCTTCTGCACAAGTACCTGCTGCTCTCCAGTATTTATTGGTTGTTTGTCATGTGGGTTTTGCGGACCCCTTTGCTTTACTGTGTGTATTCACACCAGCGACCCTTGAAAAAGCTGAGGATGTTTCTCTTCCCCTGAGTCAAGATGCTTTCCTGACCCACAATCCTAACAGGAGCACCTCACACACGTTAACTGTTGGAAAACAGCTCCCTAAAACTGTAGGATTCTTATTCTAGAAATCAGAAATCAGGCAAAATTCACATCGCTTGCCTGATGCCAGGAAGAGAAAGCTGCCAGCTGGGCACTGAGGGTCCAGGTGGGATCTCCAAAAGATCTTCAGCCAACAAGGAGAGCTGCAACATGAGCCACTGATGAAAGATGCACACACTGAGTTGGGTTGGAAGGGACCTTAAAACTCATCTCATTCAACCCCCTGCTGTGGGCAGGGACACCTTCCACTATCCCAGGGTGCTCCAAGCCCTGTCCAACCTGGCCTTGGACACTTCCAGGGATCCAGGGGCAGCCACAGCTTCTCTGGGCACCCTGTGCCAGGGCCTCCCCACCCTCACAGCCAGGAATTCCTTCCCAATATCCCACCTAACCTTGCCCTCTGGCAGTGGGAAGTCATTCCCCCTCATTTATCCGTACACACCCCTGAAGGTTTGAGTATTCCCATGTGTCCTCTCTAGGACTGGGCTTTCCCAAGCTTTGCCTGTGAAACACCACAGCAGAAGGTGAGGTGGGGATCAGAGCATGCAGGCAGTGAGTTTGATTATTGATAAGGTCCCCCTGGGCTCAGGCTTTGCTGATCTACCTCATAAATCTTTTGTAGTCCCTTCTTAAGCCAAGAGCATCTCTTCCCTGTGTCCTTGCAGAGGAGGTGATTGGGTGTTTTGTGTTTTCTCTCCAGGGGGAAGACTCCACTCAGGTCTCCTGTGCTCCCAGACACGTGGGAGGGCTGGGATGTACCAACAATGGATTCATTTGCCAGACTTTTACCAGCAGGATGTTTCTCTTTGCTGGCGTGAGCAGCTCACCTTCCCTGGAAGGGCAGAGTTGTGAGGGAATCTGCCCGTGATGAAAACACACAAAGCATCAGTGTCCTGATTCCTTGCACAAAAAAAGCATATTTTGGCCCAAAACTACCCAAAATCACTTGAACTAAGGTGCCTCCAGCTGTGTTGGGGGTGTGGATTAGCTTTGATATTGGGAAAATATTAAATATTAGGAAAAGGCTCTTCCCCCAGAGGGTGGTTGGGCACTGGAACACGCTCCCCAGAAAATGGTCACGGCTCAGGACAGAGCTCAAGGAGCCTTTGGACATTCAGGCACTTGCACAATACTAAATGGAACATGGAATGGCAAAAAAAAAAAACAAAACAGAGAGAGCAGTTATTCCTCAAGACTGTTGTCATATTTTCCATGGGACCACCACAATGGCAAATTCCAGCAAGAGGTGTGACACTGCAGGTGAAATGCACAGTCCAGTGTGGCTGCTCCTGCAGGAGTGTGTGGAGATGCCTGGACGGTCAGGAAGAGCTGCAAAGCTGGATAAGAAGCTGCAGAAAAATGTAAAAAACTGTATAAAAATCAGATTTCTTTTTTTTGACACATCAGTAAATAGACTCCAGGGGAGAACAGTGTCACTGTGGAACAACATCTGTTCCAGCTTTGCTGAGAACTCCCTGGTCTCCTTGTTTTACCAAGCATCATGTTCCCAGCCACTTATCCATACTGTGCCTCTAAGAAGGCTCTTGCATTCCTTGGAGATGAGATCACTCCAGGACTGGTCCAAGGGAAAGGATTTTGTAGATGAAGGATGCAGAAGTTCAGAGATGTTTTGCTCTCAAGGTGAGTCACCACATTCTTCAGGACCTTTTCTTTCCTTAGTAGAGCAGAGATAGACTTTTTTTGGCTTCTCTAAGTTTTTGAGGTTTTTTTTTTTGCTGCACTTTGCACAGTGAAGAGCTGGATTTTAGCTGGGGAACGCAGTAAATAAAAGAATAAAATAAGAAGCTCATGAGGGAAAGAAAGGGAAATTGAGCAAACCTGACTTTGGGCACTTAGAGATACTCACTGGACTGAAGATTTTCAAATTGGCATTGCTTTCAAAAGCAATAACAGTAGCAAAAGCTCGTACTGGTAATGAATTTTTTATCCTTGAATTAGAATAATTCAAGGGGCAGCTGGAATGTGCCATAAAATTAGACAGGACAGAAACCTGCAGTGCCACCAAGTGTAAACTCGTGCGTTGAACAGGTCACTTGAACACGTCTGTGCTGGTTGGGTGCATGAAAAAAAGAAATCAAACCTCTGGACAACAAATACTGGGCAAAAGCCTGGTGTAGAACCACTGACACTGCCGAAACATCCCATCTCTGTGGGATGACACCACAGGTAAGGCACTCACCAACTGTCTGTCACCTTCCCCTGGGGTGCAGGAGAGGGCTGGAGCATTTTGTGGCAGCTTTTCAGGGATGTGCACTTCAGGAACAGGGAGACAGACCCGTCTGCTGGCTCAGCTGGGCCCCAGACAAGGCAGCCCTCTGGAAGAACTCTAAATGAACATCCAGGGCCTTGCTTTAGGAATAGGCTTCTCCTCACAGCCCATCCATATCACAAAGTGATTTTTCAGCCCATCTGTTTAGGGATTAGGCATTGCTGCTGACACAAAGGGCTCTGCCAAAACCATGAACCGAGTGCCTCGGTGTGGAGAGACCTTTCCTGAATTCCACCACGATTTCCTTCTGTCCTAAAGCTCCCTTGATTGAATTACTTGGTGGTTCCAGTCCTGCAGCTCACGAAGGTGCAGGCTGCACTGCAGCATCACCAGATGTGAGTTCCCAAGGTGTGACAGAGCTGGGCAGACTGTGGGGACACAAAAACCATTCCTCTCCCCGTGTGCTCAGGTGCCTGCCCACGATCTTGCCAGAGGCGGTGGGAGAATGATGTCCCCGAGACATCGGCTGTGTCCTGCTGCAGCAGAAAGGACCACACGGCTCCCTGGTTTTCAGGGAGCAAAGGGAACGGAGCATCCCCCGAGGGAGAACCAGCAGATTGCCCAGAGACACTCTCTAAGCAGGTTCAGCTGACAATGAGCACGGCCTGTCCCTGTCAGAAAAGCTTTCCCGGGGATGGGAGGATGCCTGTTTAGGGCAAACAGTTCGTAACAAAGTGGCAGTAGCTCACATCCACGGATCCTGGGGTTTGCAGCATGAAGAGCACTTCATTCCCTTCATGCTGATCTTTTCCATCTGCTCTTTACTGCCTGCAAGGTATTCCCATGTGGAAAGCAGCTCGAGCCTGCCGTTTCCAAGCCTCTTCCAAAAATTATGTCAAGCACGAGCATTTTATCATTAAGGGCACTAATACTTTGCACATACACAAAATTTGTCTTCTGATTATCCCCAGCTTGTATTACAATGCGCTTTGGAGGCACTTAGCCAAACATTTTACCTTCAGTCAGATATATGACCTGCTGTTTTGGAGAGGCTGGGGGCTGGTCCAAAGCCTATTAGACCAGGGCAAACCTCTATGCTGGTTTAGTGGAGTTTGGATCGGTCCCTAAAGGCATCACAGATGATCGGAATGATCAGAAGTGATCCCAGGCAGTTGCAAGTAGGTAGAGGTCAGCTTGCCAAGGTATCTGAAGAAGCTGGATCAGGTTGTTTTCAAATCATCTGATGAGAATTAGCTCAACTTAATCAAATCACAAGGCAGTTGGAAATTCAGTCTAGACTAGATGGAATAGGGTTATGGGCTAGATGGAAAGCTAAATGTATTAGAAGAAAAACAAGCAAACACAAACGAAAAAAAGAAGATTCCTTAGCTGGAAAATGCAACTAAACAAGTTTCTGACCAGAAACCAGAGGTGTATTTTTTCCATTTGCCTAAAGTGACATATTTTCAGCTATGCAGAGTTTTTACTTGACACTGAATGTCTTTTTGAAGGAGATCCTTTACACCTTCACTGTGTCCTTACTGGCTTTACAACCTCTGCTCTGCACATTTGTACTTACTTCATCATGATTATTTCTGTTTTGGTTAAAGTGTTCAACTTACAAAAATCTGAAGACAGTGAGTGTGAAGCAGGTAAAGCTTCTATTTCTAGAAGACCAAAGCTCTGCACGCAGAACCTTGACATGGCACAGCTGAGCCAGACACTTTGTCAGATGAAACCATTGATGGGTGTCACTCCAGTTACAGCCTGTAAGAACTCTCATCCAGTTAATATTTCCCTTAAAAATTGAGCCCATCTGAAGGGCAGGGGATTGCCTAGATGAGTTTGTCGCATCCAAATCATCCTACCTCAGTATAACTTCCTTTTAATCCAAAGGACTCTGATTACTGCTGTGTCTTTCATCCTGCCTGCTCCAGTTTTGCTCTCTGTGTCACCAGATATCAGTTGGAAAAGGGTGCCTTGCCATGCATTCCTGCCCTTTTTATAGGGAATTTGAAAGAGTTGCAGCGAGGTCATCTCTACCCTGAAGCAATATTTTAAAAGGTATCAGGTTTTAATTCCTTCATCTTCCCACCTTCCTCGACCCTGAATGCCAGACCCAAATTTCCTGTGTAATTTGTGGCCCATTGATTTATTCTGCACAAACACATCTCTGCTATACCAGTTAAATCAGCTCACCTCTTGCCAAGTTAAATACGAGAGTTTTCCCATGTTTGGTGGTGAACTCCTGGAATTAGCACAGAGCCATGTGGCATTTGATGGCTGGTGGATGCTTTGCTCCTTGTCCCACTCTGGTGAAGCCCTACTTGGAGAGGTGCCTCTCTCTTATTATTCTTTATTGTTCTGGCCACTGGAAATTCAATACTTCCCCACAAATCCTTCTCATCTACACCCTCCCAAACCTTACAGCCACCTACAGTGCTTGTGGTATGAAATAAATCCTCACATGTTTTCCTGTGGTTTCTGTACTTCGGCTGCATTCCCTCCAAAGGGAGGTCACCAAGGCAGCGAAACGACAGGGAGCAGGACCTCAGGAGCAGTCCTTTGGGTCATGCCATCAAATATCCTGCCTCTGGAAGTGACCAAAGCCTCTACAGGCCTGGAGAAGAGTGTGAGATTTGTACAACCTCCCCTAAGACTCACAGAATATTAAGGGTTGGAAGGGAACTTAAAGATCATCCCTCCCTGCGATGGACAGGGACACGTCTCTCTAGACCAGGTTAAACTTACTCAGCCCCCAAAATTTTGCAGATCAGGGACTTTCTGAGGCAGACATGGCTGCCTGTAGCTCCCTTTGGAGGGTTTCTGCTCCTGTGATCCTCCAGCACCCCGCCAGCAACCTGGTCTTGGGACAAGTGTCCCCCTCTCCAGGCTGGCGATGGTGAGAGGTGGAAAAGCTCTTCACCACTGCGCTCTTCATTTACAGACTGGCCAAAATTCGTGCCCTCTCCATCAATCCTCCTTTCCACAGCAAATCCCCAAGTGTCTAATAAAGTTAAATCACATCCATTCCTCACCACCAGGCATCGACACGCATTGGCAGCCCCCCTGCATTTCAGAGGAAGCTGCTATAAATGGACTTCCTTCCTTCTCCCTGCCCTTCCCTCCTCCTGCTCTCCGCATCCCTTGCAGTATCCAGCCCTACAGCCACCGCCACATATCGGCCCCACCCCTGCAGGCTTTCTGCAGGAAATCCGAGCTCCCTGCTCCCTGTGCAAGGCCTGAGGCTCTTCTCTCTCCGCTGCCTTTTGACCATCTGTGTGCATCCAGCAACAGAAGTGCCACGCACTCACTCGCTCTCCCACCAACTCACCCTCAGCCCCTACCATCTGGAGATGATCTGTTTGTCTATTTAGACTCCAAGCTCTCCAGGGCAGGAACTGTCTCTAATTGCATGTTTGTACCGTACCTACAGCTGTGTTGGACTGAATACACCCACTGTCATCTTCTCTTGGAAACTCAGTTCCTCCTGGGAGTGTCCAGCACTGAAAAGTAAGACCACTTGGAAATCCAAGTTGCTGGAGGCACATGCCAGAGTTCCTTGGTTGCACTTATACTAGACCACAGAAAAATTCTTCCAGTGGCTGCAATAATCATCCAGCCCAATTTTTACTGCCAAGCTGACAAAAAAGGACTTAAAAGCAGTGAAAATGTTGCTTAGCATGGTGGAGCTCACATCTGGCTGAAGCTCCGAATGTGCCTAAAAAACACTGTATTTCACCAGGGAAGTGCCTGAGGAGCCCAGATTTGCCTGTGCCTTGTTTGGTGACCTCTGGCCAATGCCACCAGGGAGCCTCCCAGCCAGGTTTTGCAGCCTGAATTTATTCCATTCTCACTCCAGCATAGCAGGATGACCTCATGTGTACATACCTGCTGCTCACTGCCTCCCTGCTTCAGGAGGAGGGAGACCTAAGGTGCTTTTGTTCATAAAAAGTGCAAAAACTAATTCTTTTTCTCCCTTTGCTATTTAACAGCTTTAATTAAAAACCTTCTGTAACTGAGTTTAGGCCTCTGAGCTCCAGTCTTTTCATAGCACCCCTTATATTTTTCAAGCTCTGTATTTTCATTGAAACAGGGCAGGTGGTAGCAAATGGAGATGTTATCACAAAAAATAGATCTAGAACAAAGAAAAGAAAAACTCAATAAAGTTTCCAGCCTGATCCAAGAGAAAGAATGAATGTATCACCACAGCAAGCCTCCTGCAGATGGTGAAAAGTATCTCAATTCAATAATACAATAAAATTAAAAAGTGCACCTATATATTTTCCCATTTGGTTAACTCCGGAACACCATTTCTGCTTGTTTTGGCTGCTTTTTATTCCTGCCTTTGAGTGTAAAGAAACGGTAAGGAAGTTTATGAATGAGGTCCTGCTCGCATTCCAGACCCTGCTATGTACACGGGCTGTTTTCTGCCGGGATCCTGGGATGAGGTCATTCCAAAACCACCTAGTTTGCCCAGTGTGCTCACTCAAAAAAGATTCAAATGGACAGATTTGCACTTTCTGCAATGCAAACACACATACAGTAGTTTTCCTGCATGCCAGCATCCACCAAACTCATGGAATAAATAAAAAAAAAGAAGAAAGGGGAAAAAAAAAAACCTGGCCCTTTTTCTACTATGAAAGGCTGTTTATAAAATCAGTTTGATCAGCTCAGGAATGAGCTGAGATAATGTTTATCCACACAAACACTGGAGATCATGCAACTATCTTGACATGCCAAGCTAAGATAACTACTCGGCTGAAAAAAAAGAGGTTAGAACAACAGGAAATTACTCATTTACTACCAGTTGCTCAGGTATTTTAAAGAGCTCCCAGAACATTTGCTTTTGTGTACCTAAGAGGAAAAAAAAATGCTGTCGATGGTGGGGGAAGCCCAGATGGGTAACATAAAAGTGACTTTCCTTGCTGAAAGAGCAAAGGCAGGAGAAGGGGGTTGTGACAAGAGGATATAAAATACCCTGCAATTCATCAGCGAGGAGAATCAAACTCCGCCGGCGCTCGATCGGCATTCCTGGGGATTATGGAAAGGATTACGGTGAGTTGTTAGCAGGGCGAGGGAGCCACTGAAAGATGGGCTTTCCTACTGCCCTGAAATAAATGGGACAATTAAGGCTTTGGGAAAGTTAATGAGGTGTTTTTTTTTTTTTTTCCTTGAATTTTCAGAGCAGCTGGCCAGCCAGCCCGTGTGGAGGAAAAGCCATTTATTGAGGAGGAAAGAAAAATAGGCAGTGAAAATAAAAATGTTTGCATTCCCTAAAAATATACTTCAAGCCTTCCGAGGGGGAAATCAATTATCCACAAGGCCATCCTGCTGTCGGGGAGAAAAATCTAAGGCATTTTCCAGCCCGGCTGCCCTGGGTTAGCTGATCTCTCTGTCAGATGGGTCTCATCACCGCGGCATTCGGTGCCTCCGAGTCTTTCATGTGTTTAATCTCACAACCCACCTGTGAGAAAGAGGAATTACAGTGAAGGAGCTGAGGAAAGAGCCCAGACTTATAAAGGGATTTAGCTGCCCAATTACCTGGCTCAGGGTTAGGCTGGAAATCCCCAGGAGAGAAGGATGTTGCACCTGGGTCTGCCAAGCCCCGGGTCAGTGCAGTTCTCAGTAGCAATGCCCACTTGGACCTAAGACAAGAGACAGCTCAGTGCCCCCGTGAATAGGCCATTGTTTCTCCCTTGATTATTATTGAGAAATATTTTGATCCCGAAAGGAAATAAATAAATAATCAGAGTCTGAGTCCAGAGCGTGAAGAACAGTTCTTTCTCCCGAGGCCGAGCAGGCTCTCACAGAGTTGGTGCTTGTGTTTATTCCCAGGAAAAGGATTTACAATTAACCTGCAAGTGCCATGAAGAAGCAGAGCTCCTCTCCTGGGTCACGATTTTGCTGCCTCCTCATGCACCAACACTTCTCACTACTCACCCACCCCAGGCCTCAGCAGAATCCTGCTAAGAGGGTCAGCGTAGAACATGTGCAAAAAACTCCATATTCATCTTTCTCCACGGCTGCATCTCTGTTGGGCACATGCAAAAAGCCACCGTGATGAGTTCTGGCTTCAGCAGAGGAATTTCAGCTGTGTGGCAGCCCAGGGTCACACCGTGTCCCTGCAGGGCTGGCCCCTGGCAGGGGGTAGGACAGGTGGACATTCTCTGTGATCCCTCCTTTTGTGGGGTGATTATGGTGAAAGATGCAAGCAGAAAAGGACACATGACAAATACCAGAGATGACAAATAGCAGAGAGCAGCTGGCATCTTACGTGCACTTGCTTGAGTGTGAAGATGTATGTTTGATTTTAATTGTTATAAATCATCATTCATTCATCTCTGAGTCTCCACATACTTTTTTCTCTGTCATGGCTTAACCCAGGAAACACATTTCATCCTTCAGGAGTTCTGAGGCAAAATCACAGCACTCTCTAGATCCTATTTTATAAGTCAGTTTTCCCCGTGAAGGGCTGCCATGGGTGGTGCATTTTGACTTTTTGCCACGGCTTTGCTCCCAACTTCTGGCGAGCCATAAACCCCCGCCAGATTCCCCCAATCTGCAAATCTGCCTGACACAGAGCAGTCACTGCCTTATAAATCCACACTGGTACTGAGGCAGCTCCCTCCCCATGCCCTGTTTCTTATTAAAGAGATATCCATCGGCTGCTCACACGTGCTGTGTTCCACAGCCAGGTATCCAGGCAACCTATTCAAAACTTGCCCGAGCCAATGGAAAGAGTCTGCTGTCCCTGCACCACCACGGGCTTTAAAATGAGGTTGAACTCTTCGTTAGGAACCAGCAGGATTCTCCATGCTATGCCAGCTCCTTGCAGGTGCATGGAGCAGGGACTGAAGAGGAAAAGCATCGAGAAAGGATAGAACGAGGGGGAATGGTTTTAAACTGAAAGAGGGGAGATTCAGATCGGTATAAGGAAGAAAATTTGTGCAATGAGGGTGGTGAGGCCCTGGCACAGAGAGGTGGTGGATGCCCCATCACTGGAAAATAAACACTCAGTGTCAGGCTGGACGGGGCTCTGAGGAACTTGGCCTAGCGGAAGAAGCCCCTGCTCATTGCAGATGAGAAGGCCTTTAAATGTCCCTTCCCACCCATTCTGTGATCCTACGGTTTGAAAATTCCAGCAGGTCGGAGCAGTCGATCCACCCGAGCCCACGTGGCTGCTGTTGCCAGCGGGATGTCCCCCGCTCGGCCCATGGCGAGCAGATCTGATCCGCAGCAGGGCCTCCGCCGGCTCCCCGGGCCGGGCCGGGCGGAGAGGTGGAGTTTGAGACAATCGGCACCCGCCTGCCAGCTCAAGTACAAAGCCTAATTGAAGAAAGCTGTTCTTTCATCCCCACAGAGCATAAACAGGCAGTGTTATGGTGACAAACTTTCCAGCAGCTCCGTAGCTGCCGCTCCGAGCGCTCGCGTACATCGATGCTGAAAGCAGAAAAAAAGCAAAGGCGACGTCCTCAGTTTTGCAAATCTCCTCTGGCTGGTTCCAGAATGGGTTTGGGAGCTCACGCCCAAAATCTACACATCTGCGATGGTTCTGAATCATGTACCAGATAATTCCTGCTCAGGAACTGTGGGAACATTGCTCTTTTACATAAGCTCTTTATTTCTCACCCTTGTTAGATAAGGTTTCGGGGGTTTTTTTTTCAAAATTTCTGCTGCTTTCTCCTCTTTCCTGATGGCTCCGTGGACACTGTGCCTTGGCCAAAGCAATTCTCTGTCACGGAATGTCCCCTCAACAGGGGGCATTTCCCCAAACACCACCCCAAGCTCCTGACAGTACCATTTCCCCATTAAACGGACCTGATCCGGCGAGGGTCTGCTTTGACACTGGGATGCAGGAACCACGCCGAGGGGCTTTGTGTGATGGTCCGAGGCTCTATTTTTGGGTTTGGTGAGTGCTGGGAGGAGTGGCAGAAGGTTAGGCTTTTCCCATCACCTTCCTGCCAGAGATACGCCCGGCCCCGACACTCTCCGCTGTGGGCTGCTCATCACAAGGCCCCCTGTCAAAACCAGGATGGCTGATGAGCTACGAACAAGCTCACAGTCAGATAATAGATGAAAGAGCCTCAAGATAAATTAGGTGCCTCCAGAAAACCTGGCCAAATGTGTTTAAAACAGGAGATCCAACACCATTAATTCTCATCAAGCAGCTTTAAAAAAAGGCAACCCAGCACTTGACTTATGCTTAGAAAACGTTATCTTCCCTTTTAACAGGGGTTTTATAGTGTATTTTGAGAAGATGACAAACAATAGGGTTATTTTGAAGTCATGCCAAACACTACATTCGCTGGAGGAGAAGAACAATGTTACCTCCTATCTGTCAACTGACCCTGCAGCCATTAAGCCATTTCACCAACAAACAATATTAATAAAAAAAAGGGAAAGTGCTGCTCTTAACTTCCTTACAGCCAGAGCTCGGGAGATGTCTTTGAATGAGATATTTGTTCCTTTCAGGAAAGATCCTTTTGTCAAAAGTGAAACTTTTTAGAAGAGAGCTGGAAGAGGGACTTTGGACAAGGGCCTGGAGTGACAGGACAAGGGGGAATGGATTTCCCCTGCCACAGGGCAGGGTTGGATGGGATATTGGAAAGGAATTCTTGGCTGTGAGGGTGGTGAGGCCCTGGCACAGGTTGTCCAGAGAAGCTGTGGCTGCCTCATCCCTGGAATATTCCAGGCCAGGCTGGACAGGGCTTGGAGCAACCTGGGCTAGTGGAAGGTGTCCCTGCCCATGGCAGGGAGTTGAAATAAGATGATCTTTAATGTCTCTTCCAATCCAAACCATTCTATTAAAGCACTGGTTTCAGTGCTTCTCAGGTAAAAAAATAAATCCAAAAGAAATGTTTCCATAATTCCCATGGACTGTGCTGCAAAGGCTTCATTTGGGTTTTTTTCCCCACTGCAAAGTCCAGTTTCTATGCCATCTAAAACTGAAATGAAATGGATGAACTCTGAGCCACCATTCAGCATTTGGGGAATTGGGATAATTTAAAGCTTTTGGAGCAGGGACCATATTTTTTGCTTTGTGTCGGTTCAGACCCTCTGACTTGCTACTGTCACACAAATAAATTTATAGCAAATAATAATAATAACAATAAATACATAACATGTTTTCCCCAGTGGCGATCTTTCCCAAATTGTCCGCAGTCACAAACAGAGAAAAAAAATATAAAGAGGACAGAAACAGCTATTTTACTTGAACAGTTGGCAAAATGAGCACCTGCTCACAAAGAATCCAGCCAGCAGGACTGGGAGGTGCCTTATTACTAAAAATGTTCTATCAACCCGTTCAGAATATACCAGCAAGTTCATCTGAATATTTTCAAGGAGCAAATTCCTTGTGTTCTCTCATAATCGGAATAAGCTTGTTCTCACGTGACACTTCTGGGTGTATTTGGGCTGCACACCCCAAAATGGCAAAGAATAAGGTCCAAAATCCAAGGAGCTGCTGGCACAGGTAAAACTAGAGGCACGTGAGGCAGCGGAATTAGGAGCTGGTAACAGCCACCACTCCTAAACAGAGACCAAACTTCACCTTTAATGCAAATTTGGGTGTTAACGATGCTATTTCACCTTTATTGGCGCTTGTCATCTTGGCTGCTCAGACCGCAAACTCGAACACATGGTGAAGGTGGGGGAAAACCAGCTTCTCCTGGCCATGATCCGGTGTCTTTTCCCCGCTCCCATCCCTGTTAAACTCCGGGCAGGTGCAGGGCTCGGCCGGGGAGAGCTCGGTGCCTTTTGCAACCCGATCCTGCCGCGGGCAGGAGCCGCTTTCATGTGCTGCGTGTTTGGGCAGGTCCGTGTCCCGCGGCCGGCACAAAGAAATCCACCCTAAGAAAATAATTGGATGTTAATTTCCTCCAGCTTTGCCTTCATTAAGCACAATTTGAGAAAATAGCACCGCGCCAGGGGAGAGCTGTTGTCTTTTAAAGGGGTGCTTTGCTTGGGTACCTGCGGGGGTGCGAGCAAAACTCGAAACTGCAGCGAGGGTGCCCAGATTCCTTGGAAAACCTGAGAGGGAGACATCACAGCCCCCCAGGGAGGTGCTTGAGGAGTTCTGTCCTCACCCCCAAGGGTACCATCCGAGCTGAGGTCGTGCTGTCCCCACCCTCGCTTGCCCAGAGCCCCCTCGGACGGCAGGCAGCTCCCGTGCTGCTCCTGCTTGGGCTGAGACGGGATTACTTAATTAACAATGCAGGAGTGCCAGGTGAAAGCTTATCTATCCAGGGAGAACGTGCCCCGGTTCCTCGGCGTTGTACACATGTGGTATCGTTTTTCCATTATTTGGAACACACAGGACTAAATTAATAACAGTTCCTACAAGGCCCTGGGGCTCTCCGTGGAAGAATTTTGATCTCCTTAGGAAAGGCTCACCATTTCTCATAGGAGAGATGCACTTGACTCCTGACCTCTTTTCAAAGGCACCTGTGTGAGCTTTTAAAATCCACTACCACCAATTATCCACTTTCAACCTGAAGTGTTTAAACCTCGGACCACATTAACTGAGCTTAGCACATAGCCATGTCATTGCAGACTTCCTGATGTGAGGAGATGCCTTGACACGGCTGAAAGAGAGTTTAGGGATGAGGCATGAGATTATCAGCTTCTCCTCCTGACAGCTTCAAACAAAGGAGCCTTTTAGCCACCTGGTTTGTGTCTCCCACACCTGCGTTAAGATTGGGAGACAAACCTTTGTACTGCTGCCTTGATCCTATTATTTGCATGTACCTGTCCACAGTCACCCTGCATCACTTAATAGCCTTCAGAGAGACCAAAGGGAAGAAGATGCACATCTACTATTTCTCTTTCAGGTTTAATACCTTTTCTTTTTTTTTTTTTTTTTTCCCTCCCTCTCCAAGGCTGCAAGACTTTTAGGACACTGCGGCATTTATTTAAACTCTAAGGAGATTTATTTGGCATGGGGGATGGAGGGGGGGAGGCTGTGAGAAGGCTCAGGATGTGGATGAGGGATGAAAAGGGAGAGGAGGCCGTTTTAAGGGTTTCTGGCTGGGCTGTGGAGAGCAAAGCCCAGCTCCTGCCCCCAGCACCAGGCAGTGGTTTGGCTTTGGGGCTCCTCTGCTCCTTGCTTCAGTTTGACTCTGAGGCCACCTCTGTCCCCTTGTCCCTGTGGTGAGTCACCTGCAGCTCTCCCTGCTGCTGCCTCCAAGTCCAGGCAGCGAGGGATGCTGGCACTCGAGGGTTTCACCTGCACCCCAGGCACCTGCTCCCCTTCTCAGCCCCTCGTTCCTCCCCTCAAAATGGCTCTGCTTCCTTGCACCTGTGGGCTCAAATGTCCCAAGAAATCAGCTCCAAGGCCAGGCTCAGCCTGGATGCAGAGTTCAGGATGTGCTCCGCTTCCATCTCCCTCTGCCTGTTGTTGAAATTAGCTTTGTGTTCTCTGTTCCAGAGCTGAAAGCATGTCTAGATTTTAAATTAAATTCATATTCTCTTTCCCATGAAGGACAGAACATTATTAACCTCCTGGATGCAGCCCTGGCTGACAAGGTGTCCATGCAAGAGGAGGTTTCATCCATAGCCTGTGCATATGCATTGCTGCATTTCAGCCTCAGCCAGCTCCTTGACTCATCAATGTAACTCAGGAAGGTAGAAATATTAGAGTTACATTCATATTCCAGGCCTGGTTTAAATCACCAGCATTGTGGAAAGCTCTGGATAGGTCCAAAAAAAAAAAAAAAAAAGGAGGGAAGAAAAGAGTTTTCTGGTTCTAGTTTTTCACATTTTCTTTTCCCCTCTGAAAAGTGAAACCCTCCAGCTGCCCAGCATTGCACAATGGCCCAAATGCTGCGAGTTCCAGCCCTAATCCCAGCCCGCTCCGCACGCCAGGCCCAGCAGGGCTCGGCAAAGTGCCCCACTGCCACCCTGCCTCCCAAGCCCGTCCCTCCCAGAGGCGTCGCTTCTTCCTGGGGTCACAGCAAGGGGCTTGTCCCCATCACCAGGCCATGCATTTGACCTTTGACCTCGTCCAGCAGCTGCGAGAAACACAGGAGGACGAAGAGCAGGGTCAGCTCTCTTGGCCATCCTGTGATTTGTGCTGCCACAGGAAGCAAAGTGAGTGGAAATCTCCAGATTTCGGCCATGTGTTGGACATGCTTTCCATTATGGTCAAAGGAGTGCTGCCAGTGTTCCACCAGCATGCCAGGTGGGAGGAAACCAAGCCCAAATGTCTTCTGCAGCCACCAGATGGTGGATGAACTCCTTGTTGTCCTTCTCTCTCTGCAGAGGTGGCACTGCCGTGGATGCACTGATCCTTTGCAGAATCTGTCCAATCCTGGGTGCAGGTACCAGGTATCCAAGGAAAGCCCCTGAGATCCAGGTCTGGTTTTTGCATGGTTGTTTTTATCATTAATATTATTATTATTACTGTATCAGTGGGCAAGCCTAAGATCTCTGCCAGCATTGCCTACACTCAACGACCCAGAGAAAAATTTCACCAGGACTCTGGGTCTCTCCAGGAGGGATTGATGGGAAAAGAAGGCATCATGCATTACGCCCATGTGCCAGGTGATGAACTGGATGAATCAGCCAAAACCCACTCCAATAAGGGGCCTGATCCTTAGGAAATAATCCTGCACCAAGTGCCATCCCCTAGTGAAGTGCAAAGGCTCGGCCAAAAGTCAGCAACACCAGAAGGAAAGGATGGTCTGTGGTTAAGGATATGTGCTGAGCCTTCCAAGAGGGATGGATTTAGTTCCTCTTTTTGGCTTAATGTTCCCGTGATCCTGACGTCAAACAAATCACTTCATCTTTTGCCACCTCAGTGCCCCATCTGTTAAAGCGTATTTTTAGTATTTTTCTTTTTTCTCTTGCCCTTTGCCTTTTCTGTTCCGAAGTCCTCAGAGCAAGGTTGTCTCGCTACACAAGGCCCATCAGAAGAGGGCTCTGATGTGAATTCTTGCCGCTGAAACCCAATTTTTATCTAGATCGTAATGCGGTGCCTACCATGTTTATGACACTGGTTGAGAAATCCCCATTACTATCCGTGGAAAATCTTGATTTGAATGAAAATGTTGAGTGGTTTGTTTGCAGAAGGAGAACCCCGAGCACGGTTTCCATTTTTCCCAGAAAAATCTCTGAAGAAAGTTTACAAACCCCAGAAATTCTTGTGAAATCAGAAAAAGCATTCATTAATCAGTGTTGCAGAGTCAAACAAAAGACAATTTCGTCTGTCCCACGGGCGGATTTCCTTCCTCTCTGCAAGGAGCTGGAAACCCTTCTCTGCCGCCCAGCCTTGGTCAGGGCTCTCATTCCAGAGGAATCTTCTGCGCTTGTGTGTCAAGGAAAAATCTGTTTCCAATAGGCGTGGAAGGTCTGTGCATCGTGCTCCTGTTTCACACAGAGCACTCCCAGCCCTGCACTGGCAGAGCCTCACAGGGCGTCTTGCACTGTTCCACCACCTCCAGACCTGTGCCGGGTCTGGAATGCCCAGGGTGGCCCAAACCCAACCTGTGGAAAGGATTTGTCCATCAGCACCGTGCTCTGCCCCTCTCGACCCAGCCGGCCCTTCCTGCAGCTGCCCCTCTCCTCCCAGGGGCTGCTGGGGATGGAGATGGACAGGTGGAGTTGCTTCCACCTTGCTTTGCCTCGTTTGAGAAGCTGAAGTTTCCCACCAGCAGCTCAGCCAGCAGGTCCTTGCGAACGGCTAAAGCTGCCCACGAGCAGCCTTTTCTTCATGCATTTCTAAATCTGAAATTCCAAAGAACGCTCCAGTGTGCAAATTAATAACTCGGTACTTGCAGGTGGCAAAACAGTTCGGGGACCATCAGCCAGTCTGTCTTAAATTCAGCTACAGGACAGGATTGCCCCTTTCTCCAAGCAGAGGAGGTGGATTTGGTGGATTTGTGCAGAAAACAACTTGTCCACAGGTTTCTCCCCATCACGGACAAGGCTGTGGTCTTACCTGCAAACCCTGTTGCCCCCGAGGCAAGGAGCACACCAAGGATTTGTGCTGGAGATGGTCCTGCTGTCCTCATGAGGCAGACCTTCAGAAGTGATGGGGGAGATCCAGAGCGCTTTCTCCTCCTGCTTTGTGCCCCATTTCCCCCAGGATGTGCTGCTCACCCCATCGCCTTGTCCCCATCCCACCTCCAGGAGGGGTGTCCACCAGGCAAGGCCCCGTTTGCAAGAATTCGGGAGCTTTTTCATCACCCAGTGTCATAAAGTTCCTCAAGTCTGGGCAAGAATTTGTTCCATGTCTCCATCCTCAGGAAGCCAGAGCATCACCAGAGGAGGTCAGGGCAGATTCCCAAAAATGTGACCGATCCTCTCAGCAATGTGAGCGTAATTCAGAGCGTGCCGCGGGCTCACTGGCAGCTCCGGGGGCTGCTGCCATGACTCCACAAAGCGCTGCCCTCCCCCAGGAGGAGAGAATCCAAAGAGGAGGAGCCCGGTGGTGCCTCTGCTGCCCTCGGACAGCGGGGGCTCGTGGTTGTGCAATGTTTACACGAGCACAGAGCTCACCATGGCTACACAAACCTCAGGAACAGCAGCTCCAGGCTCAGAGGAGGCTCAGAGAAGAACAGCCCGACTCCCCTGGAGCCAGAGGAGCCTGTGCTGGCCTGGACAAGGAGCTGAGTGCTCCAGGGGGAGCTGGAAAAGTCTCACACACCCCTATGGTGGTGTTCCCCATCTCAGAGCCACAGCTTCCAGAGGGGTTGTTTGTACAACTGGAGTTTCTGCAGTGGCTTCATCCATCCCCCAGATCCCTCGCTCTCATCCCAGCTGTATTTTGGAAGGATGCTGGGGTGTGCATGTTCTCTGAGCTCTCTGCTTCACAGCAGCACCAGGAATGAGCAGAGGAGGAGGGGCAGGACCTGCTGATGTGGCCAGCTGCAAATGGCAGATGCTAAAGGTTCAAACACTCTGCAGAGCATTGCCAAGACGCACTTCAATCACACAGGGTGCAAATCATGAATGGTTTGGGTTGGAAGGAACCTTAAAAATCATCTCATTCCAACCCCTACCATGGGCAGGGACACCTTCCACTAGACCAGGTTGCTCCAAGCCCTGTCTAACCTGGCCTTGGACACTTCCAGGGATGTCTTAGGTGTGCTCTTGAATTTTCCATGCATTTCTTGATCCCATCCTTATTGCCTGCCTACCTTATCTCCACCACTGCAATGTGTTATTCCTATTGGGAATGTGGAAATGTGGCTCTGTGTGGATAAGGTGACATGAAGAGGTAGCTTTCAGAAGGTGATGGGCCTGTCAAGTAAATGCTGAGGGCAGATTTCCTGATTGTCCAGGCAGACCAAGCTCCACACGCCTGGGCAGCTGCTGAGCTGACAGTCTGTGCTGGTGCCCACAAACTTGGGCATTCCAGCCAAGAAAAGGACAGAACTGTATCCAAACTCCCCAGCCAGAGCATCACTGGTGTTCGTGCAGACAAACTCCTGACTGATCTCGTACCAGTGGGGATTATGGGCTTGACTTGATGTAGAACAACTTCTGATGGCAAACATGGGAGTGGGGTGTGTTGGCCAGTTGGAAGTTGTTTTCTTTGGTTTGTTTGTTGTTGGTATTTTTGTGAAGATTTTTCTCAAAGCTTTTAGTGCTGGTACCTTTTTGAGCTCCAAATTTGGATGAATAAATGTCCTGGTGAACAAACCCCAAATCTTTGCCAAACCACATCTTCTGGGAAGGAAGGGGGTCGGCCCCTGAGACAATCCTTGGAGAGCCTTAAGGGGACAAGTTGTTCATGTTGACTTTCAGAGGCCCTTTTCTCTAATTTCCCTAAACTCAGAATCTCACAGAACCTTTCTCTGTGTCATGGGGCCGCTTTTTTTTTGTAGTGTTGGGAGAGGATTTTTCATCTGAAAGCTGATAGGACTTTTCAGGCTCTCCCAGTCCCTCAGACCTGAAGGCACAGTGGTCTTCCTGATGGGCCATGACTGGACTTTTCAGGGTGTTTAACTCTGGTGCATGATAGCCCAGGCTCTGGTGGTGATGGGGATGTGTGGCCATTTCCCTTTTTTCTCTGTGGCGTGTTTTGGGGAGGAAAAAAAGCAGCACAAAGGATTTGGAGAAATTTTCAGTGACTGAAGACCACACAGGTAAAGCCTGTCTAAGGGTAAGTGCCAGAGATGTAGTTCAAAGAAAATAAAAGTTTTGTCTGCGTGGCTTTTCCACAGGGCAGGGGATCACCCAGGACAGCATGGGGAATTTTCCTGACTAAGAAAGCTTAAATCAGGAACAAGACTCCTTGAGATGACTGTTCAAAGCCTCTGGGCTTTTTTCACTCTTTAAATGCCCAAACTAGGCTGATAAAAACTCACACAAAATCATGGAGAGCCCTGAGTACCACTCCACGATGGTTATGCTGGTCAGACTCTTTGCCTGGCACTCAGGGCACAAAAACAAGGAGGGAAAACACATAAGAAAATTGAAAAAAAAGAAAAAAAAAAGTGCCATGGGGACCGTGCACCACCCACATGGAGAGCTCCAGATGTTCCCAGCACCAGCCCAGCAGCCACCAGCCCATTAGACGCTCATTAACAAGTGTAGACGTTGGCAGCAGCAAATCTGGGGGCCCGCAGTCTGCAGAAGTGCCCCTCTCTTCCCTCCCCAGCCCTCGCTTTGAAGATCCCCAGCCTCCTGCTGACACACATCTTATGGAGATGCCTCTAAGTGAGAGGTTCCTCAGCACCACCCGGTGCACTGAGGGTACAGCCTCTGAGGATGGATGGTATCCAAATGTTTGGCAGGAATTCCAACTTTCCTTACTTTTAGGCGTATCTGCGGCTTTTTGATACTGTAAACAACTGACATAGGCATGGAAGAATAGTGTATCTGAAACAGTTTATACAAAAGAATTCCATCTGTCAGTCTGTTTACAGTTCACATGTGAAAAGGCAAAAATCTTTAAAAGGAAAACCCCGAGGGGAAAAACATTTATATGTATAAATATGTGTATATATACCCCATACATATATATATAGGATATGCTACAAATAATTGTTGAAGTGGAACAGTATCAGTGTAGATTTTCTTTTTCTCTTGAATGCAGTATTCTCTTTTTTTTTTTCCTGGTGTAAATTAAATTTTCCCTGTTTGCTTTCTAACTTATTCAAAACAGCACAAAGAAAGCAGACTGGAATTAAGAGGGTGGTTTGTTTTTTTTTTCCTTTTTCTTTTTTTAACAAAACACTTTCCAGTTTTAAAGTTGTCTTAAAGCTTCTTGAAACTGTGCATAAGATCATGGTATTGCAGTAAAGAAGAAATACTGCTATTACACCCTTGAGAATAACCTTGAAACCCAGCTGCTGTGTTATCTGAAAGGGGATTTTAGAAATTGCTGTGAGAGTTTTAACTTCTGCTTGGACAGACACCAAGGAAAGCCAGAAACGATCCAGGTTTTGTGTCTTTTCTCAAGGGAAGGAAAAATCCTGCGTAATTATCCACCTCGCTCCTAAATGCCAAAAGGCAGAACCCCAGAGACAAACGTGGCAAAGGCCTGATTTTGTAAAATTTGTGCTCAGCTGAACCAAACCTGGATAATGCACAAGGTCATGCATAGGTGTCACACAGGTAACAGGCACAAGCAACCAGGGCTGGTTTTAGCTCTGCTTTTCCTCTCTCTGGACCCAATGCTGTGGGTGCAAACTGCATTAACGTAATTTGGTGCTTATCAGGGGTGAGGGATTTTTCCTTGGCTGAGAGGATCCCTGTACGGGATCACAGAATCCCAGAATCCCCTGAATTGGACGGGACCCACAGGGATCATTCCCCACTGCTGGTGGCAGACACGTGCTGAGGACCAGGGCTCTGGATACATCACCAGGCAGGATGTTTCAGAGACCAGACGTGGGTTTTCCACCTCTGGAACATGAATTTTCCGTGGACGTGTGTGACAGTCCCTTTGACATCACGCTCAGGGAAGCTGGGAAGGCTGTGAGAAAAGGCTGTTCTCCCAGGAACTGCACCAGCACCATTCCATGAGCACTGTGTTGATCCAAAATGCAGCAAAAGTCCCATCCTAGGCTCCCCTTGCCCTCCTGGCCTTGCTGGCTTGGCTGCTGCACATCTCAGGCCCTGCTCTAATGGCCAGGGCTGTGTTTTGCTGTTTGTTTTTCGGAGCCCCACAGATGAAGCGAGATGGGTAACAACACAAATATTTACATGTGGCAACCGTTTGTTTTAATTGCATGGGATGAAATCAAGGTTTTCTGTTGCCCCCACAGCAAGGGGAGGAAGTGGGGGGTGTTTTTATGGGCATTCCAGAGCCCAGCCAGCCTTGGGAGGTGAAGGAACAGCGTTGCCCACCAGCTTGACCAAACATGTGCTCCTCATATTCCTCCACCATGAAACAGCTCTTTTTTATTGTGTCTTGGCAGGGCTACGAGCCTGCAGTCCTGGTACCGTAACATCCCACTCCTGCGAAATTCCGTGGGGCCAAATTCCTCCTGTTCTGTCTCACAGGGAGAAGGAACAAGTGTGGAGCAGGAACACACCTGTGCCCACCCTCCTGCCGATGTTATGAGCTCCGGGAGACCCTCTTTCTGCTCCATCTCGCACAGAGGACAGCCCCAAAGAGCGGGAGAAATAATAAATACGACGAGGTTTCTAATGGGACGTTGTTGCCAGTATGTGGAAGCTTTATGGGGCAGTTGGGGCTGGTGTTGGCTGTAATTTTTTCCCAAGAGATTTGCCCAAACTGAAAACACAGAGCAGAAAAAGGTCACCTTTTTGGAATGTCGTGTTTGCCAAATCACTTCCTATCTCCTTACCCGAGCTGTGTGTGATCAAAACTGTTCAGTTGCTAAGACACAATGAAAAAATTGAAGGAAAGATGCTGATTTTTTTAACATTAAGAAAGAAGAAAAGAAAAAAACCAAAACAACCAGAAACAAACATTTTTAGGGAAAAGTTCATAATAATTATGTTCCCACTGTTTGCCAGCCTGTGCCTTATTTTACGTACTATGAAGAGCTATGTTGAAATGATATCACAGATTCTCCAAGACCAGGGATATTTCTTAAAGGAAAAGGTATATTTCAGAAATATGGATATGTGAATTTTTCTCTTCCTGTTTTGGGAGATGCTGTCACAGTCTCACAGTCTCTGAGGCCAGCACTGCTATGATGGGAGCATCCAAAGGCAGGAAATGGAAATTAAACTTTTAAACTGATATTTTCAATTTTTATTAGTTTCACCTGGAGAGGTGAGAATGTGGTTTTCACCAGAGATACCCTTCCTGGGCAGAGCTACTGGAAGACGTTCAGCTTAATTTTAGGAGAAGCCTAAATTGGACTACCTTGTGCTGCCAGATGTGGATCCCAAATAAACTCTCTGCTGAGAGGCAGCTGTGCTGCCATCCCCGAGGACGCCTGGCCTGTGCCACCACCATGTCTGGACATTTGATGGGTCAAATGGGTGCCTTTGTGCACAAAAGATCCACCAGACTTTCCCGAGGCAACCTGGCTTCATGCAAAGAACCAGCTGGGAGCCAGTCTTGCCGCTCATTAGAGAGTGGCAGTTTTATTTGTCTTTTTAATTTATTTGGCACTTGAAGGCTCAATTCTCTTTCTTTTGCCATCCAGCCCCTGCCTGAGGGTGTCTTCTGTGCAGCCATCCCTGTTTTTTAATATGGTGTCGGGTGTTGGTGATTTATGGGTCGTTTGTTTTTGCTTGAACAGGAGTCCCAGAATTTCAAGGGCTTCATGATACCTCTGTTTTAGGAAAAAGGGTCCAAGGAGGTGGCGTGGGACTTCAGTTAGTACTGCAAGACAAGAGAGAGGGATGCTCCACCCATGGTGTGGACACCCAGACAGATGCCGAGGTCAGCCTGTGAAGTCTTTTGGGTGTTTATGAAATCCTGTCTGGGACTAACAGAGAGCTTTGAAACACCATTTGGCAGGAGGCAAAGCCAGTGGATGAAGGTGGGTTTTTCCCTAGTCAGAATTCCCATTGAAATGGGGGACAAAATCCCCAGAGAAAAAGAAGGCACAGACCCCCTCATCTTGGCCACATGGGGATATCACACTGTTGGTGGCTGTCAGATAAAACTGTGGGGCAGGACAGGCGAAGCAGGTGAAGGGAGGTTGTTTCTTTTCCTTGTGAATTAGAAACATATTATTTAACAACATGGAGCAGCCTTGACCAAAGGCAGGTGAAAATGCAGATAAATCCAACTTGCCTTGCTTGCTGGCATCCTGGGATGGAATCATCCCGTAGAGCTGCTGGTATTTAAGTGGGACAAGGAGTCAGGAGTGTGGGATCCCTCCTGAATCAACACCGGCACCTCAGCCAGTGGGGAGTTCAGGTCTGAAACAGTCATATGGTTAGAAAATGAGTAATTACCATGATCAGCCTGACTGTGCTGACGCACCCCCCACCTTCCCATCAATGAAGGCACAAACCACCTGCCCAGGAGAATTAACACCAGTGGGCTCCTCCCAGTTTTCCAGCAGTGACACCGTTTCCCTTCCAGGTCTCCCATCCTACTTGTGGTTGCAGCCAGGTGAGAGCAGCTGAAGGCCCATGAGTCCCCCAGCCCCAGCTGGGGGTGACCCTTGGGCAGTCCTTGGACAGGGGACAGGTTGTGCGTTGAGATGGCCCTACAGGGACAGAGAGCATGGAAGGCAAGGACCGGGTGGGAATGCCAAGGGTGGGAATGCCAAGGGTGGGAATGCCAAAATACACAGCGTGGAAGCAGGAGCTCAGAGCCTTCAAACTTCCCTGCATAGCCGACGTCCCCTCCCTCTTTGCTGTGGAGGAGCTTTGCTGTCCTGGCTTGGGATGGCCGGACACAGTTGGGATGGCCGGACACACGCACGCCTTGGTGATCTCCACAAACACAGCCGGCCGGGCCATTACATCAGCCCTGGGTGGGGTGGCCCGGCCGGAACGGCCTCCAGACAGCGCAGGATGTGACCCGCTCCGCCAGTCCGGGCTCTGCATCCCGGGATCGCACACAGACAGCTCCCGGGCTCCAACCCCCCTCCCTCTTTCCCTCCCTCCCTCCTTCTCTTCTTTTAACCTCTTGTTTCTAAAGTGGTTTCTAAAATAAGCCCAAGCCTCGGCAGCTGCGAAAGGCGTTTGCTGTCAGAATTGGCCCCTGTGCAGACGGACTGGATACTGCAGGCGCTTGTTTTGCATTTTAAGCCTAAACATTTTTCCCCCCCCCGCTTTTTGCAGTTCAACTCTTAGTTTTTAATAGTCCTTGTCATGATGGAAAGTGCCAGACTCCAGCTGTTCTTCCCAAACCTCTGGGAGAGGCCTGGATACATCTAGTTCTCATAAATCCTGAATCCAGTTCTAGCAAGTCTTTAAGCCTGACCACTACGCTGCCTGGGCAGTCTTTGATTGAAAACAGGAGCAGAGGAAGAAAAGAGGAAAGTGGGGAAATAGAGAAAAGACTTCACACTTGTAGACTGTTTCAGGAAAAGCCACCAAGAGGCACAGGATGTAAGTCACACTGGGATGAGAGTCGGAGTGTTCTCTACAGCCACCTTATAAACAACTTGTGGCATCAGAGAAAAGGATAGTGAAGACAGATTGTACTCAAAAACAAAAGCAGGATTCACCTGGCTTCCACAGAAAAGGGCTGGGAAAATGTTCTTGTGCCAGGAACTTTGAGGACCTGCATAAACGAGATGCAGAGATCCTAAATGTCTCTCAAGGATCTTCAGCTGGGATGAACTGGTCTGGGCTCTGAACATCTGACTTATGTCTGTTGTGGATTTGGCCTTCAGGGTTGAAAAAGAGCAAAAGAGAAAAAGGAAAGAAAGGGAATGCAAGAGTACACTCTCATTTAGGAAATAATGTACCCAACAGTGCCAGTGCATGTCTTCCCCAGTGCTTGGTGAGCAGTGAGAGAGTTTAATCACACAGAGCACTGGCATCTCTGAGCTGGGTTATTCCTTGAGCTGTTAAACCCTGGAAGTCCTGTGGGATCCAGGCACTCCCCATGCTCAGTGATGGGTTGGATTCACCAGCACTGGTGGGGACCTGCAAAAGGCTCCTCTTGAGTTTGAAGAAGGAGCTTGTTAAATCCGTGGGTGGGATTATGTTTTAAATCCCTTCCTGGTGCTCTGGGAAGCTGATCCAGGCCTCTGCAGTCTTTGCTACAGACGTGTCAAGAGGCAAGGGATGATAAAGGTGTTCCTGTGTGTCCTTCCTGACCCATGGCATGGAAGAGGAAGAAAGGAACCCTACGTTTCTTGGGAATAAGATAGAAAATAGCCAATGACCACTTAGCGTATAAAATATCCAGGACAGGACTACACTGGCTTTCATGCAGTGGGAAGGACTGAAACCTTGGCCAAGTTCATTACCATCAGCATTCATGGAAACTTTTGCTGTTTGCCTCCGTGTGTGAGACCTCAGGAACCAACACAGGGAGAACCACAAGGAAAGAAAGGTACAATAAGCTGAACATAGGTACACAGCCCTCAACCTTCTCTTAGTTACTAGACAGAGATCCCTTCCAGCAAGGAACAGAGAGATCAGGCAGTAGCATTGAAACAGGCACGTGTTTGGATCATGGAAAACCAGTAACTCGGGGGAAATGTGGAAATCAAGTGCCCTGTGACAGATGGATGGGCAATGGCTTTTTAAGTATCTGCATTTCAAAGGAGCATAAACACCAGATTCTGCAAGTGCAGCTTAACCTCACCTGACTCCAGGGACACCTTTCCACTGCCTCCAGTGCCTGTTGGATGGGGCCTGTCAGAGGCACAAGTTTCCGTGGAGAAGCCGTGCACTTAAGCAGCTACATATTTAAATACTCTAGATGAGCCTCCTTCCTGGATTTCCCAACATCTGTGCTTCCTCGCCTTGGAAGCCATCCCTCTCTTGGATCTGGACACTCGGAGTGTGCGGAAATGAGCGGGAGCAGCTAAGGACAGCATTTGTGCAGTGGAGCAGAGCTCTTTGCAGCGATACGGGAGAGCACCTGTGGGTGCTCTGTGACAGCTGCAGCTGAAATTTCATTATCGCTGCCGCTGCATTAGTTGGGGCATTCCTCCACATGGCAGGAGGGATGTTGGGAGCGCACAGGACGAGGCAGAATGCTCTTCTTCTTTTCTCCCTTCTGTCTGTAGCCTGTGCCAGAGCTGTCTTGCTCCTTGTGGAAGAGCCAAGCTGATGCCAAAGATGGTTTTGCTGCGTGGCTCATTTCTTACCACAGACACGTTTCCAGTGCTGTTATAAAGCTTATCTCCTCCTGTTATTTCCCAATATCGAATCACAGTAAGAAAACAGATCCCCCTTTGCTGAACACAGGTAGTATTACACTGGGGAGTGTTAATGGCTTAAGCAAAGATTTTTCCACCTACAGGCGAGTGACTGATAGTTTATCCATCTGCTGCGTAAAACCAATGCTTAAATCCCAGCTTTAATGGGTCATATCACCTGTGGTTTCAAAAAAACTCTGGATTTTCCCCCGAAGGAAGATGCAAAATAATGAAAATTAGTACTTGGAAGTGAAAGGGATTTTTTTCAGTTCAACAAACAACCGGGAGCCCATCACTTTTTCAAGTTAAATTGTCTTGAGTGATTTTGTCGTAGGTCAGAGGGAGGTCAGACAAGTTAGGCTTGGTCTTTTTCCTGCGTTGTCGTCTCTCAGCAGGAGGAGGAAGTTCACCTCAGCAGGTGTCATAAACACCAATTTCCCAAAATTTCATAATCATTTAGATCTAATTACAAGACACACATGGTTTTTAACTTTCCCCATGAAGACTTTGGGGAGTGTCCACCACTAATCCAAATAAGAAGGAATTTGCAGTGATTTTGATGGGTTTGCATTTTTAATCCAGGAAATTCAGTTTAATTCCAGAAACTTATTTTAACAGGCTGTGTTGCTCCAGGTCAGTTCACTTACTGCAGCACCACAGAGACAGGGGAGGAGATGGCTTTTGCACTTTTTTCCAGTGTGTCCATCAGGAAAAGACACATCAATAAACTGGGCTGTGGACAGAGTGGACACTTGTGCTGCTGCCTCAGTCTCTGCCTCCTGTGACAGAAATTCCCCTGCTCAGTAGCCATCTGTCCCAAATCTAAAAGGCTGCGAGAAAGCCCAGTGGTGCCAACTTTGAGTTCTCAGTTCATTTTAAGAACGTAAAGGGTGTCACAAAGCCAAGAATTCTATTTTCCCTGGAGGTCACCGAAACTGCCATGAGTGATAGCAGCATTCTTAGCCACAGGTATCTCATGGTAGACTCCTCATGACATTGCCTGAGCTGTTTATGGCCTTCGGGGATGACTAAGACTGGGTCACTTACTTAAAAATCCCATTTTAGATTTTGGCTGGCGGTGTTTGTCTCTCTACACTCCACCTGCCAGAGCTGCAGCTCTGCACTGGTGCCATCTGAAGGCCGTGCTGAGGTGTTTGTCCTCATGGATGTCCATGGTCCCCCTCTGTTCTTCAGCCTGAGGGGACAATTCACTGCCTGCAACCCCCAGGTGGATGCTGGTGTGTAAGTAAAGAGCAATTTGCCTTAATGGAGTGGCACAGGACAGGGATACCTGATTTACTTCATCTCTGGCACCGTGATTTACTTCATCTCTGGCTGCCCCTTCCAAGGGAGCTAAGCCAGCACAGAGAGGGAACACTGCTAATGTGGACACTACAGTTATCCTTATCTCAGCTTTCTGTCCTTGCTGGTCATTAAATTATCCCACAGCCCATCACAGACAGGCCTGAAACATCCACAGCTCTATTAATAAACCTTCTGCAGTAGTAAATCCCTGGGCCTGACTGCGGACTGTCAGTACCTCCTCTGATTTATTCCCCGTTTACCCACCTTTTGCTTCAGGGATAAAATGGAGCAGCCGCCAGTTCTGGTCCCTCTGTGGCCCCTCAGTGACAGCAGTGACAGCCTCGGAGAGAAGGTGCTGAGGCCCCCCATGGTTTGTGAGCATTTGCCAAAAAAAAAGAAATTAAAAAATCTTCATGTGGAGATGCCCAAATGCAGAATATGCTTCTCACCCAGCATCTGTGGGCCCAGACCCACATGTCAGCCTAGAACGGTGGAAGAAACTTATTCCTGATCGTTTCTGAAGTTCATGAATCATCTTTGCCATAAACATGGGCAATATCACCATGAATTCGGGCGTGTGCAGCTGGGCCTCCAGGGAAATGCAGGGAGATTGCAGAGGAGCAGCTGAATACGAGCCCAGTGTGTGCCCAGGTGGGCAAGCAGCCCAATGGCACCTGGCCTGGATCAGGAATAGTGTGGCCACAGGACCAGGGAAGTGATTGTCCCTCTGTAGTGGGCACTGGTGATGCCACCAAGTGCTGTGCCCAGTTCTGGACCCCTCAGTGCAAAAGAGACATTGAGGGGCTGGAGCGTGTCCAGGGAAGGGAACAGAGCTGGGAAGGGGCTGGAGCACCAGGAGCGGCTGAGGGAGCTGGGAAAGGGGCTCAGCCTGGAGAAAAGGAGGCTCAGGGGGGACCTTGTGGCTCTGCACAACTCCCTGACAGGAGGGGGCAGCCGGGGGGCGTCGGGCTCTGCTCACAGGGAACAGGGACAGGACAAGGGGAAACAGCGTCAAGTTGTCCCAGGGAGGTTCAGGCTGGACACCAGGAAGAATTTCTTTGCTGAAACAGTGGTTAAGCATTGGAAGGAGCTGCTCAGGGAGGTGGTGGGGTCTCTATCCCTGGAGGCATCCAAGGAATGCCTGGATATGGCACTTGATGCTCTGGGCTGGTGACAAGGTGAGGATCAGTCACAGGTTGGAAGTCGCTGATCCCACAGGTCTTTTCCAACCTCATTGATTCTGAGATTCTGGGATTGAAGGGACTGTGAAAGTCAAAGAGAATTTAAGGAGGGAAGGTCCTGGCCAGGAGGTGACTCTATCCCAAAGCACCAGACGTGCATGCTGGGGCTCTGGGGCTTCCCAAGGGAAGCCACGAGGCTGCTGACCTGTGCTCCAGGGTCCTGACCATGGTAAGGAAGAATGGCCCCGCTTTCTGCTGTTCACAACTGACTTGTCCCTGGAGGGGGGGAAGCTTAATTGCCTGTCTTGGCCTGGACAACACTTAAACTCATTTTCTGGACTCCAGGGGGATTGTGGTTGGCCTGTATCAGCCCCAAATACACTTTGATTCATTTTATTTCCTGGACTCCTAAAGGGATCCTTTTTTTTGGCCTGTTTTGGCCCCAAGCCCTGTTTGATTCACTTATTTCCTAGACTCCCAAGGGACTGTGGTTGGCCTGCTTTGGCCCTGTCTTGCTGTCGCTTTTCCATGCTGGTATGCAGTGCATCTGCACGCTTTAGATTCCTCCACTGCTTGTGCTTTCACTGTAGGCCAAGGCTGGATGTATTTTGCAATATTTCGGGAAATATAAACACAACTTGGTCTGTCCCCATGCATTCACCTTGCTGAGATTTTCCTGCAGCCTTTCACTGCTTCATCTTTCCCATTATTGTTGCATGGCAAGAAGCACCATGAACTCAGTGTGGCCAGCCCCTTGCTGGAGAGATGTTCCCTGTGGGATTTGCAGCAGGGAGCACCCCGAAAGAGGAAGGGAAGGACCCAAAGAAGGGGAAAAGGTGGGGAAGAGCTACCACCTACATGGCTACTGTCCCTATTAAAGGTGATTTCATGGTTGTGTAGCTTTGTCACTGAGCCTGCCAGCTGCTTTGCCACCACAAGGGAACCACAGCTGTGAGGAGATGTCCCCGGTCATGCCAGTCCTGGTAGCATGGGTGACACACGGGGCAAGCCAAGGTGTGGGACTGGCTCTGTCATCGTCTCACAGGTGACTTTATTGCACAGCCGTCCCTCCAGAGCCATGAACTAAGGAGCTGCCACAGCTGGTGGCCCTTGCTCAGCACACACAGAGCATAAAGCACAATCCCCACCCCTGCTCTGGCACTACTGACTGCCCTGTGTTACCTTGTACAGCCCCTGAATGGCCATGGACTGGTCCCTGCTTGGTCTCTGTTGTGATGGAGCACCAATCCCTCCTCTCCACACAGTTACAACTGAGCAGGAAGCTGAGATGCAGATGGCCTCTGCTCCATGGAGAAGATGTGCAGAGAAAAAGTTCTTCATGCTGTCTCTGAAAAAAAACCCGATTTTTTTCTCATGATGTCACTTACCTCTACTGCATCAAGTTGAATGGTGACTTCCCAGTCCCAAACCAGTCTGACACTGGGAGTAGTGGCAGAACAAGCTGAAGAGGTGATGGATATTTCCATTCCTCTACCTCCTACCCCTCCTACCTCTTCTCGAACACCTCTTGGACTTCTCCAGCCACCTCTTGATGATCTGTGTCTGATCACACTGAACTCAGCCTGTACCAGTGTCCCTTGTCCTGGCAGAACGTGCTGCCAGCACACACAGTGTGAGCACTAGGAGAACAAACAGCTAGAGGTCTGGCTTCCCAGTTAGAAGCCCAGCTCAGCTTTGGAGAGCTTGTGACAGTGTCCAACGCTGACATCTGTAACTCTACAATAACACTTTGCTTTTTGCTCCTGAAATTTCAAAGGAAATTGTCAGAATATTGAAAGGTTTGTTCCCCATTAAAATCCTGAAGTTTAAAGCTGCCTGGGGCAGAGTCCCAGGCCAGACCTGTGCCCTCCAGAGCACACGTGAGAATAAAGTCTTGCTTTCAATAACAATATTGTCCCAGCACTGCAATAACAGACCTATTTTATTTCTTTTATAATTTACAAATATCACCACAGCGCAAACTCATTCCGTATCCCACCAGAACAGCATTGCTTTCCATATAGACTGTCTGGAGATAAATGTTTCATCACAGAATTTATTGTTTACAGAGCTTACTCATTTACTGTGCAACTCCTTTTTATCAAGATCTCATTTCAGAGCCTAAGCAAGAAAGAAATCCAATAAATCCAAGAGCCTGTTAATGCTGTGAGGAGAAAGCAGCTCTTTACTGAGTGAGCAAGTTTCATTGTCCAATTGTCCCAGGAAATTTAAAGCAGAATGTGTTTTTGACAGCTTCGTTAATGGGACTTTTTTTTTTCCCCTTGCCAGAAATTCGGGCATAATTGAGACATAGTGTTGAACTTCAAATGTTTCCCTGAGACTGGAAGAGAGGACTTGATGAAGCATGTAATATGGCATAACCTCCCAATTATTCACACGTTTAGATAACCATAATCACACAACGCCCATCACAGCCAGGAGGTTATTCCAGGCAGATACTGGCAGGGGCTAATGGACAGCATATTGCAAGGGCAAGGAGGCTTTGGAAGGAAACATTAATCAGAATTTGGTAGCAAAGTCATCAATCACAGCTTAACAAAGCTGTCACACCGCTGCAGTCCCGGGACCTCGATCAACTCAGAGTTCAACTCATCAGTCTCCAAGAGCAGAACTCAGCAAGGGAGAATGGCATTGCCTCAGTGTGACTGTCCCCAGGATACCCAGCCCTTGGCAGCGTGGCTTCTCCAGGGAAGAAGCAAGAGAAATCATCGCCAGGATTTGTAATAATTGGGTTGTGTATTTTTCAGTCAAACGACGTCGCTTTTGATTATCACTATTTGATGTTTGCTTGGTCTGGGTTTGAGAAACAAAACTGCATTCTGCTATTGGAAATCATTCCAACCAGGAGCTTTTCTAACTGCTTGCTGAGACACCCATAGCAAATTGTGACGTGAGAAATGTACAGCAGGAGCGCAGCAAGCAGATGAGAGGTTGTGATTATTCCCGTTTCCCAGGGACCATGAGATCTTGTCTGGGATGCAGTGTCCAGGTTTGTGTCCCCAGCACAAGCAAAATGCCAATAAACTGGACTGAGTTTAGCAGATGGCCACCAAGACGGGCTGGATGTCCTATAGGGAGGTGCAGAAGGATCAGATCTTGTTCAGCCTGGGAAGTGGAAGTTCATAAGGGGACTTGAACCAGTCGGGAGTTTGGAGAGTGAAAAACCGGAGGTTTTCTAGATGTGGCTGGAAAAGCCCTGAGCAAACTGATCTGACTTCAGTTCTGACACTGAGTTCCAAACCTGCCAAGTCTCTCCCAGCATGAACAGTGCTGCAGTTCTGTGGCTGAAGGAAGAATGCTCTGTTCTCCACACTTTCAGGAGGTGCAAAATGGGGCAAGTGTTCAAGTAGCAGCACAGAAGACTGAACTTTGGGGTCAGGACCTGCGACACCTTTGCCCAAGGCCTGGCTGGGAGGTTGCACCATGTCTCACTCATGGGCTCCAGAGCATCTGGGAGTTCTGTTTCTTGTGTCCAGGTACCTATCCCAGTCTTTTAGACAAGTCCCACGCCCACATCCTAGATTAAGGCCAGCCAGAACTAGTCCTGACACTGCTCCTGGACAAGGGCAGTTCTCCTGAGAGATGTTTGCACTTCACCCTTTGCCACAAACATTTTGTGCAGAGTCACAGAATCACAGAATATTCTGTGTTGGGGACCCCCAAAGGATGACTGAGTCCAACTCTCAGCCCTGCACAGGGCACCCCAAGAGTCACCACGTGAGTCCGCACACCTTCTTTCCAAACAAGGCTTTCTTATCATCTGCTCTACTGCTTTTAGGCGCTGCCTCTTGCAGTGTTTTACCTGAGCCCACTCTCTATTTTGTCACGTTTTGTACTCACGATCCTCCCAGTTTTGGTTGTTAGGGGGTACTTCTGTCCAGGCCCTCCCCCAGGGCACAGCAGCAAAGCAGTGCAGGAGTGGGGCTTTTCTTTCATCCTCCAGAGTTGGCTTCAATCTGCACTCTGAGCATTAAAGGGCAGGAGGTGAGAGGTCTCTGAGTGCCTAAGGAATGAGGGAGCTGCTGCAAATGAGTTCCTGAAGACTCAAACTTTCTGCGCCCTCCTCGCATCGTCCCGTGTTGGCCGAGACGTTGGCTGCTTTTTGACAGCACCGGAGCACATGGAAACCTTGATCCACCCAACACATTATGCTGAAAAACTTCATGCTTTGGGTGCATAAAGTTTTCCACATAAACAGGTGGGAGTCTGGCATGGCCGGCACGATTTGGGGCCAGTGCATGGTGTTTTTAACGCTGTGTGGAAAACTTTTGGGTGCTGGCTGTCTTGTGAGGGGTCAAGTGAGTCATTATTTTCGTTGGCTTTCCCCCAGCCAGGGTGTCCCTAAGAGGTTTGTGCGAGGTTCCCCTTGCTCCGCTGCTAGAGCTGAGGAACTCCCTCCTGATGCTGCTGTGCAAAGATGATGAGGGACATTTCCAGGGGAGGGGGGGAACTCCAGCAGTGCCAGGAGACTCCTGTCTCCTCTGGATGAAGGAACAGGAGCAGAAAATTTGCCTTCGTGGTTGGTTTGGTCCGTCACCAAATTGCCAAGACATGGTGTCACGTATTTCTTAGAAACTGGGACCCTCAGTGGTACTTGAGTGGCTCTAAAAGAGAAAACTATGAGCATGGTGAGTCTGTACCTGCCCTGGCTGGGCTGAAGGGTGGCTTTGAAGAAGTGAGACATCGTTGCTGACACATGATGTGAAGCAAAAGACGCCGTGGGATTTAATCGTATCTCACCTCAGCCATGTGTCTTGTGTGCTGCAGGGTGTCCTACCCCAAAACAGGGTAAAACCAAAATCTCCTGAGATATTTGCTGCATAGATAGATGCTGCATATATTCCATTTGCATTCAGGATGGGCTGGTGACTTCTGGGCTTTCTCTGGCTGCTGCCTTGGTTTTGCTTTTACCTGTCAGCCTGTAGCAACGGGGAACTCGGGAGACAGAGGGCCTGCAGATGGTAACATTGCCAAGAGGAACAAACAGTCTTTTTTGGCTGAGGTTCTGTGTTCAGGTAGAAGGGGAATCTCGCATGAGATGGTCACATTTGGCTCCAGAAAAATGGAAGCACTTGAAGGCGCTCCAGAAGGAGCAATAACGATATGGGACACATCACCCACAGGGAAAGGTGGAAAAACCGTGGGTCATTTGCAAGCCCAAGTGCCTAAATCTCTCGCTGGGGCTGCAGTGAGTGGTTTGAGTGTGGCCCAAAGCCTGCTCTGTGCTGCGGTTGAACGGGAGCTGCCGGGATTCCGGCTGGATGTGGAGCTGTCCCGGTGGCGTGCAGCCAAGAGGCACTCAGTGTGCCCAGAGAAGGATGCAGTGAAGGCTTCCCAGCCTGAGGCTTGCCAGGTTTTGGGGCCAGCAGCATCCAAGGGAGGGACCTGGTCATGATCCCATTTGGTCTCCCTGAACCTTCTCGGGCCAAAGGGACGGATAGCACTGGCAGCCAGGTCAAGCGGGGACAGCTTTTACCAGGAGCCAAAGCTCCTCCTTACACCTTCTTGAGTGGAAATGAGACTGTTCTCCCACCACACCCACGAGGGGAAGGGAGGGGACAGGGTGGGGAATCGTTATTTTAGTCATTAGCTGATGGGGAATTTACCAAGGAAGGCTGACCTCAAAATCCCACGGTTTTCTCCCTGTAGAAGTAGCCAGTGTGAGGAAAATGTCACGTACTCCAGGACTGGGACAGAGAGGAGAAATCCCTCTCTGCTTTGGAGGTTCTGCCAGGATGAGCTCCCATGTCCCATAAACAGATTGTGTTCCCACTCTCTGGACTTTTTTTTTTTTTCTCATCACCTGCAGGCCTTGGCTGAAGTCTCTCACTATGGCTGATGGACCTAAATCATCTCCCTTGTGGAAAGAAACCAAACCTGGGTGGAAGGCTGCATCACAGCCTCAGGAGTGCAAAAGGAGAGTGCTTGCAAACACATTTTTTGGGGCTTATCCCCTCCACTGCCTTAACAACAACAAGCATTAGACCCTTTTACCTCAAGTCTGTGCTTGGAAACGATGTTCACATGTACTTTTTCTTAGAACGCACTTTGAGCCTGAAGAATCTTCCACCCAAAGCATTTTTATTTGGTGCTTTACAGGTGATGGCTGTGGGAGGCCCTTCTGCTCGTCTGGTGGCAGGCTGAGGACACGTCCCATCCGACCTGCAGCACGAGCCACCAGGGCCCAACACTCCTTCTGTTTGTTGATCCATCCCAGAGGAGTCACATGAGTGGTTCCCGCTCTGTTATTGTTCCAGGGCTCCATGATGGAGTGTAACATTACATGAAACCTGGGCTGTTTATTTAAACGGAGACGGTCCCACCAGGGTCACAAAGTGACGTCGCGTTTCCCACCCGCCCGACGGAGCTGTGGGGAGACCAGAGGGATTGTGTTTGGGATGCTTTCATATCCCACACAGTAGGCAGAGAGGGAAAGCTGATTTAAAGGGGGTTATTTAGAAAGAACAAAGTCAAGCCATTCTTCTTACATCAGGCCCATCTTGGGAAAATGACTCCTGATGATATAAGCTGCAGATCAAGACACTTAGATGGAGAAAGTGAGTGTGAAAAGCTATTAAAACCCTTTCAAAATCTGTCATAAAAGAGTCATAAAAAGTCCTTTGCCAATGTTCTAGCCAACACAGACTGATCTAGGGTCTTGGAGGTCACATATACAAGCTGATTTACCCCAAAGGAGGGTCTGCTTCATCTCCTGGCCCCAGCATTAAATGATGAATTTCCTTTCCCAAAGTACCCTCAGAGGAAGCCTTGGGCTATGCAAGGCACATAAAAAAGGGAGCCAAACATGGAATCATGATTCATTTGGGTTGGAAAAGGACCTTTAAGATCATTGAGTCCGAAGAGTTAAAGCAGCACTGCCAAGTCCACCACTAAACCATGCCAGTAACCAGGTCTTGCATGGCAAGCTGTGATTCCAAAGGAGAGCATTTGCCCTTGGAATTAGATGGTGGAGATTCACTGGGGTGTTTCCATTGCAGTGCAGGGATGTGTTCCAGTGACAGAGATGCTCCAGCTCCTCCTTGGATGATCCCACCTCTGCATCCAACCCACACCTGTGTCCTGCCACACTCCACGGAAGACCTTCCCAAGACACACATGGAAGACTTCCCAAGAGACACCACAAAAAAAGGCATAGAAAAAATTGTTCCCTGTGAAGGTGATGAGGCCCTGGCACAGGGTGCCCAGAGAAGCTGTGGCTGCCCCTGGATCCCTGGAAGTGTCCAAGGCCAGGTTGGACGGGGCTTGGAGCAACCTGGAATAGTGGAAGGTGGCCCTGTCCATGGCAGGGGGTTGGAATTAGGTGATCTTTAAGGTCCCTTCCAAACCAAGCCATTCCATGATTCTGTATGTCCAAGAGAAGGAAATGTTCATCAGCAGGTGGCCACGGCCCAGACCTCGAGCAGGCTCCTGACCGGGGCTCTGCCCTGGATGTGCTTGAGCTTGGATGCGATGACCCCTGATCCCTGTGTCTCCCTCGCCCCTTGCCCTGCCGTGGATGTTTTTGGAGCAGCCCTTCCCTGGCTGGGTGTTTGTACAGTGACTTGCATAACTGCAGGATGATGATTTTAGCTCAGGGCTCTCGGTCCCATGATACAGGCCGTGGTAATTGAATGCAGCAAGTGCTGTGGCAGAAACCAAACAGGAGTGTAAAAAGGAGAGCTGCCTGTTCAAGGGAAGGAAGGAAAAGCCTCCTGATTTTCTTGTCATTAAGTTTGTCCTGGGTTTGCATAGAGGAAAGGCAGGGAAGGGTGACCTGTCAGCAGAGGTTGCATTACTGGCTCACGCAGGGAGGGGAGAACTCTCTGCTTTCTGTGTGTCTGGGTTCAACGAGCGAATAAAGCAAAGATTTCTTTAAAGATACCCAGCCCAAGCGCACCACAGCTGGGAAGCACACATGAGCAATAGCTTTCACATGCTAACAAATAAAAGAGCCTTGCAAAACAGATGCTGAGGTTTGTGGGGCTGGCACAGGCTCGCTGCTGGCAGGGAGTTAACTCACAGAAAGCTGAAAGGTTCAGCGATGGAAGAGTATCCAGAGACTGTTTGTTCATAAACACAGCTGAGGGCCAGCAACCTGCTTTATCCCCTGCCCGAGCTGCACTGCCCCAGTCATTCCTTGCAGGGTTCCTGCAGGAGAGAAGGCAGATATGCAATTCTTCTGCAGCCCACGCTCTAGAGAAATAATTAAACAGTTTTTCTTAACCTCTTGAACTTTTCATTTATTATTGCCATCCATTATGTCTACCTTCTCAAATAGCAGGATCCTGAAAGCCAGCTCCAGGGGTCAAGGGTTTATTGTTTAATGGAGATAGAACATTCTGTAAATTGCACAAAGTCACAATGTTTAGAAGAGAAGCTTCTGGTGTACTGAATCTTTTCAATTTAACAAACAGTGAGCTTTGACATATGTTCTTCCTCCATAGCAGGAAATTTGGGATAAGTGCAGTACTGGCATGGACATGTTACCAAATCCTTCCTGTAAACCAAATGACATCTGCATTCAAATAAAAACATTCCTTGCACCAAATACCAGGAAATACTAAAAGTATCACTATTCTTCTAAGGTCATGCTAAAATGAAGTTTTTGGCTTTCAGAACACAAAGTAAGTTTGTACAGGGCCAAGACGTTTTGTTCAACACACATTTGCTGTTACAAATCCCAAGAGACATCCTTCTGGGTCAAATATGTGCATGTGTCTGTAGAATTTTGCAAGCATTTAATCTTCTTCATATGAAAAAAGAATAAATATTTTAGGAACGTGGACTTACATTAACAAATATTGCTGTTGCCTTTGTTTTTACTAGTGCTCTGCTTTTCAAAGGCAGAAAAAGGATTTGCTTAAAACAAAGCAAACATCCTCAAAATGCACCATGCCAAAATAATCAAGGGAATAAATACCTGGGATTTACAAAATATGAATATTCTTCGGTAAATAAACTGAAGCAAGAGCAGGCAGGGAGAGGAGGCTGCTGCAGTGATGGGGAGGGAGTGCTGAGTGTAAACACTTTCATCTCATAGATGGCAAATCAAGAACATTTAAAGAAAATAAATGTATGCAGAGCAGATTCTTCCTTCTCATGTTACTTTCAGGGGATTTTACTGCTGATAGTTAACGCCACATAAAACCTTTGGAATTATTATGCCAGCAGATGAAAAACTACAATGGCAGAAAGAGTTTCCCATGGATAATTAGCATAAATATCTGCTTAAAGCTGAGTAATTTGTTCACTGTGCAGGATGTACCTCAGCAGTTTTATGAGCAAACAAACACAGGGAATGTTTTGAATGACTTACATTTGAAACAGCGCAGGCAGATACCAGGGACTGTTCAGAGACTGCCACACAAAAAAAGTCTGCTCTGAGTGAATGAATGCCCGTTCCCACCAAGCTCAGGGCCAGACATCCCTAGGAGGCTTCACCCAGACACATCCCTGCAGCTTCCCACTCAAAGGAACATTTTCGTTTAATGAAAATTTAATGGGAGGACCGGAGGATGCAGGGTTTGGAAATGGAAAAGAAAAAAAAAAAAAGAGAGAGAGAATGAGAGGAAAAAATGAAAATGGAGGGAAAAAAATAAAATAAAAATCAGCATTTTCCAATGTTCTTATTGAAAAAACAAAAAGCAGTTTCCAAAATGGTGATCTTTTCCAAAAGGTCGTTTGGAAAAAAGGTAATTTCTTTTAACGGATACTTTGTTTGACAAGTGTGGCTTGAGGAAGCTGCTGGAAGGTGGCACTGGCTCAGGGGAAGGTCCAGCAGTGTCCCCAGGTGTTGGTCACTCCCACCTCCAGCACTCCTTCAGGCTTCCTCAGAGCACCCCTCTCCTCCAGGGCCAGAAGCTGGGGTATGGTCTGTGCTTCCATTGGCATCTCCAACCTCCCCTGCTCCTGCCAAGGCAAAAGAGAGAGTGAAAGGAGCAAAAATACTCCGTGTGAACAACCTGAAGGGGAGGTGGTGGGTGGTGCTGTAAACCTAATGCAGTCCAAGGCCTGGAAAAGACCCTGAAAATGATCTGATGATTAAATTGTGAGTGGAAGAAAACCCAGCCTTGCAGCCCATGGGACAGTCCAGCTGCAAAGACACAAATATTCAGATTTTAGTGGCGACCCCAACCCACTGAGAAGGCTGCTCATTTCAGTGGATTCCCCACCTGGCCTTTAATTTGTCTGTGATGCTCCCAGGTTCACCTGTGCTTCTTGTGAGTGATATCCCTGCCTTGGAATATCCCAGGCAGGGCATAAGCAATTCCATAGCCTCCAGAGAGAGCTGAAGCAATGAGAAATGAAGATACCCTGGCCTCGTACAGTGTTCACTGATTTGCACTGGCCCCAGCTGCTGCTGAACTCACCAGGACCTTTATATTCTTCTGATACTTGTGCAAGGCTGGGCTGTAATCCTTGTGGTTTCCATCCTGGACCCTCTGGCAAGACCTGAGGGAGGGGAATTGTATATGCACAAATGGGAAAAAAACCCACTTCTGATCTCAAGGTTGTATTTTTCATCTATCTTTAATTAATTTTTTTTTTTAAATTGTTGTTGTAATCCAAGCAGTGGGAAAGCAAAGTAGAAGTGCCCAATGTAGGCAGTAACACTGGTCCCTTCACTGCTGATTTAGAGTTGTCTATTAATCTTTCAGAGAAGACTGATAAGGATGCAGGTTGGCACCTTTGGGATCTGACCAAAATATGACCAGATGGGGAACTCTCAAGGATGGATCTGGGCTCAGCAGTGGTTGCTCACCTGGCTGCAAATCCCCTCGGTGCCCCAGTCCACCCCGACCAGGATCCCAGCTCCTGGCTGGTTTTACTCCATTTGTTATCCCAACAAAAATCTCCCTGTAGAGATCTCCCTCCATCTCTCCTGGGATGCAGCAAAAGGTGTTGCTGGAAGCCTGAGCTGGTCCCACACAGCTGCCCACGTGCTTCAGCCCCGATGGAGCAGCTCAGCTTCCCGGGAAACCCCCCATCCAGGATGCAATCCCGAGGCACTGCTGGAGGCAATCATCCCCCTGCTGAGCTAAACCCCAGCCCCGTGCTGCAGCTTTCCTTCCAAGTGAGAGCTTGGAGCTGCTATTCAGACCTTATATTTAGAAAAATGTGGGAAAAGAACTAGATCCGTTTCAGGGTTTGTATTTTTGTTGGCAGGATATCTGGTATCATTATAGAGAGCAAACCCAGGGTTTTTCTTTTCTTTTTCTTTTTTTTTTTTTAATCTTTTTTTTTTCTCAAAGTATGCATTTTCTTGCCAGAATCATATAGAAGAAGTGGGATCTGATGAGGGGAATTTGTGGCTGAGAAGCCTGAGGGAGCAGCAAAATTATTTCATCATCACATCTTTTGCATGCACAGATGTGTGGGTCCCTGGGCTGGGAGCACTCCCGAGGTCTCCTCCTCCATCCTCCTGCCCCGTGGCAGAACCAGCTCGACCTGGTGATGGAGACACCACATCCTCCCCACGTACTCCCATCCTGACTTTGCTATCCTGCCTGTTAGAAATTTCCTTGAGTTTGCTGCAAGATACATCCAGGCTGGTTTTTCCTGTCACCAATGGATGCAGGAACAGATTATTCCCTTCCTTGGCTGCCATGCGTGACCCCAGGCAGCTGAAGAGCATGGGTAGGGAACTCCTGAAGGGTTTGCAGAGTGAGCCAGGCCTCCCTGAACACTCTGAGCGGGACAGTGAGGTGTGATTCATTCTGAGGGCTGATTTTTGCAGCAGTCTGGTATTTCATACATTCTCGGCAGAGCAGGGGATGTCACCAACAGCACATTTAAGGACAAACCCCTGGCAGGCGCTCTGACACACGTCCTCTGGCAGACACACTTGCGTGTCACTCTTGAGGAGCCTGCAGGACATCTGCTCTGCCAGAAGTCGTGGCAGGGCTCTGGCAGATGGGTCAGCGGACGGCGGGGATGGAAAAACACAACGATCCTGAGAAAACGACACCCGCCCTTTTCTGCTCTTAAAGAATTCACAAAATCGCCACCAAAATACAGGACCGTGGGCTTAAAAAGCAGACAGGGAACCTCTGGGAAAAGCCTCCAGCAACAGGGACACGTCATGTGCTGCCTGCTCAGCTGTCAAGTTAAGGACTTGTCCTGCTATCGCTCAGTCCTCAGAAGGTCAACGACTGGCTTTGCTTATCTCCCAAAGGCACTTTACTCTGGTTAATTGGCACCCCCGGTGACAGGGTGGATGGATGGGCTCCCATCAGGCCTTCCACAGCCATCCCAGCAGGACACAAAGCTTCTCCTCACCTCTGCCTACTCGTATTTTACAGTGTTTCCCACGGAAATACATGGGAAGGACTCACTCG
This sequence comes from Cnemophilus loriae, assembly GCA_013397755.1. Lineage (NCBI taxonomy): Eukaryota > Metazoa > Chordata > Aves > Passeriformes > Corvidae > Cnemophilus > Cnemophilus loriae. The sequence goes on from VZTF01000458.1 coordinate 76,758, forward strand.
TGGGGAATGGATGTGTGGAATGGCATTAATGTCAAGGCTGAATGCTGTGAGAGGAGGGTGGGAGAGCAGCCTCAAGCTTCTCTGTTTGTGTGTCCACCCCTGGATGTCACTGTGCTGCCTGGAGATCGGGCTCATTGCCTCATCCTGGCCCTGTAACACTGTGACAGCACCAGAACAGTATTTGTTCCTTTCAGACAGCACTTTGTCCCTTGAAGGCAGCTCAAGTGCCTTCCCTGTGGAGCACAGATGGATTGAGTGTCCTCTAGGGTGATCAAGGCCATATCTCCAGGCCTGATGCCTTTCTCTTGCTGTGTGGAGATGCTGGGACCAGAAGGAGGCATCAAAGCAATGTCTCCAAACCTCACTTCCCCACTTGCATCTTCTGTTGTGCTGAAGGAAAGGCTCCTCTGGACACTTTCCCTCTCCAGAGAAAGCCTCTGCCTACTGGTGATCCCTGAAAAGGACCAGGTGTTACCTTTTAGTTCCCCATTGGCTCTAATCTCCTTCCTTCTTTGATCCCAACTTTACTTAAAAGAAACCCCATATTTATTTAGCTCCTCTTGGATGTTTTTCAGGGAAGGCTCAGCTATTTGTACCCCCTTTTTGATTTCCCAAGGCTCATGCCCGATGGCATGGCAGGAGGAAAACAAGCCTTCGCCTCTCCCAGGGCTGGGGACAGATTTCTGCAGAGGGGATTTGGGGAGTAAAATTGCTGTACTGTGCTATCCTGTAACTCCATTGGGGAGGGCAATCCCAACAGCCTCAAGGGCTCTTCTTTGCCCTCTAAAAGCCAAACTTCCATGGTCTGCCCAAAGCTCTCTCTTGTTTTCACAAACATCTTCACTTTTGCATTCTCAAAATCTGTTGTTTGCTGGGCAGGGCCAGTGGGGCCGTAACTTGTACCCACTTCCCGAGAGTTCCTCAGAGCTGGGACAAATCCCACATGTATCCATCTCTTCCGTGCTCATCCTGGCTTGCAGAGCCACCATTCCATGCCTGAGCCCTGATATCCCAAGCTCACAGCTCACACGTGGTGTTGGTGACCAGGATCCACTATCTGTGCCGGCAGAGTGCCGCAAAGCCGGAGTCAGAGCCTTGTTTTAAGCAAACAGAAATGTGCAGGACATACCAGACTCCTCGCTGGAAATCAGAGCCATATTCTTCAAAACTCTGACCCTTTGTTCAGACGCCCTTTGGAGACCTCCCGCAAATACCTCACTTGGACTTCCAGATGCAAGAAATTAATTTTATTTTTTTAATTCTGTGCCACAAATCCCTAATTTTGGAATGTGCACTTTTCCTGTGCGGTCTCTGGCTCCTAGAGACTACAAATACATGTGAAATTGCAACAGACGTTGATAAGAAAAGTTTGAGGGTAACCCAACAGCTTTTCAAAGCCTTCTCTAGATAATTTATCCTAGACTGGCGAGTAGCCACAAACTCCATGGTGGGGAAGGAGGCTGCTTTTGATTTAGCTGATGTTTAGGTGTGAATGAGGAGGAGAGATATACGATTAATCACTAGAAGCAGGGAGATGGTATTATTTTGATTCATACTTGACAAGTTTTCTAGGAATGCTGAACTTGAGTAGAAGTGCATGGTGGACCCAGCTGTTCAAACAGTGTGATTAATTAAACTGATTCCATGTGAAAAACAACACTGACTCTCGCTCTCAAATTGCAAATCATTTTCAATATATTGGGGAAGGGCCAGCCCGAGTTTTTATTAATTGCTCTGGAGGTGATGAATCAGGGTTGTCTGCAGAGACCCACACAGGCACGCATTCCTGAGGACGTACGTGATGGTGAGCTGGTTTCTCGGCTGCTTGGAGCAGCAAGGGTTGCTTTCCCGGAGATGCTGCCACTTGCACGCCAGGCAGGGATGAATCCCCGGGGTGCACAAGTTTGGATGAGCCTTCCCCTCCCAACCCTGCTCCGAGAGAGCTGCGAAACTGCAACGGAGCCGGCGCTTCTGCTTTGACCAGCGCTAATAATAAACCCTCCTCTCCCCTCGTTCACCTGCCAAACCACGGCTCTCTCAAAATACCAGCACGCTGAGAGCGGGCCGTGCACTGTATGATTTGCCCAAGACCACACAGGAAGCCCGTGGCCAAGCTGGGAATCGAGCCCGAGGCTCCCGACTCCAGGAGCGGGGCTTGGCTGCCCATCCTGGGACCCTTCCCCACGCAGTGCTGGGGCAACGCAGGGAGATGAGTTGGACAAAAGCACTTTGCCTGCACGTATTTAAACCCAGCCTGATGCTGGGATGCCCTTGCAGCAGGTGCTCAGTGGGATTTATGCACCCCCAGGTGAGCGTGCCGGGGACTTGGCCCCATGAAAAGGTCCAGAAAAATCCTACCCTGCAGTGGAGGCTTTTGATTTATATTTTCTCCGCCAGCTTGTCTGTTTTACTCATGCTGCTGACAAGGAGAGGGATATTTGATCTGTGCTGAGGGGCAGATGTTGAGCACCGCGGAGCAGGAGGCAGGGCTGCTCCTCAGGTGTAAACCTTCTGATGGCCATAAAACGACTTACAGGGGGTGGGAGGGAAAGAAATAGATTAATCTGCCTGGTGCTCACAGATGTGGAAAAATACCCTCGAAACAGCTCGACTGGATGTTTGTCACCGCAGCTGCCACAGAGGGAGAGTGACAGCCCAGCAGCAAGTGCGCCGACACCTTTCAACTCCACCAAATCCCACAGGGCACCCCCGGTACCAGGCAGTGACCCTGTGCTAACTAGTTTCAAATGTAACGTTTGAAATACCTCGCAAATACACATCTGAGCCGAGGTTTCCACCCTGAGCCTGGTGGGGAGGCTCTGAAAGCTTATTGCAAGCACCTGTCTGGTCTTCAGAAGCGTTGATCTCCTACCAAGGTCAACGAGAGGATTTAGAGGGGCTGGTGGTTGCCGCTCTTTCTGCAAAACCCTGATCGCAATTCCAAAATTCGCTACCCGGGGAGCCCTGTTCTGACCCCTCGTGTTTGATCCCAGCAGGAGAAGTCATGTGCATTGAGATGTGTCCCAGACACCTCGCATTGGTGGAGCCCATGTGGCTCCAACCAGCCTTCCTCAGGGGCAAGGCAGCAGGCTGACTCCTGGAAAATATTGCTTTGTGCACCCTCTTCAGACCTTGCAGGCTGCTGTTTCTCCAAAACAGCTGAGTGATAGTTAAAAAATGCTTGCCCTCTTTCCCCTCTCTCTGAAAGGAATGGGAGTCTCTACGGACCCATTTATATTGCTGGCTCAACTGAAGTTAATAGGAATATTCCCCTTCTTCTCCACAGAGGCCACATTTTTCCCTTGGGAGATCTGCAGGGCCATTTACTAATTTCACAGACATCTCAGCAATTCCCCCTTGTCAACCTGAGCTTCTTAGAAATGGAGAATGTGATCCCCCCTCTGTCTCTGGGTGATTGTGACACCCTTGCCTTCATGCTCGTGCTGCTCCAAACAACACATTTTCTGAGCACACTGTGTTTGTCTGAAAATACACCAGGAGGGCTGCCCAATTTGGAAGTGACTTGAATTACAAAAAAAGCACAGCTGTCTTTAACAGCTCTCGAAGCTCATGCAACTAGTCTGCAATTTATTGACTAGGATTAGATGCTTATTGTCTATGACACTTTAAATACCATTACATTGAAGTTTATACAAGAAAGTCCAAGTTTTCAAACTGGAATCTTAGCAATAACAGCTGGACCATTTGTTTATATGATAGACAGAAAAGAATGACTTCTGTAATCTGTGTATTTGGCTTTAGGATTTTCTACGACATGGGGAGACAGAAACCTACCCCATCCCTAATTGAGGATTGTGAGACAGAGCTGAGCAGCACTGGCTAATTTGTCCCTGATGTTGAGACTGCAGCCAAAGCTGGGGTTGAGTCCTTCCCTCACACCTGACGGAGAAGCACTTGAAACCCTCTAGCCCACCTCTGACAGGCAGGGCTAAGTCTCCCGTCTCTCTCCCCCAGGCTGCTCACATTCCGCATTTTGTTTCTAGCATGAAAGACTTTGTTTTAAATCATAATAGTAACCAGGCTGTAATCACATTATAGCACACATGGAGAACTCGCAGAAAGTCATGTGCTTTGGATTTGACATTCTGATTTATGGTTGTGCGCTCCAGTTACACAGCTGCAATCTCATTTTCGACAAAGATGTTTTCTATTTTTCTATTACTTTGCTTCACCCTGTCTTTATGTCGAAGAAAATGAAAGCCACCAGGTGAAGCCGGCACAAGAGGACAAATGTTTGCATGTTCTGGATCAAAACCATGATCAAATATTTTATGCTCTCCTTTCATAAACAGCTTTCTACAGGCACATGTGGAAGGGGTGTAGATTCTTCATTTTGAGCCATTTGAAGTTAAAAAAAAAAAAAAAATTCCAGACTTCTATTTATTCAGAAACTAGATCAGCCTATGAAATTCACATCCCAGCCACTTGATCACGGTGACTTCACCGAAGAGGGAAGAGGTTGCAGAATTACTCCTCAGACAGTTGAACAGCCTCTCTGCTTGACGGGACCCAAAGCTGCTCCTTGAGTAAATTTCACTCCTGAGCAAAGCCCAGCAGAGGTGGCAAAGCCTTTCCCTGCTCAGTTAATTGTAGATTGCAGTCATTAGCCCTTCCCTCTGTCAGTAACCCGTTGGCTTTGCATTCCTAGGAAGAGTAGCAGCATTCCAGCTTAATTTAAAAAGTGAGCACTTTTGCAGTAAATTGCATTAACGTTGGAAAGGGGCCAGAGCTTATGTTTTACATGAACCTCTCTTGTCTAGAGCAGAGTAAAGAAAAGAAAATGTCATCAACATTCTTTTCACAATTTAAACACTGATGATCTATCTTTAGGGCCAATGCTGGCTGAGCATTATAGAGAGCACGAAACCACCACTGAGTCCCTCACCAGGGGTAAATTACGCGTAGCAAACTCATAAACCTTCAAGTGTGGCATAAAATTTTACTCAGGCCATCATTTTCAGTATGGGTTAGGAAGGTCCTAGATGGAAAACATATTTCTGGTGGTTCTAGAGCATGTGTTAAGGAGCTGAAAACACACATCAGTGGAGCCTCCGTGGGTCAGACATTGACCATGAGTCCTCACTGCACCAAGGCTTTGACTGTAGACCCCCTGGGCCAAGAGCCCCCTTGGTCTCGACAATGAGTTATGTTATCTACTCTGTAAATTCTGTAGGCTCTAAATGAGGGAAGTTTCTCTCTTCAGGACAGTGCTGCTCCAAGCTAACAATTAAACATAGAACTAGGACTCAGTAGAGCTGAGCCATGAAATGGAGAGTCAGGGTGTTGGAAATGCCCCGTGGAAGGAAAACTCCAGAAATTCTGTGTACATCATTTCTGTACTAGAATTTTTAAAAAATCACTATTTTTTTTTCCTAGACCAGAAGTTCCCAATTATCAGGGAGTCAGTTCAACCACAGCCTTCAGCTGCTTCTGCAGGGACAGGTATCAGTGAAGCTGAGAGGAGACACTGCCCTGAGCCATGGTCTAAAAGGGACCTTGGTGACAATATCCACTGCTCAGTTTTCCATCAGCAATAACTATTCTCTTAGAATAATGAGGCTGTTCATTGCTGGACCTACCAGATGGCAAGAAAATGGAGTTCAAAAACCTTGGATTTTTCAGGTGAAACCTACAGAGTAGAAACTTCCCCTCTTGCTCTACAGAACTTTGATGGGAAAAAAAATCCAAAATTTGAGAAAGGAAGAGTAATTTGTTTATCACTATTGGCTAAATCTCAATATTCTGGCTGTGGTGATAAGACTGATCTGTTGATCAAAGTACCAGGTCTGTTGATCCTAAATATCTCTCCTATACAGTGCCTGAAATGGGCAGGGACACACTGGAGTGCAAGATCTGCTGCCCCTAAACCAAGCAGAGCAGGAGACCACCAGGACTTCTTTTTCCAGAGAGGTGGGATAATCCCAGAGGATCTCTGGGTTACTGTCAGGGCTGGTCCCTCAGCAGAGTGAAGCGCAGAGCAGGTCGGTGGGACTCTGTGAGAGGGTGTTCGTGGCTGTGTGTGCCTGTTCGTGTCTCACTCCCAGCTCCGCTCCTGTCCCGCAGACCCTGAGATGGACGGAGTAGGACTGAGCAGAACGACTCAGGCAAAAATGCACAGCAGTTCCTTCTCCTGCACTCACCCTCCATTTCCATCCCTGGCACAGCCAGTCAAAATATTTTTGACCACGAGGTTTTCCCCTGGAAAATGCTGTTCCTTCTGAAATCAAGCAGGAACTTGTTCCAATGTCAGTGACACTCTTTGGTCAGGAAAAAGTCAAAACATTGCATTTTGATAGTGTACTTTCAACTTGTGACATTCTGACTTTTCTATCATAATACAATCCTGTTCTATTAGAGCAGATTATGTAGTTCTACATGTTCAGTTACACTTAACAGCTGATACAATGTAAAAGTCAAAGCAAATTACCTCCTTCAACACAGTCTAACAAAACATCCCAATCCTCTCTTTCAGGTTTTTTATCCTGGAGGCAATTGTGACTTTTAGCTTATAATTCTAAATGGGAATGATTCTCATTTTACAAAACAATAGAAGCAAAGCCCTGGCAGAATAGAAGTTCCTGCTCCTGGCCAGTATTGAACATATGCCTGGTGGTTGGTACTCCAGAATCACCTTTAAAACTCATTAAGTGATGGAATTAATTAAGGAGTGTCACCACAGCACTCACAGCCACCTGTCCATCTGCCCTGGAGAGACCTGATCAACATAAGAAGTGTTATCTTTTAATTTTGTTGTCAATGCCACGGGTATTTTCACCTGAGCAATTCATCCCAGGATTTTCTTTATACTGGCTGAGAAAAAAGATCACCTTTCACATGGGATTTTCCTGGCAAAATGTAGGCATTTACTTTAGGTTGAGGAGGATGGATTTTCCTCATGGCCATCCATGTGGTGTAAATCTCTTATTGATCAGACCTCTGTTGTCTATAGAGGAATGTAGGGTGGGTAGCTCAGATGCAGACTTTGATTTGTTGAACCATCAGGTGAACTCTGTCCCTGATGCCTCCAGTAAACACATATTTTATTTTCTCTCCATGATATCTCTGGTTAGTGCCATTGGGAAATCTCTCACCGTGTGCTTCTTGGGACTGGCCAAAGCTGGAGTGTCTCGGAGTAACACTCATGCAGCTGCAGATTAACTAGAAAGGAAAATTTGGAAGCAATTTCAAAACAATTCCCCCTCCATTCTGGCTTTTTTTTTTTTTTTTTGTGATAACTGTTTCCCTTGAGAAATTCTATTCATTTGTTTTACAGTAAAATTCTGAGTACTGTTGAAGTTCAAAGTTGCCTGAGTCTGGTGTTGTGCACTTAAAGATTTCCTTTCACCAGAAAGGCCTTGTTTCTACAACAAAATTCCTGAGAAAAAAAATTTCTAACATCACTGAGACATCTCTGAAGCTCTACCATTTTTCCACAAACTATGTAAACAAAATCATGAGCTGAAATGATGTTTGTAATTCTCCATGTCACAGACAGCTGTTCAGCCATGCACTTGCTAAAGACAGGATTCCAAGCACATGATAATTGGGAAAAAAAAAAAAACAAACCCAAAAAACAAACCCAAAAACTTCTGTGCATTTTTGAGGGAAAAAAATGTTTGTGGAAAAATGGCTAAAAATAATTGCCAGGAAAACGGGCCCAACCAGCCCTCGCAAAGTGAAAACATTTGGGGTATTTTGCACAAAACCATCTTCCCGCTTCCTCTGCCAAGGGTCGGTGCAGGTGCAGAGGGATTTGTCTGGGAAGGGGTGACTCATGGTTCCCTTGGGAAAGCGAGGAGACGCAGGCCCTCGCCCCGCGGGCGCGCGGGCCGTCGGGGCCGGGCCCCGTGCACATGGTGGAACAGGATCCATGAGGCCACGCCAGGCCGCTCCGCTCGCCCTCGCCAGGGATGGATGCCTCCGGCCTGCTCGGGAAGGCTGAGACGTGCCGCGCGCTCCTGGAGAGTGCCAAGGCTTCCTTAAGCACCTTTACCTGCCCCAGAATTATTTTGTTTCCCATTAGCTGGTACAAACCCTTGGGGAAAAGATGCGTTGACCGTGATCGCAGCAGTGCAGGGCCGGGCTGGGAGCCAGCGATGATATTGCACAACCTGGATAAACATTTCTTCCCGAGGCTTCACAGAGCCTGTCTGCCATGGGCAAAGGCTTTGCAGAGCTGCTACACTCCATACCTTGCAAAAAGACCCTGGAAGAGAGATTATGTTTTCACATTGTTTCCTAAATTACTTTAAGTGTCAGCTTAAAAGGCTTTTAAGGTTTTTATTTCAAACGGAAGTATTAACTGGAACTGCCAGGGGCAGTTAGCTTGAGCAAAGCAATACCGTGCATCTTAAACAGGGTAGAAATTTTTATGACCCAAATTCTTCATTTATTATACACAGATGGTGGGAGAAGGCTGCTGTCCCCAGTGCCCAGCAGTGAAACAGGCCTGACCAAGCTCTCCTGTGGTGCCTGCTCAGAGCTCCCTGAATGTCAAATGATGCTTTTCTCATTGTTCCTTCTATGCAGAGTGACACAAGGACTGAGCCTGATTTGTAGGGCTGGTGAAACCCATCGAGTTCCTGCCTTATTTTAGGCTGAAGGTGCAGCAGGATGGGGCACAGCACTTCCCATTGCCAAGCACGAGTGTGGGCTGTGGCTGACACGTCCCTGCAGGGTGGCCACACTCACCAGTGGTGGTCACATTGTGCCACACGGTTCTGCAGGTGCTCGGAGACACCCACCTGCCCCTACACTCACACTGGTTCTACCTGAAAGGTCTGTGCAAGAACCCAGTTAAACCTGGGGTGAAAACACAGCTCCAGGGTGGCAGCTGGAGCCCTCAGCCTCAGCAGGAATGGTGTTAACAGGAGATGAAAGAGATGGCCACGGAGAGAAAGATAAGGAGCATTTCTGTTCCTTTATTTTGACATCCTGAGAAAGAATCTTTGCCAAAATGGATTGATCAGTTAATCATTGAGCCAATGGATCAATCAAAGGTAGCTCCTGGGAGGGAGGAAGAGTGTGTTTATTTGGCTTATTCTTCTCCTTCTGTTCTCACTGACACCACCTCATCAAAAAGAGTGTTCAATACCTTGACACTGTTAGAGCTTTGTTTCACTCACAGCTGCTACAGTGAAAACAGGAGAGTAAACTCCTCCTCTACGTAATGCAGCAAGTGCAGCAAAAAATCACCCAAATTAGGTGCAAAAGTCACGGCTGACCTGTGAAAAGGTGAGCAATTTCTATTCACTGACTCAAGAGTGTGATATTACTTCTTCCAGCCAAGGGGAAGGGCGAAAACCTCACAGCTGAGCTCTCCAAACATGAGTTCAGAAAGCCTCAAAAACTGCAGTGTGGCACAGGAAAAGAACAGGAGAGATCAAGCTTGGTCCATACAAGAGTATAAATTATGCCAGGGGAAAATGGAAGTGGCCCATGATACATCCTGTGGGAGAAGTAGGAATCCCAACCATAATTGACTAATTAAGTGGGAAGAAAATTTGTGCTTGAGCACAGATCTACTGATGCTTTTATGACAGAGGCAGTGGTCAAGGCCCATCTAAGGAGCACCTTGGTGTCGTGGTCACCAGCTCTGCCTGGGACCAGTCACTAGGCTTCAGGGAAAGGCAAGAAAACAAATCCAGGAGTGAGATTGCACAAGGAGCAGGAAAGGAGCTGTGGTGAGGAAATAATGCTCATCCCCTGCAAGAGCCAGGAAGTTCCAAAGCCTGTGATTAATTTAATGTGCTGTAAATGCTCTATGACAAACATGGGCATCAGCTGTTCTTCTAATCCCTCTTGGAAATTCCAGACAGTCAGACACCCAGCACATCGTCCCACAAGCTTTCGTTTCCAATCCCAGGACTGTGCCTACCGGCGTGACACAAGAAGCTCTGGGCTCTTTGTGCCCTGAGTTTGGTGAGGTGTCCAGACTCCCATGTCTCTCAGGATCTAATTTCTCCTGATTTCCAGCCTAAACATGTCTGTGACCAACATATCAGCTGTTTTCATGCTGGTGGTCCCTGGTCAGCCCACGAAGAAGGAGTATATCCTTCTGTCCCATCTTCTGCACTTCTAAACCACTGTGTCCCATCCAGGGAATGGTTCTGGCTTGCACTTGACCTTGCATTTGTGTGGCCAAGTGTCTGCCACTCCACCGGATTACTTTGGCTGCCTCTCTGGCACTGCTCGGGTTCGACAGAATCACCCAAAGTTGTGTTACTTTTATTTCTCACTCCTTCAACAAGTTCTTCAGGTGTCAGGTCAGTCTCCAAAGGGAAAGAATATTTTTCTTTGACCTGTTACTCTGTCGAAGGTACAAGGTATTTCTAGTGTAATCCCCACTCCTTTTTTATTCAAAGCAATTTATTAAATTTCTTGGAACCAGATTTGGAACATAAGTTCCCCCTTGCCAAAGAAGTCAGCTATCTTAATGAATATCTATGATTATATATTGAGTTAGAGCAACACAATCTGTCCTTAACAAAACCACGTGGGATTTTCTCCATCTCCCATGCTGCCACTGCCCCCTTGCATCAAACTCTGTTCTCAGACCCTCCAGAAAAATTAGGTCAGACAATGGGCATGTGGTGATCATGAGCATCCTGCCCTCCTTACCTCACTTGGGAGAGTTTAGGCATCAGTTTTTCCTTCTCCAGTCCTAGGACAGTGGCTTTCAATTGACAAATTCATTACCTTTCCTCGCTACTGAAGCTGCAGTTTCATGTGCTGGTGCTTTTAATACCCTCAGTGCTACCCATTCACTTAAACATCAGTTTTCCCTGGGTTCAGCACGAGGCTAAGCAGGCAAAACTGTCCAGCCTGCATTACACAGGTCACAGTAGATGATCTAATGATCCCCTTGGCCTCAGGGACTCCAAATGTTAAATGCATTATATGGCACATCCTTTAAAGAGCTGGATATTTTTGGCACTGTCCCCTTTCTCACTGCGATCTTATCAGCCCTCACAAGCTGAACGCTGTTGAAATTTATTGGTTACTCCACACGACTGGAGGGCATCAAGAAATGCTCTGGGGAGCGTTGCAGATGATTCATTTGTGGGAAACCTTCCCCCCCAAGCTGGATTTCTGTGCAGGATGTGGGAGAGGAGCAGCTCCATGCAAAGGAGCCACGCTCCAAATAAACAAAAGGAGGGTGGTGGAGAAAGGACCAGTGAAAATCTTTGCTAATGGGAGCCCTGGGTGTGAAAAGTTTACCTGGGGTCCCAGAGACACTGGACAATTACTTGGAGGAGCACTCCAGTAGGATCATGAGGAAAATGGGTCACATCAGGTTAAGGAAATTCTCCAAGGTGGAGGTGGTGAGATTTTTGGGAGAAACACCGTGTGCACATCTTCCTTTGTGTCTTCTTCCTGTTGGAGACAGAACCTGGACTGAATGGACCAGGTTCAGAACATGTTATGCCTAAAATGCAGACTGCAGCTGAAAAAGGAACCTAATTCCCACTGAAGGTCCTACACCCTTATGCAGAAGGTGAGGGTCTGTCCATCCACCAACACATAAATCTGAAGGACTTTTTCTGAAACTATTGTATTTCCCTTCCCAGGGCACCCACTGTTGGGTGTAACTTCATTGTTAACACCAGCACAACAAGTCAGAAAACAGAAATTTTTTCCCATGGAGAAAGTGAATAAAAAAATTTTACAGGTATATTTTTATTTTGCCAAATTTAAAAGGGGGGGGAGGTGGGGGGAATATAACTTTTATCAAAAAATCATCAGAGCGCTGGAGCCCTTCTGCTCTGGAGCCAGGCTGGGAGAGCTGCGGGTGTTCACCTCAGAGAAGGCTCCAGGGAGAGCTCAGAGCCTCTTCCAGGGCCTAAAGGGGCTCCAGGAGAGCTGGAGAGGGACTGGGGACAAGGCATGGAGTGACAGGACAAAGGGGAATGGCTTCCCACTGCCAGAGGGCAGGGATGGATGGGATATAGGGAGAGAATTCTTGGCTTTGAGGGTGGGGAAGCCCTGGCACAGGGTGCCCAGAGAAGCTGTGGCTGCCCCTGAATCCCTGGAAGTGTCCAAGGCCAGGCTGGACAGGGCTTGGAGCAGCCTGGGATAGTGGAAGGTGTCCCTGCCCATGGCAGGGTGGAACTGGATGCTCTTTAAAGATCCCTTCCAACCCAAACCATTCCATGATTCTACAATTCTACGATGAGAGGTCTTTTCCAGTGTTTGATGTTCAGGCAAACATATTTCCATTTAAACAAATTTTGAAAATAACTTTTCATTTAGGGAAACAAAAAAGCAAAAAAAAACCCCCAAAAAACCCAGTTTTGTATTTTTTTTCACCAGCTCTACTGATCTAATTCCAGGATGGATAATTGTATTCCGACTGATTATTGTAGGACTGGAGCTCCAGTCGGGTAGAACATTCTTTTTATTGGAAAGCATTATGTGATGCTGGTTTCCATTAAGGAGGCAACCCCAAGCCTCTACTTTTCTTGCCCTGCTCCTGCAAGAGAAACATTTTCCATAATCCACTGAAAAACATACAGGAGAATGGTTTTTAAAACTGATAAATATTCTGAAAATATAACGTTTCCTATGCTGGTCACATAGTTGTTTTACCTTGCAGAAAGATTTTCCTAAGACCATATTTTGAAATCCTCATCACTTCTGAGCTGGCCAAAAAATCTTACAAGTTTACTTAGATCAAAAGTGACTTCTTTGTCATTTTTTATTTACATAAATTTCCATTAATGGAAAAACAAAGGCTTAATTTAAAAAATACTGTAAATCAATAGCTATATAAACATAAAAGCACAGGGTCTTAGTTAAAGATTTGTTCATTAATTGCTTTTTAAAGTTAGTCTGGCAAAAAAAAATGAGTATACAATGAAAAGGGTTGCAGGATTTATTTTTCATATTTTAAGAGGAAAAAGAGAGGAAATAAGTAAAACTGATTTTTTTTTCTGATAAAAACAAAATATATGTTTAAAAGTTTACTTTGTTCCTTACAGAATTGGCCATTTCAAGCCTTTCATTTGTATATTTCAAAGAACTGTGTTTCTGTTAAGATATCTTCCTCATCAGAAAAATGAAACCAAATAATTTCTGTCCACAAGCAGAGCACAGGTCTGTGTTACAGATTGATCCTAATGAGCAAATGATGGCTGTGGAGGACCACATCAGGCACCAAAGTGAGTAACCATTTGCAAAACTGCCTGTTAAATTTTTATTAACCCTTTATAAACTTCAGATATGATGTGTGACCAACATAACTCGGCTTTTCCTTCCATAAACCTCGGTGCACTTTATGGGTTGTGATCGGCGCCCTGGGGGAAGCTCAGTGATTCAGCTCTTTCTGCTGGGGACTGAAAACCCTGCAGGACAAAGCAACTGAGTGGGAAATGGGGTTATCTTCATGGCAGGCCTTTCAGAGGTATTCAAAGACCAGAGACCTTGAAATCACTCAGATGTCACTCAGATATCACCTCTAGATGGAGGTTTTGCTGCTTTCTCTTAAGCATTTTTTGCTCTGCCAACAAACAGGAGCATAATCCCACTGCAGTGAATCCCTTAGGTCTCAGTGCCGAAACAGATCATAGGAGCAGAGACAGAAACCAGAGAATGGCTTGGGTTGGAAGGGAACATAAAGATAATCTTGTTCCACCCCCTGCCATGGGCAGGGACACCTTCCACTAGCCCAGGATGCTCCAAGCCCCATCCAACCTGGCCTTGGACACTCCCAGGGATCCAGGGGCAGCCACAGCTTCTCTGGGCACCCTGTGCCAGGGCTTCCCCATCCTCACAGCCAGGACTCGCCTCCCTATATCCCATCTAACCCTACTCTCTGGCAGTGGGAAGCCATTCCCTGTGTCCTGTCGCTCCATCCCTTGTCCCCAGTCCCTCTCCAGCTCTCCTGGAGCCCCTTCAGGCCCTGGAAGGGGCTCTGAGCTCTCCCTGGAGCCTTCTCTTCTCCAGGTGAACACCCCCAGCTCTCCCAGCCTGGCTCCAGAGCAGAGGGGCTCCAGCCCTTGGAGCATCTCTGTGGCCCTCAGTTAAATGCGTGGTTGCATATCATTAGACAGCTGGGGAATTGGAGTTATTGGCCGCTCAGAACTTAAATGATGCCTACAGCACCCTGAAGGTACAAATTCAAATGGTTCCTCTCCTCCTCTGACCCCCTGATTATCTCTGCTGGGGTTTTCCCCACAGATACATTCCCACCATGCCCTTTTGGCTGATTAGCAAGAGCCAGGCTCTGCCAGAGCTGCCTCCCCAGACAGCAGACCCCAGAGACAGATGGTTTGTATAACGCTCAAAATTAACGCAGCAGCATTTGCTGAGAGGTTGTTTTCTCATCGTGATGTTTGAAGAACTCCAGAGGTGCCCCATGGCAGAGGTACAGGGAGCAGATGGGTCTAACAGCCTCCCCCCATGCTCCCCAGATCCTTCCAGGCCTACTTCAAAAAACAGGTTTATTTTCCTGTGCAAGTACCACTTTTCCATATGCCAAACCCCAGCACCTGGAAAAGAGGCCAATTAACACAAAAATATAGAAGACCACATGTCTTCGAAGAGAGCCCCTGTGACAGAGGCTGTTTGCTCACCTTCCCACAGATCTCAGAGGTCTTTTATATGGGGTCCCAGCCTGGCAAGGACTCAGCATCATTCCCCAAATAGCAGCGAGATTTCTTGGAAAGCTCCACACTTTCCTGCTGCTCTCCCTCCTCCTGCCCCACAATTCCTCTTTCCACCCGCCCTGGCTGCTGCACCTCGAGCCATTCCCCTCCCTCCATGCCCAGCCAGGAGATGCCACAATTTAACAGCACTCACACTGGCAGCAGGAGCTTTCAGAGCAGTTTCCCTGCTCCAGTACACATCTGCAACTGCAGGAGCATCCTGCATCCCCCGTCAGAACCAGGGCCCCTTGGCACGAGGCGCGGAGTGGAGGCATGTGAAGACATGGTTTCCTGCCTCGGAGAAATTCCCTCCCCAGAAACGAGAGCCTGCAGAGCAAAACACAGCTGCAAATGGCACTCGGAGCCTCGGGAGGCCAGGCTTTAAGAATAAGCAGGCACCTTGGGCTGGGAAGGTCCTAGTACATTTTTGCAGCTATGTAAACAACAGTAAACTGCTCCTTTTGGCTGGGCTGGAGGCTAATGGCATAACAGGAAATTCTGGTGGATGATTTTCTTTTTTGGAAACCACATGAAAGTTAACCAAACTTTCCCAAAACAGATGAAAGATTCTGACCAGGAGCAGTCGGAGGATGAAGCGGGAGTTTTAAGGGCGGTTGTAATCCGGTCTAGCCCCAGGCACGGCCGTGCCAGCAGGTTCCTGCCATGGAAAACAGGCTACTGCTCCTCAGCTGCTCCGGGAAAATCCCTCTCCACCAGCTCATGGCCACGGTGGGTGATGCAGCCAAAAGTGGGACACCAAGGAAAGGCTGCTCTGGGGGTTACCAGGGTGAAGATGGCAGAGCAGAAGTGGCTGCCCTGCCGTGCCTCTATCCAAGCCTGGTGGTTTTGTTCCAAAGAAGGACCTGAGGAATAGAGAAATGTTTGAATTTCAGGGACTGCACGTGGCTTTTCTTTTACAAGTCAGGGGCTTTTTATGGGGACTCAAACCAGGTCTCCAAACCAGCTGATGTGGCAAGCCAAGGTGGTTCAGTTGTTAACTCCATTAATCCTCACCCTACACAAAAGGCATCAGGATCTGCTCAGCCCTGAGCAGGCTGGTGGCTCCCAGGGTTCCTCTTGGCCTGGTTAGAGGATCAACAAGGGGAAAAAAATTAAAAAGAAAAAAGAAAAAAGTTTTTTTGCAAAGCCAGTAGTGCCCAGCCAAGAGGCTTCCACACACAAGTGGCTTCTGAAACACGAACCAACCACAGAGGTCTCAGCTCTTCTCACAGCGCAAGTGTGTGGGCTCGGCTGGAAACCCTGCTCCAGGGAAGGCTCTGCCTGCTGAACTCCAGCCAGCAAGCGGAGCAGCCCGGCACTAGACCCTGGGAAGGAGGCACACCGGGTCTCCCAGGCCTCTTCCCAGAGCCCCGTGGCTTCATACGGGGTCAGGGTGGGCAGGGAAAGGGAAGGGAGCCTCTGGGAAGGGAGCAGGCACCGCAGCTGCGAGCGAGGCCATCCTCTCCAGCTGCAGAGACCCTTGGACCCAGGAAGTTTCCATGGGTCAGGACTTTGCAGGCTGTTCCTCAGTGTTTATTTGGGTTGGCTCGGGAGCTTCCCGGTGTGTGTATTTACTGGGGTGGACACATCCCTGCAGGGCTGGAGAGGTGCCCTGGATGTCTCTGTCCCAGGGGTAGCTGGCCATTAGGAAGTGGGGGTCCCCATGATGCATTCACATTTAACTGACATTGATTGAAGTCTTAAATAAATCCAGCCACAACCCTGGAAACTTTCTTTGGAGGAGCAGATCCCGTCTCCAAAGTGCAGCATTCAGCAGGCTGAAGGGAATGGTCTAGGCTGGGTTGTAAGACATGAGCTAACTGCCAGCTTCTATTTCCATCTGGGAGGGCGACGGAGCCAAAATCAATAAATCATCATCATTGCCACCAAGAGTTTGGTTTTATTGGATGATAATATATTTCCTACTGGTGAGACCATGTACCAGCAGCTGGAAGAGGAACAAATGACTATTTACATTGCAGAGCAGGGAAGACAGAGGAAAGAAATAAGTAAACATATCACATATGTTATAGGGAGATTACTGCAGAGTTAGTCTCCCTTATGACATCTACCTCGGAGGGGAGGGGCAGAGGAAGGTGACTCATAAATGTCCCAATACTAAGTGAATTATTCCATCACTTCACTGCCCTGTATCTCCCATGTACACGGATCCCTTCGTCTCCCCTCCTCTGCAAACACGGCTCACGGGCCAAGTGTGTAATTAGCAGATCTCTGGACGCTGCAGAGGCTTTGCTGAAGCACAGAACTATTGAGACCCCCACGACGGGGACTAAGGGCATTATGTTGTCCCTTTGAGAAGCTCTTGCCTTCAGGAGTCCCTCATTCCCACCCCACAGAGATGGGGTACCCACAGAGGTGCTGCAAACAGCACAGGAGGCTGGTGGGAGGGGTGCCATGGGAACGGCTTCAAAGCCACTGAGTCTGCAGGGCATCTCTTCACTCAGCCCTGTGCTCACCACGTGCTCCAGGCCTGCACACTGTTGCTTCTCATCTGCCAGGCTGAGGTTTCTCTTGCTCATCTTTGGTCTGCAGGGTCCACACTGCCTTCTCCCCTCAGGCATGATGTGCTGGGTGGCAGTCACCAAAACATCTGTTACAGAAACCAAGCACTTCCCTCCTGGAATTGAATTTCTGTCTATACCGAAGTCTTCCTGGGGACAGGGAATTTTTGTTTAATAAAAATTGCCATTCCAATCAGCTCTTCTTTTTGCTTTTTTTTCTTTTTTAACAAAAAGCCTAATATAAATATAATACAATGTGCAGCCAATACATCTCGATGCTCAAAATGTATTATCCACCCCTTTTAATACAAAGGCCTTCCCAGGAGATAACCCCATCCTCCCCAAGCGCAGCTCCAAGGTCCCTGTGCCATGAGGAGGACTGAGATCCACACAGTGGGGAGAGCTGGTGCCGGCTGCTCCATCCTTGCTGCACCAGGAATCAGTCCCATTTCCATTCCTGCCTCTCCTGCTTCTGACCATTAGGTCTTGGCCTCCTAAACGGCCTTTCATCACCCAATTAGAAACAGAGCAACCTCCTGCTACTCAGTTATACTTGGCACAGCGAGCGCACACAGGGAAATAATCCATAGTGCTCTGCCTGGACCGGCACGTGCTCCGGAGCAGGGTTTGGCAGCCTGGCCCTCCAGCCACGTCCCCCTTCTGCACTCGGCCACCTCCACTGGTCACTGGTCACCAGCAGATCAGCAGCTCCTTAAAGCAGGACCAACACCTGCCCTTGTCATTGCAGCTCCCACCTGCTCAGAGCCAGGGGACAGCTGATGTCACCCGTGTCCTGCTGGGCTCCAGGAGACCTCGGCTTTGGAATACCCTCCTGGTAAAAGGGGCTGGAAGAGGGTGCATATCCCACCGTGCGAGGTGCTGGGAGGCAGGATCTCCAAGGAAGAAAGGGAGCAAAGGTGCTGTTTCCTGAACATCTGTGGTGCCTCCCACAAATGACATCCCAAAGTTTGCTGCCCCAGCATTCGGACAGCTCAGGTTTCTGCAGAGCTCCTCCAGCTCCAGCTGATGCTGCAGGATTGATAGGGGTCCCAGAACACCTCCTTACACCTGGATAGGGATCAATGCACAGCCAGATCTGCCTTTCCAGCTGACACCAGGATGTGGTGACATCTGCCACCCTCCCCCAGGGAGGAGACACGGATGTGGAGGGTCAAGCAGAGCTGTCTGGCGAAGAATTCCTATTCAGCACTGTGCTGGGGCTGTGGAGCATGTCTGGGTCTGTCTGTGGTGAGACCACAAGGTTTGCTTCTCCCCAAATCCCTGTGAGCTGGTGTGGCCTGGCTCAGGGATGAAGATCCTGTCAAATCAGCACCGATTGAGGAAAGCTGCTGGACTCTGTTCATGCTCCCTCCAGTCCTTGGAATGAGTCAGTGCTGGCCACATCCACCCCCAAAGATGCAGAGCTCGAGGGCCAGCAGCCACCTGGACCCTGGAGAGCTGCCAGTCGGCTGCACCTTGTGTGTCCCAGAGTGGAGGAGGCTGTGGCCATGAGGTGACAAGGACAGCAATGCCTCTGGCACTGTACTGCCCCACATCACACACTCCCACAGTCATCCCACCCCATGTCCAGTGTAACATCTCCTGATTAAACCCAAAACAGTGAAAAGCAGGGGGGGTGGGCACGGGTTCCATCCCCACAGCAGGTGCAAGGCTGAGCACGCTGAGCTGTATTGCATTGCTCTGGTTATTGGGGAAAAACAAAGCAGCAATTATAAAATCTTCTGGAGAAGGCAGATCACAAGGCTCCAGGGACCCTGAGGAGCTGTAAGAAGGCAGGCAGTAAAAAAGCAGACCTGGGAATAACCCTTATTGAGGTGAAGCAGGTCATGGGGAACGGACCAGCTGCAACACCTGATGGGCACAAAGGCATCCAGCACCTTGGGAGCATCCAAGAGACCCTCTACAAGGGATTTTAGAAACTTGGGTACAAAAGTCTGCCTCAATGTGATTTTAGGCACCTATGCCCATTTCTGGGCCTCATTCCCCCCAAACCCAGAATTTTTATAGCTACTGTGCACAGGTGTATACACACACCATCAATCTATTGCAAATAGTTTCTAACCTGCTGATGATTACAGCTCAATTTGGCAGATGGGTAAAACTTTCAAAAAACAATTTGTCTTCTGGAAGTTTTGTGGAAATGGTTGGAGGAGAGAGATCTTATTTCTAGCCTGAGTGAGGGAAAGACTCATCAGAGTCCATTCTGCCACTGCTCAAGGCATTTGGGTTCTTGTGACTCTTCTCCCTTCCAGACCCACCTGAGCAGACATAGCAGCGAGGGGGCAGGACAGGAGGAGGGAACAGCAGCGTTGCATGTTAATGAAGTTGGGTAATAATAATTGTTTTATTTATAAGCATCCCCCACCCCTGTTGAATCGCTCGGGGCTCTGCACAACAACCACAAAAACAATTGCTCATTAATTAAAACCACACCAACCTCCCTGAGATTGCAAACAGATGGATAAACACATCAGATGATATAATATCCCAGGAACTGGGAAGGGGAAGGGACCACCTGTAACATCCAGCTTGGGCAGGCAGAGGTTTGGCCTGTGCCTCCCTGGAGTCCCGGCCTCAGAGCACTCACCAGTACACCAGAAAACCTCAGGATCCTACAGGCTGCAACAGCTGCCCAGAAAAAAACAGGAGAGCACTACTCACATCCTAAAGCCCTGCAGCATCGTGGAAATACCCAGAGATCTTGGAGGAACAGTATCAGTTCCCACCATAAAGACTAAATTAAAAAAACTCTTCTTCCTACCAGTCTTTCTGTCTGAGCTGGGATGGAAATGCCCCTGCTTCAGCTCTGGAGAACAACACCATCCTCATCCTCAGTGCCGTGCATCAGCCTGGCACTGTCCACTCCCTGCTGGAGGCTCTCTGAGGCTGCAAAGTGCTCCGGGGGGAAAACCCAGAGGAGGTCCACAGGTGAACTGTTCATTGTGGAGTCTGCTGGGTCCTGTAAGTGCCTCCAGCTCGGGGCTGAGGGAAATACAACACATGGACTTAACAAGTCCCTTCCCAGCCCTTCAGCTCCACACGTGTTTTTCATCTCAGCATCTCCAGCCACTCACAAGCACCAGTTACCTCTGGATCACCTGCACTAAGTAAAGAAAGCACCATTCAATCCATCCACCCCAATAAACCCAGGAATCACCGAGCCAGGCTGGCTGTCCGTGATTTAATCAACGAGACAACAGTGGAGTAAGAAAAGTGACTGAAAAATCCATGATCCCCCATAGCCATGGGCTCCATCTCTCTCCCTAGAGAATAGAGCCCCGTGGCAGCCAGGACTGAGCTTTCCACCTGCCCTCCTTCCCAACACCTTTTCCACACTGCAGACCTTATTTGAGAACACGTTCCTGCAGCTGTGTCCCCGGGGGCCCACGAGGGGCTGCCAGTGTTTCCAGAAAGGTGAGGACGGGCTGAGCCAGCACTCCTGACTCACGGAGGCAGCTGGAGACTCTCCGCAGCCAGCTGGAGGGTGGGAACAGCTCGTCGGGAGGATGGGGACGCAGGGTGTGGGCTGAGCATCACCAGGGATCAGCCACATGTGGGGAGGAGCCGTGGGGCTGCAGCTCACGCACGGCTCCTCGCAGCACCGGGCACAGGGAAGTGACGGGTGCTGACCTCACATCCCTGGGAAGGCACCTTAGAAGAGGGTGAGGAAAGGCCTCTGGCTTCATATCTGCGGGGTTGCAGCCCAGCTGGGGTTTTAGAGGAGGATAATTTGTCAGGACTGTCCAGCCCAGCTTGGCCAGTCGGGAGATTTCTCACCTCGAGGTGCCCAAGAAGGTGGCAGCAGGTGAGCCAAGGAAAGACCCCAGCCCCACACAGACCACAAACAGGCTGGGAACACTTAAGCCTTGATTTATTCAGCATAAATTTAGTCCTTTGCTTCTCTACAGCCCATTCATCCCTCCCCATTCTTACATTAGTGTGTTTTATTGAGCAAATGAACTTAAGGAGTTGTTGAGGCAAATGCTGAGTGTGCCACCTTGGGCATCTGTGTCTACATCTTGGAGAAAAATCCTGAAAGAGAACAGGGGACTGGTTAGCCAGGGGACTGGTCTGCAGGTGGAAGACTTTGTCTGCCCATCCTCCCAGGATGGTTTGGCAACATATTCCTGCCCTGCACCATTGCACAGGGCCACCTTGCCCCCATCCTTGTCACTCAGGCTCCGCATGTCCCAAGAGCCGACAGACAGAGCTGACACCAGCGGAACATTTCCAGGATGCTCCACACTGACCAACACCTTCCACCCCGCAGCCGGGACACCTGGCAAATTCTTCATCTGGAAAAGCTCCTGTTAATGTGATTGACCTCAGTTTCACCTGGATCCTTGTGGGAATACACCACATGCTTTGCCTGCAGCCAGGGATTTCTCTTCTATTGAGCCTACGTATCCCTGCTCATGAATTCTGACCCGTTATGCCACATTCTCACCCAATCTGAGTGTTCCCCCTTGGACTGGCACAGGACATTACATCCCTGGCTGGGTGGTCCTTATCACACCTCTCTATTCAGGTGCCAGAGTGGGGCCATGCTCTGCACAGGAACACACCCTTGGCATTCAGCTTGCTCTCCAACGCTACGTCCTTCTCCACATGGATCTGCCTTGGAGAGGGACCAGATGTCCTCAACTCCATTTAGAGTCCGTGGGAGACAAGGGGACCTGGGCTGTGGGAGGGCTGAGACGAGTCCCACGAGCTGCCAGGGATCTATGCCTGAGTAGCAGAGGTCAGAGTCTGGCCCAGGGTTATTAATTCTCATTCCTCCGATGACATCCGCAGCTCTGTGAGGCCACAGCACAGCTGGGGAGCTGCTGTCTTATCAGCTCTCACTCCTGGAAGGCTTCTCCAGCTCTTCTCCTCAAAGGCTGACTTTCTGACCCAACGCAGAGCTCTGTGCAACCTCCAAGGAGCCAATGGCCTATCTCAGGCCTGGATTTGTCCCCTCAGGAAATTACTGTGGGTCCTGACTGATCTCCAGCGGACCCATCCAAAAAAAGAATAATACAGCTTTTCTGCAGACAACTCTATCTTTGCTACATACCAATCCCATGACAAACCAGCTGGCACGAGAGTGCAAGCACGAAAGCAATTTGGCTTCCCTCCTCCTTATGTTGACAGCTTTAAAGCCGCTCTCTTTAAACTCACCTCCCGTAGGTGGTTCGGCAGCAGAGCCAAAGGCTGTGATTACACTTCCAGAATGTTTGTTAGCTGCAGGTCCCCAGGCACCGAGTTCTGGAAAATATTTTTCAAGCAATGTCCTCAGGGTCAGAGGCAGGTTCTCTGGCTTGTTCCTGGCTGACTTCACACTGGGGTATGCGTGCTGCAGCCAGTGTGTTTTTTAGGACTCGCAGGCAGGCAGGCAGATCTGAGAGTCTCTCTGGGTACCGGTCCACTTAGACCCCATCCTGGAACCAGGAGGATTTGCTGGCTCCCCACACGCACAGCTGAGAACAAAGGGCCCGCCGAGGCTCCCCGGGCCCATCAGATAAGAGGGACATGACTTTCTGAATTTCATTACTCAAAGCTCTGCTCTACCCCTGCCTGGCTGGCAGGAGAGTCACAGCATCCATAGCAAGGTGGAAAAGTTTGGGGAAATATAGGGTGGGTGATTGATAGAGGGGAAATTTAATTGCAGCGAGTGGGAAACAGGGTGAAGCACCCCTCAGGCAGCCCCCAGCACCGAGCCTGTGTCACTGGCCTGGGTCACACATCTCCTCACACCAGAAACTCTCCAGCCATGCCTCCAACTTGCAGTGCACAGGTTAGATGCAAACACCTGTGGAAGCAATAAGCAATTAGGACCTCAACCTCGTGCCATCTCAAGTCTAATCAGCATCACATTGATCACAGCTTTCCCAGCAGGACATTTCTGCTTCTGGGTGAGATGTGGGTTTGAAAGGTGGGAACCCAGCTCACGCTCAGAATAAGGCTGGCCTGGGTTGGCCCATCCTCTCTTACAAGCTGTGTGTTTTTGTATCTTTAGGGCATCCTTATATTCCTGTCAAACTCAATCACTGAAGTTAAACCTGTGCTTCAGTGCTGAAACCCTGTATTCCCACAACCCCCCCACCCCTCCACCTCCCCCCTAAAAAACCCCACAAAAACAAAACAAAAAAACCTCCAAGAGATTGTTTTCCTTAGAAAGAAGGGAAAGAGGTGAGGACATGGCAGAGTAGGAAGCAGCCAAGCAGATGCAGAGGTCCATGGCAGGGACAAGGGGTTTCTCCCTGACATTAAAAGGTGGCACCCTCAAAACCTGTAAAAAGAAATGCTTTTCTACCTAGCCTGTGCAACCAAGCTCTTGGATTCCCAGCCTTGAAACTAAACAGTGTCTCATTTTACATACACCACCCAACGAGCCTCAGTGCTACCTCCCAAGTCTTAAGTCATATCACTGGTGACGCTGGAGAAGGGAATGAGAAAAAGGAAACAGGCTGACATATCTGATCCGCTGAAATCACACAAATGGTTTAGCTGAGCAGCCAATTTAAAGGGGAACAGCTCTGCACGAGCCACACGAGCTTTGGCTGTGCTGCCACAAGATCTTTCCTCCTTCGTTAAGTGTGGATAAAAGAGGTCAGACTATTCCTTGCCATGGATATAGGGCCAGGCACCAACCAAAGGAGCATCCAAGGCATCCGAGTCATTTCAATTCAAAAAGTCAAGAATTAGTGCAAGGAGTCTTGTGTAAAACGTGCTGTTCAGTAGCATATAATGATGGCCACACACACTTGTGGCTATTTGTGATCAAACCTCTCGGCTTCTCCTTTGCAGCACTGAGACCCACATATGGAAAAACTCAGTGCCCCATTTCTCTCCTCTTCCAGTTCCTACACAAACAAAATACAGGGTTGAGGGGAGTTTTTTTGTACTTTTTGTACTCTGTTAATTCTGTTCACATTGTTATGCAAAGAAGAGCAGAAACTTGTCAGCCAAACCAGAATTTCTCTTGGCATCACGAAGCCTATCTTCTGCATTTTGCAGTTTGGTCTTACCAACACCACTTCTCTGGCTGCATATATTAAAGTTCTGGGTTTGCTTTCAGCACAAAATCATCTCTGGGCAGAACCTGTGCACTGACATTTCACACTTGGTGCTGGAGCATGAAGGGAATAGTTGAAAGTGGAAAAAGGTATTGAGATTATAGTTAAAAT
Source organism: Cnemophilus loriae (assembly GCA_013397755.1). Classification (NCBI taxonomy): domain Eukaryota; kingdom Metazoa; phylum Chordata; class Aves; order Passeriformes; family Corvidae; genus Cnemophilus; species Cnemophilus loriae. The sequence continues at coordinate 101,136 of VZTF01000458.1, forward strand.
GCCCAAAGTTAAAGGCAAAGGCAAACTCTGCCAGGAAAGGAAGCTTTCCTGCCCCAAAGGCACTCTGACCATAACCCCATAACTCACACACACCTGGTTCACCTCCCCCAGTTATCCAGTAATTGGGTGGGAGGGAGAATGGAGTGGGATCTCCCAAGAGCCTTGGGCACCTGGGGCTGCCTTCTATGCATGACTGACACATTCTGACACAAAAAACTGTTCACAGGCAACCTGTGGCCTTCCAAAGATGCCAAGGTGGATCAACATGCAGTGTGCCATATCCTTTTTATTCCCTCCTCACTTATTTTCCACCTGTGTGTTTATTGAGCAAAGAAGCTCCATCAAGAGCTTGGATTTTATCTTCTGCACCAGGGGATTTGACAGTCTGGTAGCTTGTGGCAGCCAGGGGTCCTCAGTCTCCATCCTTGAGTCCACCAGTGTGTGAAAAACACATCCAGGCTCTCCAGGAGCCACGTGAGCGCTTCCTCCTTACTGTAACTCACATTCAGAAGTGGTTTTTTTTGTTCACAAACTTTTCCTCTGGAGTCCCTCTCTTAAATACGGATTGCTGGTGATATTCCTGACATTTATTCATTGCATCTCTAATAACTATTAGTATTCAAGAGGTCACATTAAGAGCCTGGTGGGTTTCCAGCCACAATTACCCTGCTTTGTTTTACTTGCTTGTCACAGAGCTGGTCTAGGGGGTTATGTTTGTTCTGCTGAAAGAAAGCTTTATGGCATGTTTCAGGCCTGACATTATGACACTGGTAGGCCAGACAATCTGTCGTTGGAAAGAATTTCTGCAAATCCCCAAAGTTTTTCTGCATTTCTATGCTGTCATCTAAAAAGCAGCATCTGCTCTGTAAGGCTGCCAAAAGAAGGTCATATTTTTATTTTTACCAATAAAAGGAAAGGACGAGCCTGTGGTTCAGGCACTGGACGAGCCTTTGGGCAGCCTGGGGTTTGCTTCCCAATTGAGCCAAGACTTTGGGCAGCTGGCCCAGCTGGGGACGGGTACCTTTCCCTGTTTGGAAAGCAAGGAAGTGCTTTCCTTCCAGACCTCAGAGCATCAGAGAATCATAGAATTGTTAGGATTGGAAGGGGCCTTGAAGCTCATCTTGTTCCACCCCCTGCCGTGGGCAGGGACAACTTCCACCATCCCAGGTTGCTCCAAGCCCCGTCCAACCTGGCCTTGGACACTTCCAGGTATCCAGGGGCAGCCACAGCTTCTCTGGGCAACTGCTGCCAACAATTTTTTCAGATGGTTCCCCCACACCTCTCCATGCCTTTAATGTCCTTTTCTAGTGTAGTTTTGGGCTAGAGTCACCTTGCTTGGAGCACAGACTGAGGGTGAAATGGTCCAAGATCACAGATACCACCACGGCTCCCTGCATCCCTCCCACTCCTCATTTGGTCCTGCTCCGTCTGGTTCCTCTGCATCTACCTGTTCCCAAACTGCACCATCTCTTTTTGTTTTTTTTCCTTGCAGGAGATGCCTTTCCTCTTCACTTGGCCTTGCCACAGCTCTGGAAACAAACAGCTCACATTAAAAGTGTTTCTAAGGGAGTGTTATTTTCATGCCATCTTCGCTAATGGCATCTCTGTTGGAAACTGTCAGTTGAAAGCTGTTTGACACATCCCTGGCTGTCACACGTGGAGGAGAGCCAGAAAATGGGAAACCTTCTTTCCAAAGGAGATGAGATTTCAATGGAAGTGTCAGTTTTTAACTTAAGTCTTCTCAAATATTACATTCACAAAAAAGAATTCACCAACAGCTGCACTTCTAAGAGACCAAGGGACTGATTACATCTGTCATGCGGATAATATATTGCCCTTTGAATGATAGGTGTGTACACGAACTTGCAGAGCCTCTATGACCAATGAAGGGACTTCAAAGGTGGTGGTGGGTGGCAGTGGTGGTGGTGGGTTGGGCTGGAGGCAGGGGAGAGCCCGGGGCATTCACTACCTCAGGTGTTTTCAATAAATCTCATGTACTTCACACAAAGATGCTTTAAAGCCCCTTGACAGCCTCAGCATTTTAACACCTATTTTCGATTATGCAACAGCCACTATTTGTAAACAGGTCGAGAAAATGGTATAAGGGAGTTGCATTCATATTTTAAACAGAAAGCACAGCACTTCAAATGCAAATAGGAGACATCCTGTCTACGAGGACATTTAGCCAATTGCTTGATGCATGTGGTTTCAAAGATGGTTGACTTCTATCCAAAAGACACAGATGGGATGACTTAGACACAAACAGCTTTTAATTTACCACTTATGTTGCGTCTTTACTTTACCTGCTGCTCTTAGAGCAATAAGGCTGCAAACACAGACCTAGAAAGAGCGTTCCTGGTTAGAGCTCCTGGTTAGACACATGAGGAAACTGTCCTTGAAATGGCCCTGCTGCACTGAAACGCCACAGTTTCCACAGTCAAAAAAAACCCCACAGAAATGAAGCAGAGTAGACCAGGCTCCCTGTGCAATGGGCAATCCCTTGTTTAATTTAAAACACAGTTCAAAGGTTCAATATTTTAGCACTGAGGGACAGAGTTGTAGCTGAAATACCCTGCAGGATTCAGTGGGATGTCCTCCTTCTGTTCTCTTCCCTCAAAACAGTGGCACAGCTCTCTTGCAAAACCTATTAAGAAACAGGGTGAAGTTTCACACCATTTAAGTATTAAGGCAGATGGGTAATTCATACTCAAGATATCCAGATACTTTGAGGGGTGATCCAAAATCTGCTCAGCTCCACAGAAATCTCTGTGATCTCTGGATTAAGCCCAGCAGGCATCTACCAGAAAGGGCAAAGAAAAAGCCAGTTTATTCAGTTGCACTAAAACAGACAAAATAGATAAAAATAAAACGTATGAGTTACCAGTCCACGTGTCTACAAGGGGCATAAGTTTCCATCGACCTCTTTGCCTCAGGGACATGAAATAATTGTGATTCTTATGTGCCAAAAAAGCCCTGTGTAAATATTGCTCATTGCTAAACAAAACAAAAGGTTGTTTGACCAAATCAGATGTGACAAAACAAAAAGAACACCACAAGGAAGTAAACATGTGAAGTCCACATTTTCTGAGGGACTCTTGAAAAATGCTCTAAATGAATATTTTGGAGCTCGGTTTTGTGCAGGTGCTAGGAAGTTTTATACTCAGAATGCCTGGAATATTTTCTCCACTACAGGGAAATTAATAAATACTAGTGCGCCGGAGTCTTTTGTGCCAATACTAACCATTAACTTTTGGCTTCAAGCCACAACTGTCTACTTTGCAGTGGATTCTGCCACCAAGGGAAAGGTCATTACAGGCCTGTGCTTTCTTCTCGTTAGTGTGTTCCAAAATAATTAACAGAAGTTGTTCAGCAGATGGTTCCCTTTCTGTCAGCAAGTACCTACAGTTTAATGGGTTATGCTGGATTCCTCACCGTCAGTGGGTGAGGCTGGAAGGAAAATTAAAATGTATCATCTTTGATCCACCCACTTGTAATTAGTTCTTAGGGTTTTACATAATAGCAAATATAAAGGAGGTGGGAGAGGGGAAATGAAATCATTACAAACCCAGAGATCAGCAGCAGCCATGCAAAGCTGTGATTACGTTATCCAGCGGCATCTCGTTGCTGCACAGCCACGGGGTTGTAATTGTTTCAGCTGGGGATTTGAAGATTTACTAATTGTATGTTTTTCAGTGTCCTAGTCTGGAGATTCAGCAGGAAACCACAAAAAAAATAGGAGATGCCTGTGTTTGTAAACTGACAGTGATGATCCCTTTGTGCCCTTGCAGCAGCCAGAGGCCCAAGCAGGAGAAGATGAGCAAGCAGCCAAACTCTGCTGCAATCCGGGGGGAAAAAGTATCCTTGCCCCAGGAGTTTACATTGTCAGCAAACAAAGACTGGTCAGGAACTGGGATCACTAACTCCATTTACAAAAGGAAAACCAAAACTCCCGTCAAGGATTTAAGGGTTGCCTCTTCCAAAAGCCTGGAGCGTTTTCCATTCCGTTAGAAGCGCTGGGGTGTGGGCAGCTGCAAATCCCAAGGGATCAATCTCACCTGAGCTCAGCTGTGCAGTCCAGACCCCCTCTGCTTCATCCAGAGGGTCTGAGTCACCCTGCAGAGGCTGGGCCTCTCCGTCTCCTCCGGCTGCACGAGACATCACACTGACGGAAACACTCCAGTTTCCATGGAAAAATAATAAAAATTAGCCCATCCTAATTATTATTGTCATCACTTCTTCTATTCATAGCTCCACTGTCATAGGGCATAGGAACATTCAGTGTGACAAGCCAGGACCCCACTTCTGTGCATTTTTTCCTGGCGCTGTCACAAAAGAGATTTTGAAAGAGGTTTCTCAGGAGGTCCAGGATGCACCTCTGTGCTTTGGTTGCTTCCTGCAAGCATGGGCACACAGCACAAAATCCAGCAGGGATTGGAAGGAGAATGAAGGAGAACATCAGTGACCTGTGTGAAGCTTCTTGATACTGACTGGGAAGTGGCAAGTGGCATGGGAACAGGAGAGAGGACAAAAAAAGGGCTGGAAGGAACGGGTTTGGGAATTTTGGGAACCATCTAGAAATGCACTGTGGTGTGACATGATGAAAGCGGCGTGGTGGTACAGAAACCTTTGCAGGAGCTTTCCAGGTGGGCAGCAGTGGTTGTGAGAGACAGAGGTGATGCTGGGACAGGAAGAGTTTGAGCAAAGGTGCAGCTCCACTGGTGGACAGAAGAAGCCACATCTTCAAGGAGTGCTGAAAAAGTTATAGTCATAGAATCACAGAATAATTCGTGTTGGAAGGGACATTTAAAGGCCATCTAGTCCATCCCTCTGCAATAAGCAAAGACATCTTCAGCTAGATCTGGTTGCTCAGACCTTGAAGACTTCCAGGGCTGGGGCATCCATCACCTCCATGGGCCACCTGTGCCAGTTCCTCACCACCCTCATGGTGAAAACTTTCTTCCTCATATCTAATATTCTAACATATAAAAATATGTTCTTAAAGTAGGGAAAGTCTGTTCACGCTGGCTGCACTTTAAACATGCAAAGACTTCACAGCTGCCTGAATGTCTGTAATAGGACTGGGGATTGCAGGAAACCGAGGAAATCCAGAGGGACATTTGGGATCATTGCATTGAGGACCTAGTTAGCTAATGAGCATGTCTTTGACATCGTCCTCTGTAGCTACAATTTGAAGACAATTCTCTTCTTTTGTTTCTGGGAGAAAAAAAATATCCCTTAGGGACCTGTGGTATTGTTTTAAAAAAATTATAAAATTTAAAAAGGCTTTTGACTGAAAAAGTAAAACTAATCTAACTCTTGTGTTCATGCATTCAGAGGAGAGGATTTTGGGAATGATTTTGAACTTAGTGAAGCTGCAGAAGTAACCACAGGATTTCCTTCAGTATGAAAGGAAGAAGCAGTCACACATGGGTATGGTTTCATGGAATTAAGAAAGTCGAGTCCCCCCAAAAAATCAGCTACATAGGGCAGAAAAGACAGGCAAATCAAAGAATCTCTGGTAACAGGGCTTTGAAAACTCTGAATAAAAGCCTTTTTTGGACAAAGCACTGTCTACAAGAGGCACTGCAAGTGAGAGGCCATCACGTGCTTAATCCCGAGTGTGTCCTGGGCTCTCCACACTCACAAGGAGCTCTTGCCTCCATTGCTTTCCCCTCCCGATGCACATGAACTATTTCTTCTGCAAATAAACTCGTTCTTCAGGAAGAAGGGACTCGTGAGACGACAGGTCTTGCAGCAGTGCCCCTGGTCCTGCCTGAGCCCAGTCCCCGGGCTGCTCCGGCCACAGTCCCCCGAGGCTGGAGATGAAGGAACGAGCCATCAGCTTCCATATGGAGCCAAAGCCACTAGAGGGAGTCGATGTGTTTGCATGGTTCGCACATCCATTCATCTTCCCTTTCTCACTCTCCCCTTGGAAGAGAACGGGAACAGAAAGGGAGGAAAACACACCGGGAAGCTGCTCAGGACATTGCTCAACTCCCACTGGTGAACTCTGCAGTAGCTCCACTGACTTCAGTGTTTCCAGTGAGCAGGATTGCTCTGGGTTTCCAGCCGTGTAACTCAGCAGAAAATGGTCTGTTGGAGTCCCCAGAAATATTTATGTAAGTCTCAAGATCCCACCAGGAGAAGCAAGGGAGAAATGAGAGTCCAAAAAAAAGTTGGATGGTGAAGGTGCTGGAAGGACTACGAAAACTGACAGGGAAAAGCAGTAGGAATTATATGGATTGGGTTTAGGGAGAAGGCTGAAGTAAGGGACAGGGCACTGGACTTTCTGCGAAGAAAAGGTTGTTATAAAAGCATCAGGCCATCCAGCACCACTTGCTCTCCACGGCCAGTGTGGGAGGAAGGGCTGGTGGCTCACACCCTCCATCTCAGGATCCAGAAGGACTCGCCCTTGTGTCACTGCAGAAAGCTGAGTAGGAAACCTCCTGAGATCTCCCAGCCCTGCACTTCCACCAGTCAGTTCTCTGTGAACCACAGCCTAAAGGCAAGGAAAGTACCAGTGGTGGAGGCATGCAGTTTTCTGGGATCATCCACGCATCCAGCCTTTCAGCATTCCCTTTTGGAATGACCACTGTGATTAGCAAAGAGGCAAGAATGTCCTTTGGCACATGGAGTTCATTGAAAACCATTTAGCCATCCTTTCTTCCATGCTTCAGGACAGCCAAACTCCATCCTCTCCTGAGGGGGAGCGTGGACCACTGTCCAGCACTGTTTCCCAAACTGTGACCTTCACAGCAGGGAGGAGTTACTCTGCCTGTTCATTGCCACCATGGGACTGACACAGAATCATGGAATATCCTGAGTTGGACCCCCAGGGATCAAGTCGAACTCCTGGCCCTGCATAGAACAATCCTAACAATCCCACCCTGTGCCTAAGAGGGCTGTCCAAACACTCCTGAAGCTCTGGCAGCCTTGGAGCTGTGACCATTCCCTGGGGAGCCTGTTCAGTTCCCCACCACCTTCTGGGGGAAGAACCTTTTCCAAGTATCCAACCTTTCCCAAGTATCCAACCACAACTCTAAAGGGGTTTTAAGCAGCAAGTTTTGCAGGCTCAAGTAAGACTTTCAGACAGAGAAACCCTCCTTACACCTCAGTCTGGGCTCTCAGCACATCAGTGTCCTCTGCAGGTTGTCTGCAGCAGATGATGATGAAAAGATGTTAGCTGAAAGTTGCATCTGTGAGCACCCAAAAAAGGGTCTGGAAGCACAACTGCAACTTTTCTTACTATAAATATTAAGTAATCTAATTGTTCTGCTTTTAGGAAGGGAATTCAAGCCATTCAGGGAAGAGATGTCAGGAACGTCCTCGTGACAAATGGGGTTTTCATCAGAATATGACAATTCCAAACTGAAGTTCCTTGAGGGATGTACCAGTTTCAACCAAATTTTGATCTTGAGAAAAGTTGCTTGGGTCTAGCTCATTATTCCTCATGAGTTAAAGGCTGTCCTGAAAAGCCCTTTGGAAGGACTCAAGGAAATGCTCTTTGCCTGGCATCTGGAGTCACATCCACTGCTCCCCTTGCCAAGACTCAGCTGATGTACAGCAATTCTCAGTAATGTAAATGTGCATCTAAGCTCCTCCAAAAACCCCTTCAAAGTCTCCTTGCAAGCCACACCTTGAGCCCCTTTTTTAGACATGCAATAATCAAGATGAGGAAAATACAGCCAGTAAAGCAGAGTTAGGAAAAAAATAGGGAACTAAATTTCTTTTCATTTGAAATGAATGTTCCATCAAAACTAAGTGTCACAAACATTTCAACACCACAGTAGCCTCATCTGTTCGTTCCCAGCAGTGGCCATCTGTAACCATGCCGCAGTTGGAGCAAAATATTTGATTTCAAGTGATGCAGGACCTACCACACTCAGCTCCTCACCCTTGAATGCTCATTCCAGTTTTAACACAAACAAGTAAACCTGAAACGCTAATCCACCAGCTTCCCTGAGTGAGAGCTCTGCTTCCAGTTTGCTTAAGGAGATTTTCTTTTGAGAGACCTTTATCTTTCTATCTGAAAGCTTCCGTGTTTGCCGGGATGCTGGCACGACAGAGTGACTGCACTCGAGTTCCCCAAATAAAGTACTGACAAATTTATTGTCTGCAATAATATTTTCCTACCTCTGTGAGGTGGGTTGAACCTATTCCACTTTCCCCTTAGTGAAAAACAACACTGATGGCAGTAATTTACGTTTCGGTCAAGGCCAAGAGGACTAATTAGAGCATATTAAGCTGAACCATGCAGGCAGTTCCTGCTCTTCTCCCTGGTACAGATCCCATATGCCACAGGCATCCTTCTATCCATGTCCATGAATGGCTGTTCACGGGCTGGAAGGAGCATTTTGCTAGCAGACATTTGTGCAGTTCCTCAGTAGGAACTTCCACTGTTTCCGGGATTCCTTAATCATTTCCCTAACAACCACGGATAACAAACGTGACCTTCCTGTGAAAAATGAGGCTAGGTCTATAAACATGTTATTAAGAATAAATGAAGCTTTTAGGAGAAGGGGTTAGTTGGGGGTCTTTGCTGGGCTGTTAGCCCCTGGAAACTTGAATGTAAATAGAAAACAATTAAAACTCCAGCCCCAAAGGATGCTGCGCTCAGCCAGGGAGGCTGTAATTAGGTTTCTGCTGCCGTTAATCGCTTCTAAAGTGAGTGATCATAAATTACAAACGTGTGCAGAATCCTCCCAGAGCATGGCCTGAAAAGCTCCTCTGAGCTGGCTTGGGAAAGGGGGAGAAAGAGTGGAAGGGAGGAAAGGGGGAGAAGGAGAGGAGAGGAGAGGAGAGGAGAGGAGAGGAGAGGAGAGGACTTCCTTCTTTCTCTTTCCTACTCTTCCACGTGTATCAGTCAGGCTTCTAAATTAATGTTGGAATGGGAGGCTTAGGCTAAACCCAACCCCAGGATTGCTTCTTTTTCTTTAAATACACAGGCACGCACGCACACATGCATGCATAGTTAGTTAAGTGAAGAAAATGTACCTCCAAACATCATATTTAATTTCATTAGCTACTGTTGCTTTCTTGGAATCCGCTTATAGCACATGAAGATAAACATTCTCCGAGTGATAAGGGTGTGTTTATAAACTTTGTTTGGGATGAAAGAAGCCCTAACTGGTGTGTTTTTATAGTAGGGTTAATGGTGCTTTACTAATCCTTTGCCTGTGACCAAGAAACACAGACATCTTGACTTTCCTGGGAGATGTGGATGCATTTCCCTTCTTCCTGGGCCCTCAGCGTGCAGCTAGAAGACAATGAACCACCCCCAGCTCCGCGAGGGTGAATTGTGAAGCAGCAGCATCACATTCCTGGGACTTCACCACCAGCCACTCGGCGTTCCCAGAGTGCAGGATTAATTCAACACATTGTTATTTTACAATTTGGCTTTGTTTTGGGGGGCCTTTTCTTATTATTTTTTTTTTTCAGAGAAAACCACCACAGCAAATGCTCTGCAGCTTCCAAGCTGTCATGCAGGTACTGCCTAAGCACCCAGCACGCCCACCTGGGACCCCCAGTCTGTTGGAGGATTTCAGCCCAACATCAGACACATTGGACAGGGAAGGCTCCAGCCTTATTTTTGTTGAATTGGCTGCTTCACCTACACCCCTCTCACACAGCTCATCACCCACGGCCGCACTGCCCTCAGCTTCCTCAGCCACATCCTTTTGGCCGCTCTGCTCCAGCTCCTCGCTGCTCAGCTGAATTGGAGGCTTCCTCCCCCTGCCAGCCCCTCCGCGTGGTGTAAAACCCAACCTTCTCAAAAGGTCAGGGCTCTCTGTTTACCCGACCTTCTGTTTCGAATTTGGGAGACAATGGCTCGCGGGGAGCCGAGCGGGGGTGATTTGCCACAGTGCTGAGTCACGGGAGTCCAAGATGGATTTTCTGTTAACGCCGAGGCACAGCCCTAATTATGGCAGTATTCAGAATTATCCTCGGACCAGGGAGCGCTACAATGCTGAGAGAAATGGAATGCTGGTGCCCTTGAACATCCACCACATCACCTACAAGCTGCGGGCTAGGGAAGAGTCCAGAAGGGAATCGTGGTGGTCACTGGTTCCTTGTCTCCTTCTACCAGCTTTCCAGCTGGATATAATCACAGAAACACAGAATCATACATTCACAGACTGGTTTGGGTTAGAAGGGACCTGAAAGCTCATCTTGTTACAACCTCTGCCATAGGCAGGGACACCTTCCACTATCCCAGGTTGCTCCAAGCCCCATCCAACCTGGCCTTGGACTCTTCCAGGGATCCAGGGGCAGCCACAGCTTCTCTGGGCAACCTGTGCCAGGGCCTCACCACCCTCACAGGAAGGAATTTCTTCCTTGTATCTCATCTATCCATGCCCTCTCTCAAAGCCATTCCCCCCTTGTTCTGTCACTCCAAGCCCTTGTAATGCTTGAGTTCAGAAGTTCTCTTTCTGGAGAAAGCTCAGGAAGGAGCAAAGGATTCATGGGCAGGCTAGAAAGGAGAACAACAAAGATAAAAAGCAATCCAGAGGCATAACTTTGGGGCATTAATGTCCATTAGGAACTGGTGGTGATGGGAGGACATTTCTGTAGGTTAGTCTGGTTTTGTCTCATGCAAGGTGTTCTGCTTTCCTATCAAGTTGTTCTCAGAATTCAGATCCTGTGAAAGCAAAGTGCTGTTGGAGCCCACAGTTCATTCTTGTCTCTCCCTGCTACTAAAAATACTAGCCCCCTTTTATAAAATAACAGCTAAAGGTTGCAGTGAAGCAACCACTACTCTCTACAGATATCCTTCTCCAGCAGACTTGTCTCACCCAGCACACAAATGTTTCTCAGATGGATGGATGGGTGGATGGATGGATGGATGGATGGATGGATGGATGGATGGATGGATGGATGGATGGATCAGGAGATGTGATTCTCCCTCCATGATCTGTCAAAAGCTACTTCTGAAATATCTCTAATGGGAAACACTCAGGAAAAAAAGCCAAATAAACATGAGGTGGAAGAAAGGGAAAAAAAACCCCAAACCTGGAATCATGGAATCCTTGAGGCTGGAACAAACCTTTAAGATCATGAAGTCCAACCATTCCCCAGCACTGCCAAGGCCACCACTAACACATGTCTCCAAGTGCCACATCCACACGGCTTTTAAATCCCTACAGACATGGGGACTCCAGCACTGCCCTGGGCAGCCTATTCCAGTGCTTGACCACCCTTTTCATGAAGAAACTTTTCCCAATATCCAATATAAACATCCCCTGGTGCAACTTAAGGCCATTTCCTCTTGTCCTGTGACTTGGGAGAAGACACTGAACCTCACCTGGTTACAAACTGTTTCATGTAGTTGTAGAAAGAGAGAATGCCTTTCCTCAGGCTCCTTTTCCCCAGGTATAAACCCCATAAATCCAAGGACTTTGTAGAAATGAAAAGCTTTTCAGCCATGTTACTTTATTTTAATGACCTTCCTGAGAAAGGTTTGAAGCAAAGCCTGGGATACTGCCCATGGCATCATTTCATAACGAATTTCAGCATGGAATTTTGAATGTGCCACTTGTTGCTGTGCAGTTGGAATCTCCTTCTCTCTGGAGGCCTCATCCTGCCTGTGAAACACAACAACCTTCAACTTTTCTCACCAGCTGGAGGCAATGCATGTTCATATTGCCATAGGCACCAGAGCATCTAAACCTCTTGCTCTGGAGCAAAGTCCTGCAGGAACACGGCCAGCCCAGAGGAGACTGTGAGAAATTCTGTCCTCTGGAGAGTCCTGTTTATTTTAAGCAAAACAGCTAGTTTACATGCTGGCCTTTTAAGCAAAATACTCCGGTTCATTCTGCCTTGGATTTAGTTATGTAACCAAATCGCTATGTTTTTTAAATAATCTGAATGGAATTTGCAATGCCGCCTCCCAAGGGAAAGGGACCGATTCTGATTTTCCAGCTGATGCCCTCACACAGGTGAGACTTCACCTTCAGGGCACTTCTGCCTGGGGACTGCATTGCTTATCTCTGCCTTGCACCCACGACACCCGAGGCCTGGAGAAATGGAAGGGCATAGACCAAAGATACTGAGCAGAAGAACATCAGAGCCAGGTCCTGCTGCAACACCCCTGAGCCCTGGGCTGTCTGCTCGCTGGCGTTGCCTCCTGCCATGGCACTGGGAATGATCCAAGGTGACTTGAATGCTGCCTGTCTCTGGCAGTGTGACATCCCCAGGAGATGGTAGACTCAGCCTTTGACTGGCCCGAGCCCTGGCCCATGGCTTCCTGCCTTCCACACCAGCGCTAGACCCTGCCCCTGGGCTGTGTCACCTGGCAGAAGGTGTCATGTGGCTTAGAAATGTGCCACGTCTGGTTTAAATCCCCAGTTATGGAAGGTCTGTGTTTGGGGCTGAGGCATCCTGGGGAGTAGGGGTTGCACACTGGTGTCAGGAGTCCTTGGCTACTGCTTTGGGGCTGATTCACACTCTGGTTGTGAGTCCTCTTCATGTACTACCTACTGAAGTCACTATTTTGGTCAAAAGTCGTTATTTTGGTTACTACAGGACATCAATATCATATTTGTCAGCCTCTGTACTTTTTGCCAGCCCAGACCAAGGTCTGCTGTCACAACTGCCGCTGTCTGGGTGAAACCAGAACACAGAATTTCTGGAAAACTTGCTTTTGTGAGATTTCCAACCCAAATTAATGAGGAGACTAATGTGGAGAAGCACAGCCTTTGATGTATGTACAAACACCATGGAGCTGCCAGCCATCTTGAACTCAAAGAACTCCTAATCCTCAATCCCTTCCCTGCAATTAGAGCAAGGACAGTTGGTGCTCTCCATGACCAATAATGCCGTGTTTTGGCTCGGAATTGTCTCTGCCAGCAAAGAGCTGCCGTGCAAGTCAGAAGTCCATGCGTGGTTAGCTGCAGCTCTGGATTTTTGCAGTGCCTATTTATACGAATTGGACTGACTTTGAATTCTACAGCTTAATTTCTTTTCTGTCACAGTACCGTGCGAAGGAGCAAAGCCTCGGTCTTTTAACCGATCCTTACACTGTCAGTGCAAGATCCAAGGCTAAATTTCCTATGGATATGTATGAATCCTGACATGGCAGATGGCTCTATCCTGTGTTGAATTATGGAACATATTGTAACATACATAGTTCCTTGATAGACTTTAATTACACCAGATGAGGGAGCCTGTAGGATTTAGGCTGAAAATATGTTCCAAACAAATTTCCAGGCTCCAGAAATTATCAGACACCCATTAATGCCACCACAGAAGATGATCCACTTAGGTGACGTGCATAAAGAAGATATAAATATTAAATTTTGGGGTGGAAAACAAGGAACATGAATGTCACGGATCAGTTCCTCTTGGATGGCACAGTGGGGTTCTTCACCTCTTCCCCTGGGAGCCACGAGGAGTTGACTTCAGCAAGAGGAATGCTGCTGCAAACCTTCCCTCCTCTCCATCTGTTCCCTTCCGCCCCACCCCTCTCTCTTCACCCTCCCTCTTGCACAGGGCCAGAAGGTCCTTGGCAGGTACAAGTGTGGTGTCCTCTCCAGCCAACACCAGTGGTCACTTTGTTCTCTCTCTTCCCAGGCTGTGTCTGCAAGACTAGAACATTCCTAAAGCAACTCAAGCAAACTCTGTCCTTGCTCCCTGTGGTCAAGAACTCAGGAAATGAATGATTTGGGGTGACCGCTCCAGAGCCTGGCGCCGTGGCAGACCTGGCATCTCCTGTCCTCCTCCTGGGTAAGCCCAGCACCCGGGCCCGTGCTTCCCTCGCCTTGCCTGGCAGTGTTCCTCCAGGCCAGTGTGCTTTGGCTGCTGCTCTCCGAGCTCTCGGGTTCTCAACCCGGAGTTATTTCAGGCAGCGCTGCTCGGTTTCTCTTCCAAGGGCTTATGAAACGCTCTTCTGGGACTCTTCACCTGACTCATTGTTTCCTCTGCCACCCCACGCTGGGAAGCACCGCCTTGCCGATGACTTCTTTGGGAAGCTCCTGAGGAGAAGAGAGCGAGAGGCGCCAGGCAGAATCTTTAACCCCCGGGTTTATCTCCACGGGCTCAGAAAAGTGGGGATTTTTTTCTGCTTTTTCTTTTCTTCTCAGCAGATGCCCGGCTGCAGCTCCCTCTCACTTGGAGGAGATTTGCTGTCACTGAGCTGACACCCGAACACACACTTTGGCCACCTCGCAGGCCAGACCGAAGCGCTACAATAGGGACCACTCGGTACTTAGCGGGACACGCCAAAATTGCTAAATGCCGTCTAACCACACCCATCATCAAAGGCCCGAACGCTCCCATTGCATCCACTCAATTACAAACCACAGAACGACTTTGTTTCAGTCAATGGCAAACAGTCGGACATGGAAGCCACCCACCTTCAAAGCCCTTCTGTTTGTCTGTCTGTCTGTTTGTTTGTTTGTTTGTTTGCCATCGTACTCGGGCCGGCTTTTCCCATCACCTTCCCGCTCCGTGTGTCGGAGCAGCCCCTCATACATGTGAACACGCTTCTCATTTCACATCTTTCCCCTGCAATTTCTGCCTTTCAGCTGGAAGCAAGGAAATGGCTGCTTGGTGCAGACAGGATTAACTCTTTTTCTTCCTCGTTGATGGTCTGAAGTTTTCCCCCTACCCTCTATTTTTATTTTAAGAAGTTTTTTTTCCCCTGAGACTCTCAAACGAATTATTTCTCAGCTTTGAGGCCAGTGATTTCAAAGCAAGGACAAATGTGGTCCCAAATCTACAAACTCTTTCCTGTCTAACATATTCTTCCTTCTCAGTTGTTCCTCCTCTTATAAATCACAATACCTCTGATAAAAAGAACAACAAATTCTTCTGCAGGGAGGCAGACAAGGACCCATCTATATATTACTAAACACAGGCTTCACAAAGATGTCTTATGACCTCCATCTACATGTTCTTAGCCCAGATTCTTGCAGGAACAAGGCCCTGTTTGATCAGATTACGTGTCCATCTGCCCATCACTCTTCACTGATTACTGTGGAATTCCCTGCCATTTTCTGGTTGGGCTTGATGAGATCTTCAAGATGTTAAGTTCCTACAAGGTCAGTGAAAAAATAAAAGGGTGGCCAAAGAGAAAAGTTGAAGCAGGAGATCAACTCTTATGAAACTTCATCAAATCCACATGGGCACTCACATTGAAATCACAAAGCCATAGGAAACCGAGGCTTATTAATCCCATTGCTGATGGAACAGCTCAGATTTTCTTTCCGTTTCTGTTTTTGTTTGTGTGCTTGTTTGTACATTTGCTAGAACAAATAACTCACTCTTGTGGAGCACTACAAACTTCACAGATCCAACCCAAACACAGTTCTGGCTACAAACACTCAGGAATTTGGGAGTCTTCCATCCAGACCCACATCCAAACCATCCCAGCTGAGATCCATAAGAAGTAACACGGGCAAGGAAAAACTTGTCTGAGTCTGCTTTGACTTCTGGTGTCATTCCTCTGTGGGGAACCTGGCTACAACCTGATCCTTTTCTGGTAGATCCCACAAGTCTGATAGTACAGCACAGACAAATCCATACCTGGGGTATCGAGTCCAGTTTGGGGCACTCCCTCAGGTCTTGAAGCTCAAAATATTCTGATTCAACATCAATAGAAAAGCCTTCATTTGAAGGTGGTGCAGCACTGGGCCAGGTCACTTAGGAGGTGGTGACAATCTCCCTCCTTGGAGGTTTTAAAGGCTCAGCTAAAGCCATCACTGATCAGGTCCCACTCCAAGCAGAACCTACAGACCTTCAGAAAATCCTTCCCAACAATATTTGTGTGATTCTGGGAATGCATCTAATTTATCTTCCTCTTTATCACACTTCAACTTGGCTGGATTGGTTCAGTGAAACTCCATTCCCTCCCTGCAAATTCTCTGTGACTGGATTTTCCAGGATATAAAATACCTGTTCCTTGGATAAAGAAGACATCAGAGGCCAATTTCTGCCTCCCCTTCCTCAGTGCAATAGTGAAGAATATCATTGGGTTTTTTTTTTCTTCATTGTCTTTGAGTGTTTTCACAGCTTCATTTGTAAGTGCGTGCTCAGAGTTCACAGCATCACAACTTGTGGCAATCAAGAGCCAACTACATCACCCATGTTAGCTCCCAAGAATTATTATTTTGAGAGAAATGAGGCTCCTGCTACTTTCCCTGTCACAGGCTGGTCCTTAGCACTGAATTTAAAGTGGAGGGAAAGGACCAGCATCATCTGTCAGCTCCGAGAAGCATTTTCAGCTCATTAATCTAACTTTCCACAGCCCAGCTCCTGTCCCATCTCTGAGGCGTGAGACCATGTGTCACAGAAATCTTTATGCCTACTAGCAATGAAACCTTGAAAAGTAAAAACAGTCATAGGCAAAATAGGCAGAAGTGCCCATGACGACTGAATTTCTCTTTCTTTTCAGTATGACAACGAAACTACCTGGGAGTGTGGAAACTGTGAATACCCCACTGAGCACATCTGTCTCCATCAGTGCCCACCCTTGGACAACCCGTCCCTAATTACATTTGGGAAGAGTCTTCCCATTTCAGCAGGTCAAGGAAAATAGTAAGGATGTTGCTGATTCAAGGAGTATTTTAGAGAGAATGGAAATAGGTAACGTAATCCCAAATCTCTGCTTGCTACGTGGATACCGGGGCCTTCAGTTCTGATGAATAATCTGTATTTTTCTCTTTTACCTACTAAAATAAGCAAATAGCCTCAGGGTCAGCTATGAGCACTTACTCTGCCCATAATCCTGATTTGTGAGGCAGATAGGCAATGAATTTAAAATTAGAAAGGGCTAAATATTCTCAGATTCAGAATATAAATTTCATTTAAAGTCAGTTTGCGATTGCTAAAGACTCTGATTCATTAACTAGCTTGTCTGAATATTGTCATGAAAATCTAAGCTTTATTGAGTGCTAAAAGCCTTAAAAAAGATGGAAACATATGAAAATAAGAACATAAATTCCCTGCCACCACCACCACCACTCCAAATGTAAGAGAACCAAACCATAACAATGGGCTCATTACAAATGCTCCATCATTTTGCAATAACCAAGCACTTAAAATGTTCTTGGTAGCTGCTCTGAGGATGCCATTTTTTTCATGATGAGTCTTACTTAGTGCATAATTTATAGCTGGCAGGCCAGGGATAATCCTGCAGTGTGAATGTGCTGCGAGACTGCTGTAATTACACCAGAGCTGTGGTTATGGGCCTCGTGGAACTGATACTTCTTTTTAAATTGTGGCGGTGATAAGATCAAATCCAACACCGTGTATCTCCGTGGAAGCGTCGTGGATGTAACCGTAGCTGCCAGCTGCCCTCCTGGGCATCTGCTCTCCCTCCAGGAGCCTGTGGGTAAAGGGATGACTTTTCCTCCAGTCTTGCATCCCCCAAACCATCAACCAGTCAGAGCCTGGCCTCACTGGAAACAGCAATACAGCACGAGAGATTTAAGGGAATGGGATAAAACCAAGGAAAACATCCAGATGTTTCTTTTCCGTCGCTTTTGGTCTGTGCTCCGTTTTCTCCAGTAAGTCACTAAAACGCTTTGATGTGAGAATTTTATATTGGTGATGGTTTTGCAGCAGCCAAGCCACCAGACAATAATCCCTTGGTGTCGATGTTCATTGGCTTTGTCATCTTCTTAGGACAAAGGAAAAAAAGACCTAAAACTGTTCTCTACCAAAAATAACTTTAGAAAATAAATATTTTGGCCCCATCTTGCAAAAAGTCAGTGTGACATTTAGAGGGAGCTAAGAAAAGGAGTCTTTCCTGCCTTAGGAAGAAACTCAGCTTAACTTGGGCCCTGTTAACTTCGTCATACTATTACTTGGGCACTGTTTGGTATTAGTCACTAGCTGCTCCCTCTCAGCTTTATCCAATTTAATTTCAAATATAGTGCAAACAGATGCCTTTATGTTTCATTTTTAAATCATTTATTGTTCTACATGTAGCAAAGAAGCTTAAAAAAGAATGTGAAAGAATTGCCAGAAAGGTTTTTTGGTTTTTTTAAAAGATATATATATATAATTGCAGTTGTGGTTGCTGTGGTTTCTTTTGGGTGGATCAGAAAAAAATCAAGTCTTCCTTCCTCGGGGATATAAGGGGAAAAAAAAAAAGAAAGGATGGAGAGGAAAACTCATTCCCATGTCTAGTGCTTTTTATCAGTAATGGAATGAAGCAATCAGGTTTGAGGGCTTGTCTAGACGGGAGGACTCTGGCGCTGGTGTAACTCCCGTGGTGTAGTAAAGTCTGTGCAAGTCCCAAACGCTGCTCACAGCAGCAAAAGAAGCTGCAGGGATGCAAAGCCACCAGGCAGAGTGAGGGAGCTCCAGGTCCTGCCCAATCCCAGCTTAGGCAATGCAGGTTATTTGGACAGGGGACGGCCAAACAAAATTTGATAAATCGCTGCTTTTTTTTTTTAATTTATCAAAGTGCCCAAAAGCAGCATTACCAACACAAGAGAGTTGTTGATCAATTAAAGTATTTTAACAGCTTGCTTCTTCTGGAGGGGAGGGGGTTGTAAATGAAGAAACATGAAGAATTGCTGACCACAGTTCAATAAGTCCAGGTTTTAAAAGAGGCTTATTTTAATGGAAAACATAACATGGCTTTAAACTGACAGAGGATAGGCTTAGATTAGACATAAGAAAGAAGTTCTTGGCTTTGAGGGTGGGGAGGCCCTGGCACAGGGTGCCCAGAGAAGCTGTGGCTGCCCCTGGATCCCTGGAAGTGTCCAAGGCCGGGTTGGATGGTGCTTGGAGCAGCCTGGGATAGTGGGAGGTGTCCCTGACCATGGCAGGGGTCTTTAAGATCCCTTCCAACACAAACTGTTCTGGGATTTTATCGACAGCAGAGGGGCGAAATATTCTTTGAGAAGTTTTCTAACTGAGATACATAATAATAGAGGGATACCTCGGTTTTACTCTGCTCTGTTTGTCAGCAAAGCTCAGAGCACGTGGCAAAGCCACTCCGTGTCATTATCCCCATTTCACTGGCAGGGACACCCTGTGACTTCCCAACGGCCTCGTGACAACTCGTGGCAGCATCAGCGAGAGCAAGAACATCTCTTGAGCTTCTTTCCACATCCAAGCCCTTGGGCAGTGCATCCTGCACTTGGGAACATGGGTCAGTGGTGGCCTTGGCAGTGCTGGGGGAATTGCTGGACTCGATGAACTCAGAGGGCTTTTCCAACCTTAGTGATTCCAAGATTCCATGATTTGCGTGTCCAGGAGAGGTTAATGGCTGGGTTGATTTTGCAGTCCTTATTTATGAGGGAAACTTTGTTCATGTATCTCCAGTGTGATGTTCACTTTAGTGGCTGTGAGGGGACACCTGGGGACACCGGGACATCCTGGAGAGCCCTAAATCCCACCCTATAAATAGGAATTATCCAGGAAATGGAAAGAGCCTGGTTTGTCCATAAACCTGATAAACCAGGGGTCAAATCCTGCTCTCAGCACACCATGACCTTCCCAAAGCCATGGTGGGGTATTAAATTAGAGCAGCTGAAGTCCAGTAGCCCCAAAACACACTAAACCCCATCAAATATTTCAGTGTTTATCAACCAGGACTGGTGGAAGTCAGGGGAGAAACCAAGCACAGCTCAGATCTGCCTTATATTTCACCACCTTTGACAGGAAAAGGAAGGTTCCTCTTCAAAAAAAAAAAAAACCACCACAGAAACCCCTCATAGGGTCAGAGGGCACACATGCAGGCACAGACAGGGAAATATAGGAGCACAGGAAACAGCCAGCCAGCCAACACTGTCCTGGAAAGGCTAATATTTGCGTAATACTGAAAAGCTTTCTGCCTTTCGGATCCTTCCATGAGAAAAGGCTAAAATATTTGGTGTACACATTTCTCAAAACGAGGACATACCATACATAGTTAAAGTAATGACTAGTGCTCTTAATCCCAGACACAAACTTTTCACTGAAGCCTTTTTTGGGCTGGGTCATGTGATTTATTCGGTTTTCAGCATCTATATATAAAGCTACTATTTTTTTTTTCTTCCTGGTTCATCCTTCCCCGTGTTCTAAAACCTGCATGCTTCATAAGCTATTTTGGTTTACCACATGGCTTGGCACTTGGTATTTTTTCCTATGATGTGAAAACAAAATTTCAGCTTGGCTGTTGGTGGCCATGACCTGAGATGCAAATCTTCTCACTCAATTAGGGCTCTAACGAGTGGCTAATTAGCCTTTCTGGTGGCCAGGTGTCCCTATTACTCAGAGACCTTAAATAGGAGTGTCTCAAACCCTCGAAGTGGGAGCTGTTGGTCCCTAGGGACTTCCACCTTCTGTGTGGATAGCCCTTTGGCTTTTTGGTGCCAAAAGCCTTGGTTTGGGGTAAAAAGCCTCTGTTTTGTGCAAAAAGCCTCGGGATTAGACAGAGCAGAGCAGGCCTGAGCCCTGTAGACTCTTGATCTGCTGTACAGAGCTGCCCATCTTCTGGCACCAAAGCTTTTATTTGCTGTGCATAAATTAATACTAAATACGTCCTCGAGCCTTACTTGTCCACTCAGAAACCTGCTCTGCTCAGCCACACACATGACATCATCACCAAATTTAGTTGCAGGAAAATAAAACCAGGGTTACCTGCATTTTTAGCACCAGGAGAGGGGAGGCGGGGGAAAAAGGATGGGGCCTCTTTTGGGGCTTGGTTGTTGAGTTTGGCTCTTTTTTTTTTTAATAAATTGTGATCTCACTTCATTTTTGTTTACAATTAGAGACACTGAGGGGAGACTTTTAATGGAGAACAGAGAGACCTTTTGCATGGGGGCACATTAACTGGGGGCTCTCCGAGCTGTCTCTGAGAGATCACGTGTGGTTTTCTCCCATCGCGGACATATGTGGAGAACTTGGCAAAACCTCCCATGCTCTGAGCCCCAGGAGCCTGTCCAGGATTGCTCTCCATGGGGCATTGCCTCCCTTTTCCCTCCCACCAGCTCAAGGACCCCTCAGAAGCATCCCCAGGGTCCCCCAGCTCCCCACAAGGGGCTGAGGATGCATTTGCTGGGACATAATTTAGTGCCTTTTGGTTGGTCGGAGAAAAACCACCCCAATATCTGCCTGACTTGGTTAAAGTGCAATTTTTCCAGCTCTGGAGAGGCACATGCACCCAACCACCATCTCCCAGAGCTCGTGTGTACTTTCCTGAGCTCAGCCCCTGCTGCCAACCCCATTGTTCTGCCCCCCACCAAGTCCCTATTGTTCGTGTCCCTTGCTGGTGGCATCTGGCTCAGCCAAACTCCTCCTGAGCGGGGGCCCAGGCTGCAGTGTTTGCTCTGTCGTGTTATTTTTTTTTGGTATATTTTTCCAGGAAGGATTCTGAATGATCATTTCTAGGGGGCCAGTTTTAGGCACTGCAGATGGAGTTGATTTGCAAAAAGAGGGTGTTGGGGTGAGGGGCCAGCAAACCAACCAGGTGTTTTGGTGGCAAGATGGAAGCCTGAAGACTGAGCATCCAAACTGTCATATTTGCTCTGAAAACTTGCAGACAACCCCTTGTTTATCCTTTCCCATCTCTAACAGGTGCTGCCCCACTGATCCCAAGGTGAGGAGTAGCAATAAAGAGAAAGAGGAGCCAGGGATCCCGGGATAGACACGACACCGCGCGGCAAAGCTCCGGCAAAACCGAAACTCTCCTTAGGTGCTGAGCTGTACGGGGGGCTCGTTTAGGGCGATGCCATTCCCAGAGCAGAGGGAAATGAGCTGTCTCTCAGGGCTGTCATCCTGCTGACAGGCCCCACGGCGTGCGGTGCGTCGGAACAGCATGGGAGCACATTTGTTTCCATCGGGAACCGCGCCGGATCAGCGCTCGGCATCCTGTTTATGTTAAAACATTGGCGTTCCATTTTTATAGGGAAGCTGGGAGAACGGTGCAGCTGGGGCTTCTACTGAAGTGTCACCAACTAAGTCACTTTTCAGCAGGATGATCACTGCTCCAGAGGTTCCCAAGCGAAGTATCTCCGTTTTCCAAGCTGCTCTCCTGGCCAGCAGATGTTGGCCAAGCAGATGCTGGCCGAGGCACGGCACCCCTTCAGCCACCCTGGGATACCTGCCCTCTGCTGCCATGCCTTTCCCAGGTCCCCTGGCCAAGACACAGCCTGCACTTTCCACCTCCCCAGTGTGATTTAGGGAGCAAAGGACGAGGCGAGGCGCAGCCCGTTGCGACTACAGCACTTGGACCCCATGGTAACCCGACTGTTTGTTTCCCCGTGGCATCAATGAGAAGGGCAGGATCCCAGCCCTGCAAAGCTCCTGGGGAGCTGTGTTGCTCAGGCCACGGGATGGGAAAGGCTCATTTGGTGGGGCTTCACTGTAGGTCCCGAGGGGAGATTTAGTAGCCCCCCATGCAGGGTCAGATGCATGTCCTGGCCATAGCTCCTGGGATCATTCCAGCACGGACAGGCTGATCCGTGGGACAGATTCCCCTTGGAGAGGGGTTCCTGCAGCTGTGCAGAGCTGATGTGATCCCCAGCCCTGGCCATGCAGGAGAAGCTCTCCAGGGTGGTGCCAGGAGCACTTTTCCCACTCCAGGCAGATGAAAGCAAAGCAATTTGGCTCCTACCCGCATCCCAGCCCCAAGGGTGATTTATTGCCCTGGGACTCCCTCCTCACCTGCAAGCAGAGCACAAAGGAGTAGAGAGTGTCACTACGCTCAGCCCCCAAAATAAGGCTAAAAAAATCACTATGAGGCGATTCTAGCTGCAGTGACAGACTGAGATCACCTCCACCCACAGGGGTTGAAGGGGTCAGAACTGATCCCTTAGATCTACAGGTTGGAACCAGCAGGGTCTGGTTTTTTAAGACCACCTTCCAGAAAAGCACCTATTCTCCCGTGGCTGGTGAAATCTCTGTTAAATAACAGCCCTGCAGACACATCCTAGCAGAGGGGTTTTACCTTTTTACTGATGTTTGCCTACGGCCACAGAGCTCCAAAACCCCGGCCAGCTCAGTAATACTGGCTTGGCTCCTTAATCGTACATAAACCATTTAAACACACAACAAATAAATAGACACGTTCTGTGTTTCTCCAGGAGGGCTTAACACCTTTACAAAGGGATTTCTTTGATACTTAAGCAATAATAGATTGGCTTTCATTTTGCTAAGACCTTCCTTATATCAACATATCTCTTCAAGTACTACACTTCCTTTTATGAAATGCTGGAATTCTTTCATGTTGAAAATGCTTTTACAGCCAAGTCCTCAGTTGTGCTGGCATTTCTTGTGTCTTGAACTCCAAACTGGCTAACCGCAGTCTCAGAATTCCCAAAGGAAATAATGAAAATTCCTAAAATCCTTGGCAAGGAAACAGTTGAAATTTTAAATTGAGTTAATCGTTTTAGCGAAAATGCTTGTAATAAAATAAATATGGGGAGCTGGGGTGAGGAGGGGGGAAAATCTGCTTCAGAAATGAGCATCAGAGGAAAAAAAGAGAAAGGGAGAGAAGATCCTCAAAAGTGAAGCCTTCTCTGCTGCCTTACATTATTTACTGCTGGGGATAGCTGCAAACTCCTGCTGAAAGCAGGGCTTGGGTGGGTGTCGTGGTGCTGTGGTGAAAGTGAGGTGCTTGAGAGCCCACTTAATGCTCCAAGATAACTCTGGTCCTAAAGGTCTGGCTTTAGTGATGTCAGGTGTCTTTAGTGGCTGTGAAAAGATTTCTGAGGACAGAAACCTGGTCTCTGGGATAGCACTTCTGTGACACCAGGATGATTAAATTAAACTTCAACTCAACTAAGCTACATAGGTTCTTGACAGGCTTTTTTTTTCTTTTTTTTTTCTAATTAAGTCTGAAAAACTCTAATTATAGCTGTTCAAATATGCAGGAGAACAAAACAGCATGATTTTTGTTTCTTCCTTTCATTTTAGCTAATACAATAAATGGCTAGAAGAAGACTCAATTATCAGATCTCTGCAAATAATTTCCAGATGACAGGTTGTTTGTGGAGATTCTTCACCACATTTTCTGTCCCTACCCTTTGTAGGTGATCCAGCCCAGTCACAATGTGAAGGAACAGCAGCAGCAGCACCCAGAGGATGCATTGCCAAGAGGAGGACGTGGTGACCAAGATCTGCTCCGTAACCTGAGCAGTCATTTCCCAGCTTTCCCCAGGCATGAGCTGAAACCTTGGCTGGGCACTTCTTTATTATTTGGTCTTTTGTAGGCACCAGAAGCTGGACGTGATATGGAAACGTGCACTTGCAGTCCTGGGCTGATCCCACAGCATAGGCAGGAGGCAAGGGGAGGATTCTGACCCTCTGCCCCACTCTGTTGAGATCCCACCTGGAGTTCTGTATCCAGCTCTGGGGCACCAACATAGGAAGGACATGGAGCTGGTAGAGCAAGTCCAGAGAGGCCACGGAGATGCTCCAAGGGCTGGAGCCCCTCTGCTCTGGAGCCAGGCTGGGAGAGCTGGGGGTGTTCACCTGGAGAAGAGAAGGCTCCAGGGAGACCTCAGAGCCCCTTCCAGGGCCTCAAGGGGCTCCAGGANATGAAGGGTTGCAGTCCCTTCCCGCTCGTGCAGTGCTGTCCTGTCCTGCAGGAGCTGTGTCCCAGGAATGCAACACTGACAGCACTGGGTCAAACCAAGGGCTTGTCTGGACAGTGGCTGTCAGTGACCAGTCCTAGGGATGGGCTGTGGGAAAGAACTGCAATAATTACACATGGAATTAACAACAGAGCAAATATTCTGGAGCTCTGTCCTGCAATGGATCTCAACACTTTCTCCAGAGGAGCATCCCTGTCCTTTTCCAGTGATGTTGCTAAACATGTTGGTATCCACTTTTTCATCTGGGGTCTCAAACAACCAACTTCCTTCCACAAAAGTGGGGCACTTGCTCCAGGTGCTGCAGCAGCTGGACTTGCCTTTTCCTGTAAGTTCTGTCTCATCTTCCCCCTCAGAGAGGGAATTCACCAGTTATCCATAGGAAAGAAGCAATAGCTGGAGAAAGAGTGGAGATTTTCAAAACTAAACAATGTCTTAAAAAAAAAAAAACCAGGAAAAAAGGGAAAAGAGGAAAAGAAAATAAAAGAGAGAGAACAGAAAGAAATGGCTCTAAAACATGTGATGCTAAGGGGAGGTCAGGAAAACAGAGCCAGCAGGGGTAACGAGTCAGATAAGATCATACCATCAGTGAAAGCACTTGCAAAAGGAAATGGATAGTGTTCTAAACCTCAATTAATTTAATCTAGTGCTTCATTGAAAACAAATTATGATCTCAGATAAAACAAAACTCTGGCGAAACAAAGAACAAAGCTGTTGCAGCCACGATTTACAGTTCAAAGATATTCTGTTTGTTTCCTCTTCATCAGAGATCTTGGTTTCCCCTTGAGAGCATATGAATAATTAAAGGTGGTCTCTTATGATGTGTTTGCTGCTGCTCAGCGTTGCCAGCCCAAGGGCTGATATGGGAACAATGGTGAGTTATGAGACCTGCTGGTTGCATTTGCCTTCTGTAAATAAACCACGAGGCTCGGTGGCTTCCCTGCAGTCACAGCAATCACACTGCTCCGTTTAAATCAGGAATCTGAATAACAGGCACATGAAGACTTGTGTGGTTTGTAAAATTGAGTTGAGCTGGAGGAGCAAGTGAGGGGGGCCAAGCTGTCAAAGCAGCTTTTGAGTTCTGCAGAACCACCTGCAGGGTTGGAGAGGAGAAAATCCCCCCCCCACCAGAAAGGTCCAGCCAGCTCTGTGGGCAAAACTTGGACAAGGACAATAAGGCAGAGCTGTCCCACCCTAAAACAGAGTGTAACTCATCACTTACACACGAGGCCAAACCTAAATGAAGCACAGAGACCACACAAGCCCAGCTCCCTCATCCACACCCCTCAGGCCCAAGCGTGGGCTTTGCAGCCGTGCTGGGATCTTGTGTGAGCAGTGGGAAGGGAGGGAGCAGGTCTGAGAACAACCCTTCAAGCATTCCAGATGGAATGGGTTGGATTTCCGAGGTGGCAAGCTTTCCTTTCTAGCTCTAAAGGACAAATCATTCCTGCCTTGTGGCCTTCGGTGAAGGGAGATGAGTCTGGCTGAGGTAAGGTAAACCTGGCACTGGGGCCAGAAGGCACAGTCAAGCCATGTTTCCAATTCTGAGATTCTTTTGCATACAAACTATAAAGCCAGGAGATTCTTGCTCGAAAAAACCCCTCCTGGAGATGATCTTGTCTGTGTGACCTGAGGAAGGAAAGCTGTGTACCAACATAAACTCATTTTTTTCATATGTGAGGACAGAGGGAACAAGAGAAATCCCCAACTGTAAGTCATCCCCCTGCACAAATCAGTCTGTCCTTGTGAGCAGCTTAACCCTGAGAATGAAGGAATGTGAGGAGATTGCCTCTTTATCTGTGCATGAGGACAAAATACAGTATCCAAGGAGGCAAACCGGGTTGCAGAGGAGCTCTGGCTGGTGCTGGAAGCTGGCAGGGACTCCCTGTCAGCCTGGCTGCACGCAGGGATTGCAGTGAGCACACAGCAGAGAGGATCCAGCAGCAGAATCCCCAGGGACCGGGGAAGGAAAGTGTCTTCATTGTACCATTCCTAAGACATGCTGGGCACCTCACAAAACATGTGGTCAACATCCTGGATGGAGCAGATCCCAGGCGCTGGTGGGGTCCAGCTGAGAAGCACGTGGACCGCTGCTGACAGGACAGGACGGCGTTGCTGGAGGCCAGAGGAGGACAATGGCAGGACACTGAGCATCTCAGGGGCTGCCAGGCCGCAGGGGGAGGCCCTGCCTTCAGGTTATTGCTTTGCAGTGTGCCTGCTGTAGGAGGGTTTGGGCCCTGCTCCTGGAATGGGGTCCCCAAGGAGCCACCACAATTGAAGGGAGAATAATGAAAGCTCTGCTCTTAACGCAAGTCACCCACTCTCCCAAGGAGGCTCTGTTCCAGGACCTCTGGTTTAACCCAAATTGACACCAACTTGGCGAAAGCCTCCAGCTGCACATTCCTTCCATACAGCTTTACAAGCTGCAAATGCAAAACCACAAACCAAACTGGGAAAGGAAAAAAAAAGGGGAGCCTGAACCATGCAGGGTCCCCGCATCTTCCCTCCTGCCCTGATCACCACACCCCTGTTGCCTGCCCCTTTTCCTCAGTAACTCCTTACCTCTTAAAAGGCCTCTCAGGAGCATCAGTTTAGCTCCTTGCTGAGTGCCAGTATGTCCTGTCTCTGCACCAAGAGCAGAAATCAGCTTCCAAACTCCAGATCATTCCTTGTCAGGTTAGACCATCTTCCTAGGAACCTCCTGGTGAGGAACTGGAATGCCTTTAGCCCCCTGGCAAGAGCCATAACTACTTGAAAAAAACCCCTAAACTACTAATAAATCCCAGCAACAAATGCCAAATACTTACTGGACAAGAGAAACACTTGCCAGTTGGTCAGGGCTGCTGAAACTTCATCTGTGGAACTATGGGTTCATGGAAAACCTCCTCACTGAAGGCTCTGTCTGTCAGTGAAGTGTCTCACCCAGTTTTTTGAGCAGAAAGGACAGGCATGAACTGCCTTCCCACGTCAATCCAACCTCTAAAGCACCATCCAGATGTTAAGTAGGTTGGTTCACACCCTGGAGGCTCCTAAACTGATGATGTGACAACAAATGCCAGCTCCCCCACACCTGTGGGATGTGTGCCCACCTCTCCTCCAATCAACAGATCGTGTCACCAGCCTTTGCCAGTGGGACCTGGACCAGTAGAGGTGGCACTTGGGGTTTTGTGGTGGATTTGGCAGTGTCAGGTTAATGGCTGGACTGGATGATCTTAAAGGTCATTTCCAACCTATTCCATGGACACTTTCCAAGAGCAGCGCCACATGTGCATTTTTGCTCCAGGAGGCAGCTCTCGTGTCACCTAACTGAACCACGCTTTGGAAATGGGATCTTGGGTTTCGCACAGTTCCCTCTGCACTGCCCTGAGGGAGCAACAAACCTGAGGGATCAATCCTCTTCTCTCCCACTTCCCCACCCAGACCTGACCTTCATGGGAGGACCTCTGTTTCCAGCAGCTCTGCTCTTTGCTGGGAGCTGGCTGCAGAGCTGCCCATGCTTACTGGTGTCTCTGAGGTCTGTGTCACACAACCAGGGCTGTCACGACGAAGTGAGCCGTGCAAAGGTGCACGTCAGTGGTTCCTGGACAGTTCTGAGTCACTCCATCGCATTCCCACCTGACATGAGCTGTGCTGACTCCAAATTTAGCCCTATGGATGAAGGTGATTCTTCCTCTCCTTTTTTAGGTGAAGGTCACAAGGGCAGCCAAGAAATCAGAGGGAGGAGGGAGTCAGCACTGGTGTCAAGGGCTGGGAGCAGGTTGTTTTGCTTTGCTTTTATTTTCTTTCTTCTCATTCTGCCTCCCACGTGGCGCTTTTTAATTTTTTTTTTTTTTTATTATTTTGGTGTCTTCTTCTCCCAAATTTATTTGGATACTGCCCCATCATACACCAAACTCTGTAAATATCTGAGGGTGCTCTGGTGTATTCAGCAGTAGCTAAAAGAGAGCATAAATTTATACTGTGGGAGAGCTGGGCTAACCCTTGCCCAGGAACGTGCTCTGGTTTATGAATACCAGGGAATTCACAACGAAATGCTCAATGCACCTACTGGGTCTTCTCATGCTGCTTTTGGAAGGATTAAAACCCCCTAGGACAGCAGCTGCTCTCTGAAGATGTGTTTGCATGCCAGCACCGCTAATGCATAGAATAAACTGGATTTTTCCAATTGCTAATGATTTTAATCTTTTCCTTCTGTTTCTGAAGGGGCCGACACAAAACAGAGTTGGCTCATGGTGTTTCCTTCCCTTTTCTACTGCACTTTATGTAATGTTGATCACACACACACACTTGGAATTCACCTTCTGCCTGAGGATGGCCACGGGGTTGCTGCACTTCCGTGGCTGTCCCTTTGCACAGCTGTGTCCCATTGCCACGCTGAAGGAAAGATGTCCTCAGGACCTTGCTCTGCAGCTTTCCTGCATGCATCACACCATCCCTTGGCATTTGGTTCCTTCACCGGCTTTTGCCTGGAAGCCATTCCTGGAATTCGTCAGCTGTAGCGTGGGACAAGCCTTGCTCTCCAAATCAGCTGCTCCACGAAGGCTGGGCCATGGATCTGCCTGTTCTCTGGTGGACCCGACCCTACAGCCTTCCATGTATTTATTTCCTCTTTAAATTAGCTGTTTCCAGCAGCTGGAGTTCAACCCCTCCTAAAGGCCAAAACTGAGTATTTTGCAGCTGGGGCAAAGCACTTCTATGATAGGAATTGCTTTCATCACAAGCACCTCCTGCCAGGTTGACTGGATGGCTCTTACTGATCTGAACATTCCTGGAACAAGGACCCTTCTACTTTCCAAGGGATGCTGTTTCATCCTGATTTTTGCAAGTAGGATACAGGATTTTCTCTGTCTTCGCCACACAAGTGACACCTTCACACCATGGCAGTGAAGGAGCAGAAGGCAGGAATCCTGTACAGGATCCCTAAAGGATGGATGCAGCTCAACCAGTCACCCAGGACAGCAGCAATGAGGGCACAGGCAGATCCTTCTGAGTGAAGAGCACCCCTTTCCCCGTCTCAGCTGCTGGGCACACAGTTATAGAGCATGGTCCAGGGTGGATTCATGGGAACAATGGAACAAAAGATGTGCCAGACCCTTCCTCTGTAAGCCTTGCTCACTGCAGCAGGTAGACACCAATAGTTCCCCACACCTTTGATAAGACAAGAGGGGAATGGCTTTAAACTGAAGGATTGGAGTGGTTTAGATTGGACATTGGGAAGAAATTCTTCCCTGTGAGGGTGGTGAGGCCCTGGCGTAGTTGCCCAGAGAAGCTGTGGCTGCCCTGTCCCTGGGAGTGTCCAAGGCCAGATTGGAGCAACCTGGGACAGTGGAAGGTGTCCCTGCCCACAGCAGAGAGGCTGGAAATGGATGTTTTTTAATGTCCAACCCAAACCAATCATTTCATGATTCTATGATCCTGAAGGCATCTGGGCCTGGCTGCAGCCCCAGCAACACATGTACACTGAGTTCACATGTGCTCAACAGCAGTGACTCAAATCAAAAGGCTACAGATCAACCCACCCTTTTTCCTCCTCTTTCCTGCTCCCACCCCCACCCCGGGTCAGTACACAGAGCACAAATTTTCCTTTTTTTTTTTTCTTTTTTTTTTCCTTTTTCCCCTTCGAAGTGAAACATTCTGTATCTTATTTATTTTGAAAACAATTTATAAGGGCGATAATAACATCCTTTGGCTCCTTGCCTCCGTAGCCCCGGGCTCTATACATGCCTCATTATGGGAACAGCACACACCCTGCCATGTACAGGCAACTCACTGTACGCTCATTAAAATTCTGTAGGTATTGGCTGATATAAACAAAGAGGAAAGTGCACGGTACTAGAAAGCCGAGCGCGCAGAAAACGACTGCGGGATAGGTCGCGTGGTTCAGCGACACGGCTCGGAATCCTGGAAATCTGAAAAACCTTTTGTGGCTCCGGCATCCCACGCGACCGCGCGCCGTTCCTGGACGAGCGGCGCGGCTACGCCAGGAGGCAGTCGTCTGACACGGATCCACGCTCGGGACGGACGCGAAAGGAAAAGATAAATGAAAAACTGTGTTCGCCTTTTGCGGGAGGAGATAAATAAGGCAAAAATCAAAGTGGCTGTGACAGAAAGCTTTGGAGGAAAATCCGAGCCTTGGAAAGCCCAGGCGCTTGTTGGAAGAGTAACGCACCTCAAAATGGTGAAGAAAATGAAGAAAAATATGCAGAACGTCCTTGCATTGTGTAAGGAGTAATTGCACTGGGAAGGAGTTATAAAGTAAGTAAACATGACTTCCAATTTGATCCATATTAAGATTTATTGACCCTGAAAGTCAATATTCTCTGCACCAGGGCCAAGGTTAACACTGAGTTTGAGGCCAATGGGAAAGTTGTAATGAAGTGCTGGTTGAGAGGCCCTTACAGAACTATCTGGTTTTGCAGGAGGGTTGGAAGTCTTTCCACATGATCAGCCCCATCTTCCTCCACATTTCAAAGGCATCCAAATCTGCCAGTTCTGTGAAATCCCAGCCACATTAACACTGTGCCAAGTTGATAAACCCTCTGGACAGCTTTTCCAGCAGAAGTCTGAACCACCTCTATGCTACAATCACCCTGAGGCTTTGATTATGGTCAGGACCTGCTCGTCCCAATCCAGTGTAAACACAGACGGAAGGAAAAGTTGACCTCAGCTGATGACAAGCTAAGAGCACATTTGGTGGTGCTGTAGGAAAAAGCAATATTAGTGAATTTCTGCCCTTTGGCAATTCCTGCTTTAGGGAAGAGCAGGCATACACCATCACAGCAGAGATTTGCAAGGTCGTGCAAGTAAAAAGTATTTCTTTGGAATCAATAAAGATGTGACAGCTCTCTTACAAGGAAAGAACTCATCCTGTGCTCTCACACCCTGGCCATGCCATTGCAATTTTACAATTTTCATGGAAATTCACTGTGAGATGTTAGATGGACAGAGAGCAGACAATCTCAGTATATTAAAAATAAAGCTGTTGCCCAAAGTCTGCTCTGAGGCATAACATTATAGTTCCAGAATATCTGTGACTGCAAAAACCTGGATTTCCAAGGCTGGTTTGGGTACTTGCCTAAAACCTGACTGCACCTGCAGAAAGATTTGTGTCCCAGACATGTTCTGTTTCCCTCAGTTTTACCAATTAGGCCAATAAATGGTACCACTTCTGCCAGTGAACTTTTGCTTCCCTAAAACTGCTCTGCCAAATCTTCCTTAGCAAGAGGTTGGGGGCAGGGCTGGAGAGAAGAGCATGGTTGTTATGAACCTGGTGACAGCACAATCCAGCAGAGCTCACCACGAATTGTATGAATATTTTTGGAGACTGTACAAGACCACAACCCTGACAGGGAACATGGATTTCTTTGGAGCACAAAGCAGCACAGTGCTTATTTCAGTCCAGTTCCAGAGGAGCAACTTACTTTTGAAAGTACTTTGAATAAAGTTGCAACGATTTCCCCAGGACTTTGCTGGGTTTGTACATTTTAATGTCCTTCTCCAGCTGCTGGCTTTCTCCTTGTGTTCATTAAGACATTTGGTTTTGTTACAAGGTCTGGGCAAAAGAAAAATAGCTGTATGTATATTTAAACAGACTATTAAAATAAAGAGCACCATGTACTGGCAGAGAAGAATTCATGGTGTTATTCCTGTGTTTCTGGGCTCAGTGAGGCTGTTGTTGTGCACAGCAAACAGCACCTCACCAGTGTTCTCATCACAGCCTTGTTCCTCTGCGCTTCATTTTTCCTTCTCCAAAAAGCACCAGATTCGGGTCAGAACCTGCAAAACAAAACTGTCTTCTCTAGGAGGGAGGATTTGAGGAAATGGGGTCCTGGTGACCACTTTTGGCCCTCCATCCTCTTGAACATCTCCCGCTGACCCTCTGCAGTCGTGTCTTGCTCTGTGGCAGCATCTTCTTTAATGAGATAAAATAGGAAGCACCTCAGCAGGCTCTAAGGGATGTATCCAGGATGCTTCATTATGTGGGAATGAAGCATAAAACTGGAGAGAAGTATGGATAGATGGGAAGTGTGTCATCAAATGGGAGCCTAACCCCTTACCAGTAACACAAGGCTGCAAGCCACGCTCCCAGACCACTGGGCAAGCTGGGTCTCAGGGAAGGGAGACTTACTGGGAAAGGAGATTTAATGCCCTCAAGCCAATGACAAAGATATCCTCAAACCCACATTACAGCCCTTCCTCGAAGCACAGTCAGGGAGAAGCCAGCTCTCAACCTAAACCTTTATTTAGCTGCGTTTCACAATTACTGCATAACTTGGCGTCGTGGGCATGGCCCTACATGGGCTAGGAGAGCGCTCTGCAAACAGGGAGGCGAGCTGGGAGTGCCCTTTTCCCACACTTCCTTACAGAATCAATTTTCTTCTCCCAAATGACAAACAGAAAACAGAAGAAGAAGAAGAAAAGAAACCAGAAGAAGAAGAAAGAAGAAAGAAAGAAGAAAGAAGAAAGAAGAAAGAAGAAGAAAGAAGAAAGAAGAAAGAAGAAAGAAGAAAGAAGAAAGAAGAAAGAAGAAAGAAGAAAGAAGAAAGAAGAAAGAAGAAAGAAGAAAGAAGAAAGAAGAAGAAGAAACAAACCATTCACTGGATCCAGGAGTGTATTAAAGACGACACGGTCACAGCAGCTTTGGCAATACAAGATACAGGCTTTTGCATTTCTGCACGAAAACGGATTTTGTCCCTAAAAGAGGCCACTATTAATTTTGTGCAAAATATTAACACATTCACACCCAGACCCTTTCATCAGCACTTGGGTATTTGAGGCACTTCCACCTCGCAAAGAAAGTTTTGAGGTCCATAATCAGTGAACATCACCCCCTTGGGAGCAGGGAAAAGCATAGGTAGCAGCTGTGAGGTTTTGAGGTGAAGCTCCAGCTTTCAGCTCAGAGAGTTTATACCTTTAAGAGGCACAAAACAAAAAAGAAACCCAATCCTTGAGATGAGTCACTCCAAAGTGTGCCCGTTTTTCTCCTCGAAGGCCTGAGCAGCCTCACACAAAGCCCCGGGGCACAGGCTCCTCATTTGGCAGGGCTCAGCGCAGCAGCGGGGCCGGGGAATACCTTTACGCTGGAGAATTTGGCTTGTAACGAGGCTTTTCAGGAACATGGCAATTGCCCACGTGAACGCATGGCTTCCTGCATTAATATGCTAAAGAGACAAGACAAGCATCTTTAGCTACAGCTGAGGACTAATTAAGACTGCTCTTTTACAAATATTGCATGGTTCATTCCATTCTTCCCCGATTAAGAACAAAAGAAGAAAGAAGTCATTTATTGTCATGAGTCACTTCAGATACAATGGAAGGAATTCCAACAGATGACTGAGACAAAACAAAAGCTGACATTATGAAAGCCATGTCTAAACACTAATTTAAACTGTCAACTTGCTAGTGAGGAAGGTTCATGACAGAGGGAGAATTAAAACTTAAAAGAGCACATAAATCATTGAAGAGATTAGCAGCGTGTGATGGGGCCAAAGTAGCCGCGCTGGAAACTCGCTGACTGGTAGCGAGCTCCTCGTAATTTGGGGGTGAATGCCGTGTTTTGCCAACAGTCCTGGACTAAAATGAGTAATTCGGGCCGCGTTCCCAGAAGTGGGAGCTCTGTGTGAGTCAGTGGCTTTACTCCCGTTTCCAGCAGGTGAGGATCAGACCCTTTGTGTCCCACATTAGATAAAATCTGGCCTGAGCTTTCCTCCGCCTCATCGGAAAGGCTTAATTTCGGAAAGGAGCCAAAAAATGGCTTTGGGTCACATCCGGAGCTGCTGTAAATGATCGTGACTGACTTCCACAAGCTGGCTACACCACTCAAGGACCTTTCTTTTCAGTATATCCCCTCTTCTGATTTACAGGGGATTTATCTTGAGGTAGTGACCTGTAATTCTCTGCTTTCCACCAGCACGAAACTCACTCATCTCCACCTTAATAAAGAAACGTGGCACACGAAAATGCACTGTGTTGTAGAGTTTCACTTGTGAGTTTTTTTCCTGCACCTTAGAACAATTTCTTACAAAAGAAGCAAGCACATACTTTTCAGCCCAGCTGGCTTTTCAAACAGGTACATGGCCTCCAGCTCTCACACATCAGCTCTACTTAATTTGTCTTGAACTGAACCACAGTTCTGCAAAACGGAAGAATACTGTATTTAGATCATCTAAAATCTCTGTCTTTGTCTGCTCACTCCCATTGTTGCTAATACTCCCAAAACAGAGAAACCATTATGGATTACCAAGGTAGAACCATTTAAAATTATGGATTTAAGAAGATTTAGCACCTATCTCAACTATTTTAAAATCCAGGTGACCCTGAAATCCACACAAGCAAAAGCTCCATCTTTTCTTCAACTCAACATGCAGACTCCTTCCCTGCTTCCCTCACAGACCAGAAAATAACTAGTGACCCTGTTCCCCCAAAGTTTAGCTTAGTAAAAAGTAAAAGGCCATGAAAGAGTTCAGAAAATGCAATTATTTACCCAACCGAGGGCATTGCTGTGGGGATTGGTGGGCAATACTGTTTCTCCTGGACACCAGCAGTGAAGAAGATCCCCATCTCACTGTACCACTCTCTCAAGGATGGGGATATTATTCTGGACAGATCACAGGCTCCCTTTAACTGTCTGAGCATCACTCTAAAGTCAGTGGGGAGACTCTGCACTGGGAAGGTCCAGGCCTTCGCATCCTGCTGGAATTAAGTCACTCTCAGCTTTGGCTCCAATTCAGGCAGAAGTTCAAAAAGTCAATTATAAAATAAATAAAAAGAGGGAAAGTAAATGAGATGCAGAACCCTTTAACTTAGAGGGATGAAATCACTGTGGAAGTTGGGGAGGGATTTGCTGTGAGTTTAGGCACAATCAGGATCCTTTCCAGCATCCTCACGTTTTGCTGAGCTTGGTGCAGAGGAACAGATTTTTTTCTTCACATCTTTGCCATGGAAACCACTGCAGATTTTCCTATATTACCACTGGCTACTTGTGTTGTGATGGTCTTTGGGCCTGTTGTGTTGGGCACTGCAGAAAGGCTGATCAGGAGGAGTGACTTTGTTCACTCAAGAGGCGACAGAAGACGACAGGTAAATAATGGGATGAAACTGGCCACATCCACAAAAAGGAGAGGTTTCAAAAGAAGTAGACAATAATTTTTTTAAACTATGGAGAGCTTCTTATGAAGAGCAGATGAAAGGGTATTGCAGAAACCAGGACAAGAATTGAGATTCTGGATGAGAGCTTTAGCTGTGGGAATGGGGGAATCCCACTGTGTTAGGGAGGTTCTGCAGAAAGCCTACAAGAATTGTCTGTGGATGAGAGGGCACTGAGATGACCAGGAGAAGATGATGCACAATATGGACAAGAGTGGAGGCATGGCCACGTAATCCTTGGCATGCAACAAAGAAGCAGAGAAACATGGAAAGAAAAATGGATGTTGGCCAGTTGAGGAGTGAGATCTCTCTCTGAGCCTTTCGTGGCTGGGAAGTCAGCAGCAGAGAGATGCCAGCTGGATTTTTGTGGAGCGGGAGAAGTGGAAAAGGAGCAGGTCCCATGTGAAAGTTAGAGCTGGACAAAGGGAAGGCAAGCTTGCAGGATTAAGAAACACGAAAGAGGAGATTTCATGATGAAGAACATCACTTTCTCTCCATCAGGTCCCAGTCTGGTCAAGGTAGAGGAGAATGGGAGCATGGGGCTTGTTCCAAAAATGCCCCCGTCATCCAGACATGAGGGTCATCTGCAGGTCCACCAAGTGCTGGTCTGGCTAGCTGGGGGCAGTGAGCCTCGGACACAAGCAGGGCAAAGTAAACCACCCAACAAGGGATGTGCCCTGTGCACTTCAGTTACCATTCCCCAGAGCCTCCAGTGGGGAAGATGAACTCGGTGTGAGTCCATTGACACTGGTGGAGTCATGCACCAGGCTGTTATCTCATCCTGCAACATTGCTTTAACACCACTGCAGCTTTCCCAGAAGCCTCAGCTTAAAATTGCTGCAGTGCAGGGGTGAATCAGGCCTTTCCTTTCCACACTGACCTAAATAAAACTACACTCAGGGTAAAATTAGCCCCAGGACAGTTATTCTGACACTTTCACAATAGAAACTTTTGGGGGATTGGATTTGTTTTGCTTTCCTTTTTCCCCCCACTTCCTTTATTTTAGTGATTCTCCACTAAACCCACTTCCACAGCACGGAAAGGGAGGGAGATGTCTCTGGGCTCTTTGTGTGAGAGGATCACGAGGCAAGAGTCAATGTAGCTGTGCTGACAAACAGATCAGGCTGTGGAGATCTGAGCCTGAACGTTACCTTATGTTTTAGCAGCTTCATTGGCTCCAGTGCCTCAATCTGCTTGAATTTCCCACCAGCTCAGTGCAGTCCTTTTCCACATATTTTAGGTGTTGAATTAGTCTGGAGCTCAAAGGAGCAACATTTCCAGGCTCTTGATGAAGAGCATGTCTATCAGTTGAGAGCAAGAGGAGCTGCCAAGCTTTTCCGAGGTCGTTTGCCTGCATCTGAAGTGTGGATGAGCTGCTTGGCCCTGCGGGGTTATTTAAGGACCCTCTGGTATCTGTCGTGATATGAAGACAACGTAAATATCCTTATATGTGTGTGCGCTGATGGAATAGAGGTCCATAAATCCATGAGCAGTTGGCTGCATTTTTCGCTCAGCTCCCATCCATGTTTGTAAACACTGGAGAAAGAGCCCCAAATCTGTGTCCAGCACGGAGCAGTTACGGAACACGCTGTAATCCCGTAATGCGAACCAGAGCGGGCCCGCTAACCGTGCAGCTCTGGAGAGAATTCCTGACATGATCCTTTTACGTATTTTATGTTAATCACTTCCATCTCAGGAACACACACAAACAATACCCCATTAGACGTTCCCTTTGGCACCCGGACAGCAGCACAAGCTGCCGCGTGTGCCAGAGCGGCGGCCGGAGCAGCCGCAGTAGGGACGGGAGGCCGTCGCTGGATGCTGCTCGTGGGAAGCAACCGAAGGGCAGCGTGCAAAGAGTAGAGCTGGGACTAACTCCTACTTTGGGTTTTTTCTTCACTGGTTTTCCTGTGGGCTTTTCCAGGAGAAAAGTCTCCAGCTGCTTGCCTGAGAGGGCTCATGGATGTTGGAGCATTGCCGTGACCCCAGAGACCCTCAAGCTCTTCTTCACGGGAGATGGAAATTTGCTCAGCACGGATCTCCACGTGGCTGGGCCTTGAGCAGGTGTAGCACAGAAAGGACAGAGCTTGGGGTAAATTGGTACCTGCCTGGTCAGGTTTCCCTGTCCTTTTTTCAGTACTGGGGACACACTGAGATTTAACTCTTTAAATAAGCCTTGGGATTACTTGGCAAATATTTTCCTGGTGGGAAGAAAGGGGCTGGATCCCCAAGCGCAGGGATGTGCACAGAGGGCTTTGCTGCAGCCTGGGGCACAAATATCACTTACAGAGGGGAAGGGGGACAACTCTGAGAAGTGAGGGTACAAATCCTGCTGTTATGAGGAGCCCACAGGGACCTCAGCACTGGGAAGCAGGCAGAGGGAAAGGGAGGAGAGGAGGCCACGTTTGCAGCAGCAACTGCTGGAAGAGGACGCGTAAAACAAGGCCTTCTGTCACAACAAGGGAGATTCCTCATCTTTAATCAAATACCCACCCCGTGGTGAGGGCAGACGGCTTTGTCAGCTCACCACAGGAGCAATTCCAGCAGGCACTGTGCCCCACTGCCAGCGGGGTGGGATCCACAGGGGCCCTCTGTCCCCAGAGGCACCCGGCACGCTCCAGCAGACGGGAATCACCAGCACCATCCCACACCAGGCTGGTAGGCAACCCCCAGGAAAAGCAGAAAGGAGAAGATCTCTACAAATACCCAGCAGTTTCATACAATTTTGAAATGCTCCAAGCCCTCAGATACTGTGTTTTCCTTCTCTGCCAGAATTTTTTTATGACTAAAATGAAGATTTCAAGGGCTTACGTGATGCAGGCCTTTGGCTGCAGGAAAGCAAGACACACTGGCACTGGTGCCACTGAGAAGCAGTGCCTGGGCTGGGACATTTCTGCTCAGGATGTACTTTTAAAGCAATTAAAAAGCAGCTCTGACTTTGAATAGTAACGCTGAAGTAGAATTCGCTCCAACATTCACTAGCCCAAATGTCTTCGCCGAAATCACGCTGTTCCCCTATTGTTATTTAACAATAAATCCTGCCCCAGGGGAAATGCGTATAAATATGAATTTAAGAGTTCCCAGATACAAAGTATCTCCACTTTTTTTACCCTCCTGGGAGACAAATAGCTTAGAAATCTTCCTACAAAGATGTGCTTTTCTTGATGCTTTTCGCCTTAATGCTCTAAAGTGATTCTGTATGAGGGGAGAGCGTGCAGACACTGCAGCACGATGAAGAAAAGCATCTTAATAAATAAGACAATTCCTTTATTTCAGTGCTGAGGGGTTAAATACCATAGTGTGCATGCAGATGTGCTGCTCTGGAGCCCAGCTGGACTGTTCTGTGGGAAGGGTAATGTGGATTGTTGTGTTCACTGCTCCCTCTCTCAGTGTTCTGGAGTCCAAGACGCAGTTTTGGAGCTGCCCAAGGGCTCCCACTGCCTTCTCCATCTCTGGCATCTGCTGTGCAGAGGTGCTTTTGTTAGAAGCTTCATTTTACAGCTGAGGGGAGGGGAATGCTGAACCTCCAAACCTGGATTCCTTGTTCTTTGTGGTCCCATGGGTGCCAAAGTGGTGGCAACCTGTGATCTACAGCTCAGGCGGATCAAAGGGCCAGAACAGCAACTTGAATTAGGTCTCAGCTCTGCATCACAACCTGGCCCCCATTAAGTGTAGAGGGATACATGGACAGCAGTCTTCTGTGGTCCAAAAAATGTTGGTGAATAGCTTCACAACCCTCCACTGAACACATATAAGCCAGATTTTGCAATCTAGCCTATTTGTGTTTGTGAGTTGAGAGACTAGACTAGACTAGATAAATGGAAGAGAAGAGAAGAGAAGAGAAGAGAAGAGAAGAGAAGAGAAGAGAAGAGAAGAGAAGAGAAGAGAAGAGAA
>VZTF01000458.1:141314-174385 GCA_013397755.1 Cnemophilus loriae
CAAGCATGGCAGAGTGCAGAATTTACCTGCTTACTTCTTATTCTTTTTTTAACACTTCACCCCTAATAATATTCTCCTCCAAAGGAAACCCTAAAGGTGATTCATCCGGAGTGGGGAAAGGCACACGTGGACCTTGGCAAGGCACGAGGTGTCTGGTGCAATGGATGCTGAGCACAGGCAGAGCACCCGACCTCCCCGACTGCTGGCGGAAAGACACCACACATTTTCCATGAAGGCTGGACACTGTCCCTGGGAGTAACTTGGTAAAGCCCCAGGCACTCGGAGAAACGTTGAAAGTAATCCAGCTAAAGCTCCACCTGGAAAGCGGTGGGTGGGAAAGAGAGCTCAGTGACTGGGATGCCAAAAAAGCAGAGATGAGATAGCAGTGGGGAGGGATCCTCCACGAGCCAGTGCCGTGCTCAGCTGCTGCAGAGGAAAAGATCTGGGTTTCACCACCTCATTTCTGTGTTTGTCCATCCCAAGTGTTAATCAGTCCTCTGTGATAACAACCTAAGAAAGAGCTTCTACCCTGCACAACAGCCACAGTTACTAATTACTGCTGACTCCCTCTATCAACATTTCTTTCACTCTAGTTTTGCCCTTGGTTTTTCCATCAGTGCATTGAACTTTTGAGGGAGAACAGCTCATCTTCCGTGATCTTTTCCAAGGCACTGGCAGTACTGAGGGAGAATTAACCATCTTTATGATTTTTGCTGTGAAACATTCCCTCTGCTCCCCTCCCTTTCCCATAAAAAGCCAGAAATGCCACTTAAATCACTATTGTTCCCTATGATTTAATTTCATACCACTGCTCAGCAGCTACAGCTATTTACAGCAATCCCCAGTTAAGCGATCATGGATATTTAGGAATTTTTAATGCAGCGAGCTCATCCCCAAATTCAGCATCTCTCCTGGCAGCTGGGGTGTAGATAGGACATGTTTACTTAATGTGCTGGAAGCCCAAATATTTAGCTTGTGGTTTCAGTGACTGAACAATCTGTGCTCGAGGGCTACGTGTGCAACTCAGAGACCACGGAGGGAGAACAGGTCTGGGACTGAAGGTGGAAATGCATTTGTCAATACCCCAGAGCCTCCCACAGCCACATCTCACCTCCCCTAACACCAGGCTGGAGAGGGCATGGATTAATACAAACAGCCTGCTGATGTCCCTTTGACAGAAAATGTGGGAAATGGAGTTTTCCTTGGATTTATGAACTGGGAAGGCCGTTCCTCATCCTGATTAATGGCGAGTCACGGAGCAAAGCCGAGGCTGCTCGCGAGCCCGTGTGCTCCACGTCAGGTGTCGTGGGAGTGAGAACAGTGGGAGAGCACAGAAAGGTCTCATGACAGTCTGTTAACTAATTTTCATGTGCCAAGTGAAGACGTGTCCTGGAATTTTGCAAAAACTATATTTAGCAGCGCCGAGCGCCTCTAAAGAGAGCTTTGTACGATGCTGGAACGGGGAAGAAAATACACACAGGTATAAAAAGCAGTCCAAGAAAGCAATAACTTACACAACTTTAGAGGGATATCCGACAATACATTTACTGCCAGCTGGGGACTGAGATGAATATCCAGGAGGCTGATGAACAGCAGGCTGCCCAGCCCTGCGCTTCTGCTGGAATACCAATGCAAAAGCAGCTCATGCATGGCCTTTTCCCCCATGGATTGACAGAGTTTTTACCCTGAGGAGCTGGCGTTTCTCTGGGACGTTCCCACATGGCAGATCTCCTTCTAGCACAGCCTCATCCTCGTGCTGAGATATGATTTTTTTACGTTTCTCTATATCCTTTTGGCACGTTGTGGTGATGTAACATGGACGTGAGGAAGAAGGCAAATCCTCAAACCCTCAGCTGTGCGCAGAGGAGGGCAGGGAAAGGCACCAATGTGCTGCATGATGGGGCAGAGAGGTGACACAAGACTTGATGGAGCTGGGGAAGGGAATGGAGAATCAGTCCTATGAGGAGCAGCTGAGGGAGCTTGGGGGGCTCTGCCTGGAGAAAAGGAGGCTCAGGAGGGACCTTGTGGCTCTGCACAACTCCCTGACAGGAGGGGGCAGCCGGGAGGGGTCGGGCTCTGCTCCCGGGGAACAGGGACAGGATGAGAGGGAACAGCCTCAAGTTGTGCCAGGGGAGGGTCAGGCTGGGCATCAGGAAGAATTTCGTCACTGAAAGGGTTGTCAGGCATTTGAAAGGGCTGCCCAGGGAAGTGGTGAACTCACCATCTCTGGAGGTGTTCAAGAAATGACTGGAGGTGGCACTCAGTGGTTTAGTTGATATGGTGGTGATCAGTCAAAGGTTGGACTCGGAGATCTTGGAGGTCTTTTCTGACCTAAATGATTCTGTGATTCTGTTTCACCCCATGCTCATCCATGGCTTGGTCTTATAGCTGAGGAGCACGGGGAGGATTTCCTGAATCTTCATGTTGCATTTCACCATCCCATGCTTGCTCATTTGGACACCAGAAAAGGAAGGGGGATTTCATCCCAAGCGAGCCTTCAAAATACTTTGGTTGAACCCACCATCACCAGGCAGCGTTATTGTCAAATATCTGCAGGAAAACAACCAGCAATTAACCTACTGCAATACACACACACTTCTTTCATAGAGGAGAAAAAAAAAAAACGGAGAAAGAGAGGAAAAGGGAAAATAAAGAATAATGCCACAGGATCTCCCCAGTAGCACATGGGGCACAATCCAGTACTGTACAAGAGCCATGCAGCAGAGGCCCAGAGGACATGCTGTCCCAGCACAAGGGCTGCCAGCATCCTGACAGAATTAGGAAGTCCTCTCTCACAGTTGCCCTGTAGACATGAAATTACACAAAGAAAGACTTCATTAGGATCCCGAACTAAATATAGTCAAGTGAGGAGAGTGGAACATTCAACTTTGGCTCTTGGCAAGCAGCATGGCTTTGCAACCTTTAGGATATTGTTTTAACTAAGCTGGAATTCTGCATGGCTGTGATTCTGACAGCTCAGCACCTACCAGGGGGAAAGAATAAGGAAAAGAAAACCTTTACCTGAGAAAACCCTGGAAAATGTATGTGCCCTCATGGCAGAGTTCTTGCCCAGACAAAACTGCTGCTGTCACTGGGAGTGACGGGCTGGAAAACTGTTGGCGTCAATGAGAGTTTTGTATGAGCTAAGATCGTGGGGTATGAGCCAAACTGTTTGCAGCTCCAAAAGTCTTAGAAAACTGTGGATAAAACAGAAAACAACAAATGCTGAGCCTGTGAAAAGCCTTTCTGAACCATCCAGGTCCACCAGCATCTTCAGGGCTTTAGGTAGCCGTGTCCTACCTAACGCGCTGCTCCACGTCTGGCAGCGCCTCGGCATCACTGCTCCATCTGCACCTCTGCTGTGGGAATGGCCTCCCTGCTGAGGCCTCAAAATGCAATCCCACCAGCTTCAGGAGCAAAAACACAGACATGTGAGGAACAGGATCACTTTTGCCAGACAGTGTGGGCATTCAAATGCTTCTGAGGGAGGTGGGACCACCAGTGTCCAAGCTGGCCTCACTTAGGGGCCTGGGTCCTGCTTCGTCTTCATGGGGAAAGGTCCTGGCATCAGGTGACACACAGTTTGATGAGGACACCTATTCGTGTTAGGCAGTCCCAGACCCTTCCCCCTGCAGGAATGGGATCACCAAGACCCCAGTTCTGCCATCCAGCCCTGAGTGTATTTTTGGGGTGTCAGAAACAGGAGCCAGATTCTGGTCCTGGCTTCCTTCATTGTTCGGGTGTTTTACTCTTGCAAAAATCCAGAGATCCCAGAGCCAGGGACATCTTTTTAGGGCTGTCACATTCTGTTTCTGCCTGCTCTGCACAGGGAACAAGC
Organism: Cnemophilus loriae; assembly: GCA_013397755.1. Classification (NCBI taxonomy): domain Eukaryota; kingdom Metazoa; phylum Chordata; class Aves; order Passeriformes; family Corvidae; genus Cnemophilus; species Cnemophilus loriae. The sequence continues at coordinate 145,153 of VZTF01000458.1, forward strand.
ACAAACACCCAGGAGACAGCAGAGGATCAGCCTTCCCTGCAGGAAAACCAAAGGTACGAGGGTGCTCACTTCAAGCACATAAACTCCCAACACCTCACCTGGTGTTAGGAGTCAGGCATATAGAGGTTTTTATTAATCTGGCCTTTGGAATAGTCTTTTTGTTTGCTCTGAATCCCTGATAATATCACCAGTCCCTAATAAAAGGCTAGAAATCCCACACTCATCTGTCATCCTAACAGCATCCATTAAAGAGAATAAAACACTCCTGAATCCAGCTCACGACGCTGTAAGAGGGGGCAGGAAACCCCCTGAACAAAAAGGACCCATTAAGAGGTGGAGTGGGACAGAAAAGGGAAAACATCCAGCCTGAAAATGATCTCTCCTATTTCCCCACAGCTACGTCAGTGGGGTGAGGCCTTTGGTGGAAATGACTCCTCTGTGGGGACACCGTGAGATGCAAAACCTTCCCTGGGACGTCCCTCCTCATGTGCTGTACATCTCTCCTGTCATGGAACAACCTGGAATAGCTTTTTGAAGACGTCTCCCATTAAGTGAGCTGCCTCCAAGGGATGGGGGGAATGACCAAGGACAGCTGAACCAGGGGAGTTTCCAACCCAGTGGGAATATATAATAATAATAATTCCACAGATAGGAGAGGAAAAGGTGTGTGACCCTGGGAGAGTGTTTGCAGAGGGTCAGTTAAGTAAACCAGGTGGAATAATATCAGTTTATCCCGATTAGCTTTTAGCCTCAGGCATGAATTTGCACTACCACAAACCTACAGACTCCCCTGCCAAAACCTGGAGCCTGAGCATGGCACAGAGCTGCCCTCCCCCTCTCCCAGCTCAGGCTGTGCTGCTGGACCTCAGCTCCAGGGCTGGAGGCTCCCAGGACAGAGCAGTTGGCAGCCAAGACCAGCCGGGGCTGCAGCTTTCGAGACACGTTCCACAAACATCACTGTTTTAGGAAAAACATCAGCAAAGAGCGGTCACGTGTTTCACTCCAGGAGCTGAAGGCGTGAGAAGGGCTTTAAAAAAAAAAAAAAAGGAGTCTATTCATTGAAGAAAAGCAATCCAGAAAAGAAACCAAAAAAGGAAGCAGACCCAATGCAGACCCCTCCAGGGAGCTGAGGGGCATCCTGAACAGAAGAGTGGCTTTGGAGCATCACCCTAGCCCACACAGGCACCAGTGCCCACCTCCGGGATGGGTGCAAGGGGCTGACGGGTCTCTTGAGACCAGGAGTTCCCAGGGTGGCTTTCCTGCACCTATTCCTAGCCCTGCGCTGGAGCTGTGCCCTCTGCAGCAGGCACAGGGAGCCCTGCTGAGGAACCCCTGCCTGTCACTGGTACCAGTGTAATCATTTCCTAAAATGCCACTGCTTTCCCTGCTGCAGGAATGGAGGGTAGCTGCGGCACATCCGATCCCCTTCGCTGTAACTCTGCCTAAAGCAGTCCCTTGTTGGCTCCAGACTTCTGCATTTTCAGTTTTCTGCATTAAAACTGACCCTGTGCAAAAGGCAGACTGCCCAGCACGGTGGCAGGTGAGGCAGGTGTGCTGGAAAAAGCCATTTTACAGCATGGATTCACGCTCAGAACAAATCCAGAGACATGGAAACACTGGTGTGTGGAAGCAGGGGTGCCCAGCCCCGGAGTGGAGGCATCATTCACCCACATCCCCAGCCAGCCCTGCTGTTTGCCCCAGGGTGGCACTGGCTGGGGAAGAGCAGGGAGCTCCCAGGCCACCTCCATCCCCAGCTTTTGCTGCTCTGTGGCTCCTGGGTGGCAGCAGGATGCTCCCAGTGACGCTCAGCTGCAATCACAGCACCAGAAGGGACAGAGCGATGCCTGGCTTCTGCATCTTCCATCTGTGCCAGCTCTCCAGCATTTATCACCCCCTTTAAAAGCACAGCTTTCCCTCTGCCCCAGACCCTTCTCGTGAGCCCAGGCCAAGATCTTCACCAGGAAAGTCCTCTGGAACTGAGAAAAGAGGAAGAAGGGTCCAAAAGAAACACCAGATGTACCAAGCAGTGAAAACGAGCCCTGCCACTGTGCAAGAAGGCACAGGCTTGTATAATATGATATATACTGTACATACTGAGAGAAAGAATATACCTCTCACTGTGAAGTGTTTTACATGCTAACCATCAGGCATACACCAACTCAATGGATGCTGGCACTTTACAAAAATATATGATGATGCAGTGCTATATGTAATAAAAATCTGGAGCCCAAAATATGGAAGCAATTCAAGAAAACAGATCTCACATTTTTGCCTTTGTTACAGTTTGATTCTGACATGCTCTGATTAAAATTCAACATCTGCATGCATTTAAAATTAAAATATATAGGTATTCATGTTCTCCTCCTTCCACAATGTTTTACTGCTGCCTTTTTCTCCTTAAATATTAAAAACATTACATTATTTTATTTCAGATGTCTCAATATATTACACATCACCCTTTCACCTCAGAGCTTTGGTTCAAATCCAGCTCTTCGTCGGGGAAATAGAAAACATCTGAAAATATTTAGTAGTCTCATCTCAGTGTCTAATCACAGTCTGCTCTGACATGACAAAACACAACAAACAAACTGGCTTGCCACAGATGAAAAATGTTTACACAAAAATACTCAGGAGTGTAAGAATGAATAAAGACATCTCTAACTGCATTAAAGCCCGCGTTGTTAAGTTATAAAAAATAGTTTGCAGATAATCTCAGCTGCACCTGCCCCTCTGGAAAGAAAAAAAAAAGGCAGGTGATTTAAAGTCCTCGCAGCCAAGCAGGTCCCAGCTGCATGTTTTTTTGTTATTCTAAAGCAGGAAGATGTGTCAGGCTACAGTGCAAATATTGTCCATGGGCATCACGGTCTGGAGAGCCTAAGTACCTCGTGATTTAGGAATCTCAGAAGAGAACTTTATTGCCGGCAAATCCTCCTGGACTAAAATATATGTACTTTAAGAGGAGCGAGCATAAATAAGTCTTTGTCTTTGCAGGAGAATTCAGCCGTTTGGTGGGTGGTGGGGAGGGAGAGCAGCTGTCCCAGTAGGCTCCGTGTCGGGCACTGCAATGGGGCACAGCACAGGTTTAACAGGCAGGAGAAAGCATGGGAGGAAATTACCCACGGGAAGGTGCAGGATTGTCCTCTTTTACTCACCTCAAATCCTGGATTTGGTTCTGAGCCCCTCACAACGAGACACTGAGGGGCTGGAGCGTGTCCAGGGAAGGGAATGGAGCTGGGGAAGGGGCTGGAGCATGTCCAGGGAAGGGAATGGAGCTGGGGAAGGGTCTGGAGCACCAGGAATGGCTGAGGGAGGTGGGAAAGGGGCTGAACCTGGAGAAAAGGAGGCTCAGGGAGAGCCTCTGGCTCTGCACAACTCCCTGACAGGAGGGGGCAGCTGCCAGAGAACAAGGGACAGGACAAGTGGAAATACCCACAAGTTACTCTCATTATTAAGGGTTATCAGAACTCCACATAAGTAAAAGGAGTGATATTAAAGATGGAGCAACTCTTCCTCTTTATTTCTATCCTGGATCTACAGGCAGTTCCCACCTACCCTGCCTGCAGCATTGACCTCATCCCTAGACATGATCACACACTGGCTGTTGTCAAGTTATGCCCCACAGAACTTTGGGGGAAGTGGTTCCATAACTACTTATAAACCGAAGTTTTTCAACCTGATAGGGACCTACGTGGGAAAAAAAGATTAAAATTCTTTGCCCTATCCATGAGTATCCTACAATACATTATTTTTTTTCAAGAAGATATTGTAGTATTTCCTTCTGCCACAGCCAAATTAAATATGAGTAAATTAACATGCTAAGGTTTCACCATATCCCCTTTAATGCAAAATAACATGTATCCCTTAATTCAATAAATTAGAAAGTATATTTTTTCAAGGGGAAAAAATACCAGTGTAGCTAAGTCTTTGCAGATCTTGGCATGTCTACAATACACAAAGGACAGGCCAAGGAGAGACATCCAATGGCCATGCTGCCTCCAGAAGTCAGGGCTCAGCCGAGGAACCTTTCTGGGAGGAGATTTGCTCCCTGGGCACAGCTGAGCCAGGGCAGGTCCTGAGCAATCCTGAATCCAGTCTTACCCCACTCCTGCTGCAGCACTGAGCTGCTTGCCTTTGCACACACCAGCACTGGGTTTCTCGCCTGGATAATAATTTCCTTTCCATGTGACTTAGACAATACCCAGAGCATTTTCCATTAAGGCTTTCTCCACAGCACCCCTTGGTCTGGGGTTACATTTTATTGTCTCTGCTTCATTTTCCTGCACTTTCCTTTGGCTGTTGTGTTTTCCTTTTGCCCCTTGATGAAATCTCTCTCTTTGCTCACCGTATTTAAATTCAGCAATGACACACAAGCTTGTTCACACAGCTTCACACCTCTCTGCCCCTGTTACAAACCCACCCCGAATCAATTCCCACTCCAAGATGCGAACACCGTTCCCACCAGCCGTGTGTCCCTGCAAGGCAGTGTGTTAGTAAATTATTTCTCCAGGCTCTTGATTGACATTGTTGAAAAGATACTTTTCATGCGTGTCAGTCTTTGTGGGGTGCAAATGCTTTTAACATGCTCCTAGGATTTACATGGGCTTCCCTCAGCTGCTGCTGCCAAGTTCAGATGCGGCTGGAGCATGTGACATTCTTTGTCCTACTCTTATTACATTTGCCTTTTTATCCAGCCCTGCTACATATTTCATATTTTTCATATTTCTGCCCTGTGATGTAAAGAACAGCCATTTGCTAAATGTCCACTCCAGCATGAGCCTCTCAGATCCTGAGATCCCGCTGCAACCACTGGGCTTTCTTCTTCCTTTTTTTTTTTTTTTTTGTAATTTTGTTTTCTTTTCATTATTTACCTCCTCTTTTAATATTTTAGGACTCAGCCCTTCGAAGAGCTGAGCAGATGCCACGTGTCTGCTGAGCCAGGGTAGGAGACCACACGTGTGCTCGTGGAGAGGGACAAACCCCAAGCACCACATGTTTGCTTCTCTCCCGGCGAGCGGAGATCAGGTCTCATTTCTGGCTCTGCATGCAACAGTCCGGCCCCAGAGCCAGAGCTGGGATGTTTCCAGGATGTTTTCCCTCCTTTGCAGACACAGCCCTTGCTGCTCAAGCTCTTCCAGAGCTCCACGCCACCCAAGCCATTGCCATACCAGTGACATCTCTGCAACCTCATTAAAGCAGCTGCAGCAGCATAATTGAGGACTGGAAGCCTCAGAGCCAGGCATGGGCAGGGGGAGCAGAGAAGGAAAATATCATTTCATTTATACAAGAGCACATTTAGAGCAAAAAATACTGGGGAAAAAAATGTCATGTTTCTCAGAAAAGCTATTGCATGCCTAAATGTTGGTTTTACAAGCCCAAACTCCATTTGAAAACAGCAAATTCAGGATTGGTTTCCTAAGGGTCATGCCCAGGAAAGGCATTTTATGGATTAAATGTATCATCCAGCATTTGCTACCCGGTTGTCCACTTTGCTTAAGAAGTTTCTTCCTAAATAGAATGTAATCTCTTCACTCTGGATGAGGATCAGCACTTTTGCTTCATTCTCGAGAAAGCCTCAACATCCAGCCCCTCAACATCCACTGTCAACACCTTCCCCAGTGACTGTTCTGCCATGCTCTCATCCCTTTCTCCAGAGCACACCAGGAGGCTCCAAATATTAGTGCAGACAGAGATCATGGTTGAAGCCCCGGAACACTAATTATTAACACTGATTATTAAACATAATCAGCAAATCATAGACCAGGAAGGAAAAAGCGTAATAACAGAAGTATTAAGACACACACATTTGAATTGAAGTTGATCGTCATCATCACCTGCCAGTGTCCAAAAATAATAAATAAAAAATCACCTGTTTCCTTGGCAGGCAGCAAATGGACAGCTTTCTCAAATTTGCAGCAGTAGAGTCCACACTCAAATTGTTCTGCTGACGGAAATCCAGCAAACTTCTCCGTCACTGTTGCGGGTAGAGGACAGGCCACCGATGGGTATAGTTTCACAATTCTTTTATTGGAAGCATCTGTAGAAACCATAAAACAACAACTACAACAACAGCAACACAAAGCCATGTTTTCTCACTTCTTTCCGAGCAAGGAGGGTGCCAGAGCGATTCCCCACCCTACCCCCGCACTGCGTGGTGGTTTCCTTTGTTCATATTTCACTGCCTGGATCCAGCAGCAAGATTTATGGGCTGGTGCTGAGCTCGGGATGTGCACAGGACTGGTCTCCGGAGACCTGGGCTTGGCCATGCAGAATGGGGGGTGCAGAAAGGCTCCTGCAGCTCCAGGGAGGAAGAAATTGGAGGGAGGTTATTCCGGGCCAGATTCCAGCGCCTTCCACTGAGTAACAGCTCACCAAAAACGCAGCCCTGGTAGCTAATGAGACTCTTCATGGAGAAATGCTGTCACTCCGAGTCTGCGGGGTATCGCACCCGAGGACACAATGCCTGGATCAGGACCGATGTGCCCTGCGCTCCCTTCCGGTCTTGGTCACCATCCCAGCACTGAGGAGCCCATTTATTCCAACGTCAGATGACTTCCCTCCAGCAAAGTGTTCCAGGAGCGCTGGCCAGCCTGGCCAAGAGCTGCATTTTAGTGCCTCGAGCTCTGCTGGGACCTGAAGTGGGACTGAGCCGAGTGGATCTCAGTGGGGAAAGGGCTCAGAATGTTGGGAAGATGGTTGTGCAAGAGCAGGACACCAGATCCCAGGTGAACATCTTAGCTTAGACGCCTTCCCAGTGTGGTTTTTGGTAGGTTACAACATCGGTCCTCAGCCACCGTACCCCAGCAAAGGGGGGATTGTTGTATTTCCTGACTCTTCAGGCTCTTGTAAGGAAGAAAGTCTCCTATTTGAGAAGGGTGGGAGGAAGAGGCCAGGAAAACAAAGCAGGGAACAAGACAACAAGCCAGCAGTAGAGCCACTTAGTTCAGCAAAAGCAGTGACCATGTGAACACACAGGGTTGAGCACAAAAATATCCAGGGTCTGTCTAAATCCTATAGGAGCAGAGCTTCAACATCTCTGGGCAACGGCAAAACCGGGTCCTGTGTGTGCAAAACAGGAGATTTCTTTTTGCAGTCCTGTGCACGTGTGTGTTTTTGTAGTGCATGTGCTCATGATAAGCCAATAAAAGAAACCCAAGTGAAATACAGACTGGGAAAAATGTAACCTATGAAAGCCACACAGAATTTTTCTTTTTTCCCCCCGATTCTTGCTCTTTTTTAGTTTGTCTAAATATACCTCAGGGCTTTTTCTCTTGGTTTAAGTGTGCTCTTTCATGGACAGTTTTCAATATATGTTAAAGTCGCTGGCTGCTGCCAGCTCAGATTTTTGCACTGCGCGTCTCGGCTTTCTCTTCCATTAAGACAAAGTGCTGGCACTGCTCTTTGACCAAGCACATTGTTCATGGTACTGAGCAGCAATTTTCCATCTCTGACTGTCTTTGGGCTCACCCCAGGAGGAAGGGTGAGCCTGGCTTATTAAGCTCTTGTTTCTCAGAGAGCAGCAACATCTGGAGCGTGGGGTGGGCTGCTGGCATGCCTCAGCGGAAAGGAATTTGGCGTGGGGTGAGGTCTGCCCAGCTCCAGAGGTGTCACTGCAGTCGGGTCTGGGGACAGAGAAATAATGAAACCCCACATAAAGCAGTGCAATTCGACCTGTGCTGGGCTGCTCTGGGGTTTTGGTTCTTCTGACAGGAGTCAGGAGGCCCAGGAACCACGTTGGTCTTGGATTTTATCATCCAAAGCTACATTTTGCTCTTCTGTTATGCAAGATTTTGAAAGCTTGTGTTGCCCTTGATGTCTAGCTCAATGCATTATCAAAAACCAAGGCAGATACAGAGGATGAGCTCTGCTACTTGATTTCAGTGTCACAGTTGAAGTTCCCTCCGAGGCACTCCCGAAAACCCATCCCAAACAGAGCTGTCCCCTGCAAGCCAAGGTACAAAAACCACCTTAGGCTGCAGACAGGTAGCATTTGCTGTGCCCAGCCATGTGGGCATCCCCCCTGCCTCTGCTGGGTGTCACTTTGGCCCAGGTGAGATGAGATGTCCTGGAACAAGCCAGTCTGTTGCTTTGGGACACAGGCCCCCAAGATCTACACACGAGACTCCCATGTGTCACTCCTCCACAGCTTCTCACCAATATCCTCCTTTTCCTCGTGCTCTCACACACCCCAGCTCTCGACCTTTCCTCCAGCTGAAACCTTTTCCCTCTCAACATTACTGCAGAGTCACGTGGAAAACAAACCTTGCTGGATGGGGCTTTCCAATGCAGCGCTGAGTGACTTTAAGTGAACCTCCCCCCAAAATGTTCATGCCTTTGGTCCCCACGTGTGTTTGCAATCGTACTTGCTGGAAAGAGCCCACCACCAACGTGGAGATAAAAGCCATCCAGCATGCGGCTCCTAGAAGTTTAGTTTGGCTGCCAAGCCAAATGTGGAGATAGTCTCTAATTAGAAGTGTTGCCTCTGCAGCAGTGCAGAGCAATAACAACAGTGGAATTTGTCTGAAGCGTGCGCTCCCCTCGCAAGGCCATGGTGAATTAAGCAAAAATGTCAAACTCAGTTTGCAAGCAGCAGACACATTGCATCACATTCCATGTTTACACCACACGGCAGCCCAGCTACAGAGCACGTTTCTTGACGAGCCTTGATGGTGTTCGTGCTAATTTGGGTTTAAACCCAGAAGAGCCTGGGATGTTCCTCTCTCCACCTTTCCAGACTACTGTGATGATGATTAAGAAAGGAGAGTTTCTAGTTAACGCCTGTCATCGCTTAGCTTTGGGAAGATGTGTAACACATTTCATCCAGTGAACCCCAACAGCTGGAGTACACCCACTCAGGGTATTCCTCGTTCGCTGCAACATTTATTTATTCAGAGCTGACTTCTCCAGAGATGTTTATCCTTGCAGAAATATTTGCAAACATCAGGAAATCGACGTAAAAGCTTTCTGCCAAAATAATACCTCTGCCTGATTTTATTTTAAAGGCTTTAGACCTTCCTGTAATGTACACAGAAATGGTACTTACCTACAGATGCTCAGGAGTTACAAAGACTACGGACTTGAATGCACAGTAGCATTTTATACCATCACAAATACGCTGCATTTCTCACAGGAAGAACAATATTTTAAGGATTTATGATGTTCTTACTGGTTCTATTACTACACATGGGCATAATCCTCACCTGAAAACTCCTCTTTCCCACTTTTGGGTTTTTTTCTGTAGCATTTTTCTCTAGCATACCCCAACATCAAACGACTACAAAAAAATTAAGCAGAACCTTCCAGGAATTCTTCAAAACCCAACTTTTTCTTATATGATGACAACGTGACCCTAAGGTAAAATGCTCTCAAGACCTACAGAACTTAGTAATAGTTCCTCCATCAAATGCAGGTCTCTGGTTTGAAGCCTGGCAAACCAGACCTGCTCTCAAGAAGTGTGAAGCTATTGATTTCCTCCTCTGTGCCAAACACTGTCAGTACCCCCAGCCCCTTGCCAGAGCACATCGTTACACACCAAGCAGGAAAGAAAACCAGGAGTGAAAACAAACTTGTCAACCCCTCTGGGCCGTTGGCTGGAGCTTCACAGGGTCAGCAGAGGCCAAGACACAACTGTAAGATTAATTTCTCCCCACCTGCAAGAACTAGTCTGTTTATTTAAATCAGACCAAAAAAGCCCAAAAACCTAAAAAAAACCTCTCGATGGCCACATATTGCAACATGCTCACATCTTTTTAAAAACTGGGGCAAGCCTGGTGCGCATCCAGTTACAAACCCAGTTTATCTCAGCTTGGTAACACCTCGGGCAGTGTTGAAGCACGGTGTCTTCTCCAGGAACTGCCCCCGTGGTGGTTTGCTCCCAGTTAACTCCAGTCAAAAGCTGTGCCTGAAGCACCTGACTGTGAACAATCGTTCCCAGCGAAATCTTGTGCAAGCAGAACAAACAATTTTCTTCCTAATAAAAGCAAGACCTTCAAGACTGACAGAGCCAACAAGTTAATCAAGTTTCCTACTAAACAGGAAGTTGTGGGACTGTGGCAGGAGGAGTAAATCTGTGTTTTGGCTGGAGAAAGAGTGGAGAGGAATAATACAAATTAACCACTGGGATTTGCTGTTTATTTGACAGGAAAATACCCTTCAAATGTACCAGTTTGGGCAATATCCAGTCTGATAAGACTGGCAATAAAATGAAAGCTGAGCTTCAGAAAAGGGAAGGGTGAAGCCACCACAGGCATGAGGACCATTGTAACTAAACCAGTCCTGCTATTAATATTTTTTAGGACCGCTCCCACAGTAGTTGTTATTACCACTAATTACAACTGCAGCAATACTTGCACTGCAGCAGCGTTTGGCTTTGCTGCCCTGGAGCAGGATCTCAGTGTGTTGCTCAAATGTGGAACAAAACTAATAGCCCTGAGCCCCAAAAGAAGGTTTCTAATATAGCAGGAGCTTAAAAAGGAGAATAAACTCACTGCTGGTTCCATTCTTGTCCGGATAAACCAGCTTCCACTTTCAAGGACTTGCACGTTTCCCTGTCATCTGATGGGCAATTAGTCCAGTGCATCTCACAATGGTGGCGACAGACCAAATCAAGAAGAGCAGAAAAGTACAGACAAAAATGCAATCATGTCATTACAGCAGAACATATGACCACATTTTGCTTCTAGCTACCAAGCAGTACTATGGGATGTGTGTATTCATGCGAAAATAAACCCAACCAGTCATTGAGATATATACAAAATGGATGATTCATGATCATTGTGACACTGGAATTGCTCGACAAAGAGAGGGAAGAAAGCTGTTGATTGCCAGGCACCTCAAGAAAGACCACAGATACAGATAAATTTAATGTTATAGACAATGTGGACGTGCAAATTTCCATCTGAAGACTAACAGACAGGCCTGTGAAAAGAAATGAAGAAAAACATGCTCGTTAGATTCAAAATAACTGGGGAAAGTTGCACATCCACCAGTTCAAAAAGGGTGGGAGACACCGAGTCAACATGCAACACTTAAAGGTCCTAATGAGCCATACACCCTTTCTAGCCTTAATCCTTTGAAACAGTAAATGGCAGAGAAGACCACAAAGAAAACACACAGATCACAGCCTAGCTATGGTCCTTCAGCTCTTTGGGATTTATCTTCCTCAAAATAAGCGGCATTATTGAACCCTCAGTACACTGGGCGACTTGAAAGTGTAAGCATTTGTTGGATCAAAGTATGCATTACTTCAAAAGCATAAAATGCTTAGATATTGAAGGCAATAAATCTTCCTCTGTAAAATACATGCATATATAATTTATATGATAAGCTTAATACTGAGATTTTTAGCTTGGCTTCCAACAGACACGAGATGCAGGCAATTATGTTCCCTTAAGAGCGAGTCTGTCTGCCCCCTCTCAGTCCCAAAGAAAATAACTTTGGAGCCCATTAGCCAATTTCAACCAGTTTTGGCAGAGGGATCGAGGTCTTGAGGGTATTAAGTTCCCATATGCTTTGTGCTCGTAGGTGGCCAGGTAGGAGTGGCAGACTCATTGGCAAGTGCCTCGAAGGAATGGCATCAGTGTGGACACCACCCTTCCTGAGACCTCAGAGAACCCAGAGAGACCTCACGAATTTTCAGACAGGGATGCGTGAAAAAATTTCACATCTCATTAGGCATCAGCAAGTCAGAGCACAAGACCTGAGGATCTCCTGCTGGTGAAACCATCCGTTTCTCCTTCTCCTTTGGTCCCAACAGCAGCTGTGGTGCCTTCAGAGCAGCTTCCCATCCCAGCTCTCCACTCCCTGCAGTTGTGTCTTTCCATTTAATGGGAGCCCCCGTTGCATTTTTATGCCTCAGCTCTCTGCTCATAACTGGGGCTATCTCCTAACATATGGAAACAATTCATTTTCTTTGTCATCGTTTGGATCTGAAACTCGGGTACTCTGAAATGTAACTATACATGAATTTCCCTGAACTAATTACATAATATTTATCCTATTTTCTTTAAAGTAATACTTGCTAGCTAAGAAATGAAGAACTGCATTGCTTATAATAAACTCTGCATGCTACATTGTAATCTAAACTGTACAGTTATATATGGTGAAGAACTAAAAGGTTTGAGTTATTCCCCTTGGCAAACATTTTTTTAAGGATTGCTTAAATAAGCAGTACAGAAACCAGATGTCATTTGGTAAGAGTATCTGAATGACCAAAAATTTGCTGTCTGGGTATTTTTTTTTTAAGCTTTATAAAAACATGAGAAATTCTTTGGATTTATATCATATTTAGCAGCTGTGAAACAGTGCAAACATCTGTTTGTACCTATAGGGAGCTGACCTGCAGGGTCCTCATCTCTTAATCACCAAGCAACAAGCCAGTCTCATATACATAGTTTATTGTTTTCTTTTCAGCTGCCTCCTGCACTTCAAAGTTTTTATACTCTCATGTTCCATTATCACGGCGAGAGGGACAGTCCATTCATTACAAGCCCAGATCTGTGCAATAACTGATCAAAAATGGCCATAAAGCACCGTGGATGCAGAAGTGCCCTCAAACACAGCCATCAGCAACTCTGAGCATGTCATAAAAATTGTTGCTTCCCTTTTTCCCCCCGTATTATTCGTTGTTGGTCTGTTGCTGTGGGTTTTTTTTAACATAAAGGCTGAAAGAAAAGAAGATGAAAAGCAACAGAAGTCTCTTATTATAGCCAGCCCTGCTGTGGGAAGAGGGGTTGACAAGACAGCTCCATGAGGTCTCGTCTACCCTCTTTTTCTAGGTTTCCACAATTGTCAGTTATTGTAAGAAAAGACTGCTACCTTCTACAGCTATGGAGCATCCCAGTGCCTCGAAAAGAAGGAAAATAAAGTAACTTTAGTGGAGATCCCCTTCCAAGGATGTTCTAGTGCTGTGCCTATGCCCAGCACACAGTCTAAGGAAGATCCCATCCTCTGTCAGGAGTTCTAACATAATGCAGGGCATGGAGGGGAGAAGAAATTTACTTGAGAATGTTTTTGCTCTGTTCCACAACGCACATTCATACCCCATCCTTTAGTGATTTAGCCAGGAGCAAAATTTTTCAGCCTCTGAGATAATCTCTCCCCTTTCCCCCCTAATGTAATATTGACCCTGGGACCTCGGTTTTTATGCAGTGAGAGAAAGGTGCAAAGAGTGTGGAAGAAAAGATTTGTGTGCCTTGGACATGAGAGTGGAATCAGCACTCCCAGATATACTATGAGAGCTTAAGCTACACTCTGAACTAAGGCTGAAAACAAATGGGAAACACTGTATGATTCCATCCCATTACAGTACAAATAAATCATTTCTGGAAATCTAAAACAAATGGCCCAAGCTCAGCTCTATGGATGATCCAAATGCAAAAAAGCTGCTAATTCTAAAAGGCAGATGCAAGTAACCAATTAAGAATGCAGCAAAAAAAAAAAAAAAGAAAAATAAGGAGTGTAACTTGTATAGCAGGAAGATGTTAAGGCCACAGAAGTGGGTCTTCCAATCACCTTTTTTGGTATTCCTGAGCAAACATTCTTTTTTGCTTACGTTAATATGGAATGTATTATGACAACGTTCTTATGGATATCCATGCCTTTTGTCTATCAGTACTTGCAGATACATTCAAAACAGCTGCAAATATTTTTTAAATTATGTAAAAGTCCCAAACACTTTGAAAAGAATATTAATATCCCTTTAAAACAGCAGTGTATTATATTAAATTAAGGTTAGGAATTTAGAGAACAGAAAAAAATGTTGTTAGCATTAACATTTTCACTGCTTTCAAATGCAGTCGCCTCAGATAAGATTTAGAATTATTTTGGTAAAATTTAAAAGCGTTATGGTGTTTGCACATTTAGATGACGAAGTACATAATCACACATAGAGGTTACAAGGAAAGGTTTGTCTTCTCAAAGCTCAGCTGGTTTTTCAACAACTATTTGAAAAAATATAGACATTTTCCTACATATCACCTCTCCCTAACTTTGCTTTGCATCAGTCTGGAGGTCATCATAGCTACAGTCCCATTCCCAGTGCCCATGGAGATGTTCTTTCTCTTAGTGCTGCTTTCTCAGTCTTTGTCTCTGCAGAAAAACATAAAATAAAATAAAATAAAATAAAATAAAATAAAATAAAATAAAATAAATTAAAATAAAATAAAATAAAATAAAATAATAAAATAAAATAAAATAAAATAAAATAAAATAAAATAAAATACCTTGGAGGGGTTTTCAGGAGGGATCTGGAAAGGGGACGTATCATTTCTTGCAATGAACCCCTCAATCATCTTCCTGGAATGGCCTTTCCACATCCATGACAAAGCTGGCAGCAGGCAGGGGAGTTGTGAGACATGAGCAGCTCTATCTGTCCCCTCTACCCAACTCCTGAGGAAGGAAAAACACTAATTAGTGCTTTTCCCTGGCCGTGGGAGCAATGCCATGGCAGCAGGGGCACTGACACCACCAAAAGGTGCAGAAGATCAGTGAGTGCCCAAGCCCAGGCACAGCCTCTGGCCACGGGGCAGGACGGGAAAGGTCTGCACTCATCACACCCTTCCACACAGCATTTTTGGGGAACACCTGCTCTGCAAAGGCAGGAGGATTTGTGTCTTGACTCAGAATCCAGCAGAAAAGAGAAGAGACAGTGCAAAAGGGCCCAGGAGAGCTGAAACACCACGCTCTGGAATGGGAGCACCAAATAATGCATATACGCAGAAAAGACTGCCACTTGGAAATGCATTTCCTGGCTCTTCGCTCAACCACTAATTTTAATTTTAATTTTCATTTTCATTTTCACTTTAATTTTCATTTTTAATTTTAAGAGACACCCATTGCATAACTCGTGGACGTAGCATAGGCTCCTTGAGAGAGGGCTTTCCACCATTCCTTCCTGCTGTTTCTTTTCTCATGGACTGCAGTGTCATGTCCTTTGGTCAAGTGTGTGTAGCTCCACTTTCTCCTTCCCAGGATGGACTAATGATACATCAAATAACAGGAAGGATGAGAAAAAGAGGGAAGAATAAAGCTGATTCCATGTGCTAACTCCATTGCTGGGTACATGTGAACTGTTGCTACCTTCCTTTTTAAATTTTTTTTTTTGTAAGATTCAACAGCTAATAAATACAGATTTCATGTCCCATAAATAACATTCTGTTTGTCAGCTCACTCAAAGAATAATCAATAGTTAGTGCATGAGACTTTCCAGTACAACAAAATAACCTCTGCATTTACTTTTCCCAGAGATACCTTGGAATCCTCCACTTGATTTTGTTCTTACCTACAATACCAGTTATGTCTCCCAAAAACCAGCCAGTGACTTGGTTACACGCAGATGGGTGCCTTCAAAACTTCTGGAAACAAGACCTAGACCTAAAGAATTCCTACATCTGTGGAGGCTCCCTTAATATTTGGTCAATCAGGACACAAATTCTGGTCAGAAACAGCCTGCGGTTCTTGGCTGTCCCCAGCTGCTAATTCCTTGCTCAGGCTTCATCTTGTTGGAGCAGGTTTTGGATGCAAATCAGCCCTTCCCTCTGTCAGCCCGCACTGAGTCAGCTCCTGTTATCCTTGCTAAAAACACAGGAGATGCCTGGTTTGCCCATGTTGCAATATCAGCCTGCATTAATTAACTAATCACTGATTAATCTGAGGTTTGAAAAATCACAGAATTGAAAGGGAACTTAAAGATCATCTCGTTCCAGCTCCCCTGCTATGGGGAGTTTCTCTGTCCCAGGTCGCTCCAAGCCTCATCCAGCCTGGCCTTGAACACTTCCAGGGATGGGGCATCCACAGCTTCTCTGGGAAAACTCTTCCATTGCCTCAGTGTTAACCCAGATAAAATTAGCAACATCAGACTATCAGAGGATTCTTCACAGTGACCAAATGTCAAATCAATATCAAATCTCGGGTTTTTTTATCTGTAACTTTTTAACTATTCAAAAAAACTACTTTGCTCCTTCTGCTCTGCTTCTTTGGACAGAGGCAAAGCAACATATTCAATGCATTATTATTTTTGCTTTTCACCTTCACCTTCCACCTCATGGGTGGCGCTTATCAAATCTGCTTTTGCACCTGTACCTAATTTAAAGGTTATAGTTCATCCATTAACCCTGCTAACACTACCCGAGAGGCACGGCAGCAATATCAGTTTTGTGGTATATCTGGAAGTCTGCTCTAAAATGTCAATTAAAAAATTTTAAAAAGGTTTCTAAGCAATGTTCATATATATGGTTATAGATATATAAATATATGTATAATATCTTATCTATTACATGCTCTATTGTATTTATTATCTACTATAATTTATATATTATAATATATTATGTATAATATCATAGATATATCTCTTGCATAGAGGCACCATTTTTGATGCCACAAACTCCTGTCCTGGGTTTCCCTTGAGCCAACCCCCTTCGTGTGTGTAAAAACATCATTAGGATGCTTTCAGTGTGGCATCCTCAGAAGCTCCAATGGTCACCACCCTCGCAGAAAGAGCTGAAATTTGCTGTGTCTGCACGTGGGAACAGCTCTGCTATCTGTGCCTGTGGTTACCTAGAAATTCCAATGGACAATTTTTGGATTATAATTCCACTACCCACTCAGCTACCAATTCTCGCAACCTGTCCCTGCCAAGAAAACTCCAGGAGAAATAAAATCCCCTGAAAACCTTGCTCACAATGCTCCAGCTCAGAGCTTGGCAGCTGCCTTCCAAAATTAAGTGATTAAAGCAGTGCTAATGAGACATTCATCCCCTGCACCTTTTTCCTTAAAATAAATATGCAGGGCTCTGCATTACAGGTGCATGCAAAATTGCTTAAATAGACATCTTGGAAGCACAGGAAATAAAAACAAAGGACACTCTGGCAGAAAGTTCCCAAAATACTTGAAAATGTAACTGAATAAATAACTCTTGTTTTTGGACTGAAATCTGCAGACCTTAGCAGATGTGTCCAAGCTAAACCGAATATCCAGGGAACTGGATCTCCTTTCTGATGAGAAATAATGAAGAGCACTGCACTGGCAAGGAGACAGGCTGGAAGAACCTACTGGTCTTTTCCAGCTCCGACTTCCGTGATAGCTCGGAGTTATCCTTAGGCATTGGCTTGATCCATCAATGAAGTTCCTTATTGCGAGCCCAGGCCCCAGGGCTGCCAAACCTACATCCATATGGAACTGGAAGCTTTCAAGCATTCATGGAGTGAATAGGATTATTGGGTACTCACAGGCGAGCACGTGCCTCTGTGGGAGTGGAAGCACTGGAAAGATCACGGAGTATAAGCGGGGGGTAAAAATCCACTCAAGAAGAGGAAAAATGCGGGGGCCACTTTTTCAAACTTTTTTTTTTTTTCCTAATATTTAAGAAATGCCACCATAGAGGTGTCAACTTAAATTATTAGGGAAAATACTAAGGCAAATAAAGAAATGGCATTCCACAGTCCTGCATGGAGGTGTAAAGGGGATATTTTCAGTGGGGCTTTTTTTCAGGCCCTGCTCTAACAGTACCTGCCATTGTATTTGCAGGGCAGGGTGTCAAATCTGCTTACAGGATTTTTAGCTGCTCTACTTTGCAATCCTTTCTGTTGCAGGGCCTTGCTCCTCCAAAGGTGAAGCCCACAGCCAAACCCTTTTCCCCAACAACAACGGCAGCAGGAGCAGGCCCCGAGTTTGTAAATATTAACTTCTTTCGAATGTCAGATTATTTACTCTCTGCTCTTCGAACCACCCAGGCCAAATGGACTGGGGCCAAGTTTGTTAACAATAGCTCTTGGCTGGGACACGCCGTAGCAAAGGTTAAATCCTGTTTGCCTTATTCCAGTGTGGAGTCCCACCGACTCCACCGCTGGCTTTGGGAGGGCAGCGGGCTTTGACACCGGGACCTGCCCCCAGCTTTGCAGGATGCAGAGAGCCCTGAGCGACCCACGGGCACCGTGCTGGAGCTGCCAAGCACAGCAGCGAGACCCGCCACGCTGGGGGGCTGAACCCCAGCCAGAGGGGGTTTGTAACCATGGAGCACAGCCCTTGCTGCCACACCACTCAGGCACATCCATCTGAGCCTTCTCCACGCGGTTGCAGTGGCCGTGGTGGGGATCTCAGTGAGAAAGGAGATCACAAAATCCCAGAATGGTTTGGGTTGGAAGGGACTATAAGACCACCTCATTCCACCCCCTGCCATGAGTAGGGACACCTTCCAGCAGACCAGGTTGCTCCAAGC
The DNA here is from genome assembly GCA_013397755.1 of Cnemophilus loriae. NCBI lineage: Eukaryota > Metazoa > Chordata > Aves > Passeriformes > Corvidae > Cnemophilus > Cnemophilus loriae. The sequence continues at coordinate 163,364 of VZTF01000458.1, forward strand.
CCCATCCAACCCGGCCTTGAACACCTCCAGTGATGGGGCAGCCACAGCTTCTCTGGGCAACCTGTGCCAGGGCCTCCCCACCCTCACAGGGAAGAATTCTGCAAGGTCAAGTCTTGCCTCCTTATTGATCAATCATGCAACATCAAGCAGAGGAGAGCAGCTGCCATTTCACCGCAAATCTCCAAATCTTCACCAAGAAACAAGCACTGTCTGGCGTGGCAGACACCCCAAAACACCCTCAGCATGGACAGAGGAGTTGCCTTTCCCAGAGGAAGCCCATCTCTGTGCATCTAGGTAGGAACAGCAGTGGCTGACCCACCCTGCAGGCCTTCCTCAGCCTGTGTATCATCCTCCTCTTCCTCCCAGCCCTCTTCCTCCCCCCTGGTGCCAGTGGTGCAAAACATGCTGATCCATGAGGGCACAGGGTGTGCTTTGCCTGGCGTGACCCGCACAGATGGCTCGCAAAGGAAGCGCTCGCACAGCGGAGCCAAGTGGCCACAGGCTCATCCAGAGACATTCCTCCCCTGATTAGGAAGGCTGGGAGGGAGCCAGGGGTGGGTCAGCGATCTCCTTCCTGTGGCTGTGGCCATTCCTGCCACGGCTTGGATCACACCTCTCGGAGACACTCTCGGGTCGGGCACGGGAAGTTCACGGCGGCAAACGCGCCGGCGGGGAAGGGGGAAGAGCAGGGGGATGGAGGGGAAGTTCACCGGGGTTCAGCCAAAGCTGGGTCCGGAAGAACAGAGCTCCGATAAAAAGGACAGAGGAATTGCAGTGGACATGACCTCCAGGGACTCCTCATCCCTTCTCCAGTCAGTGCAAGGTGCTGGACACATCAAGAATGAAGAGAGCAGCTCTAAGAAACCCACAGCTTAGAGTGGCTTGAAGAAATGAAGGTACAGACCCACCGCCTCACCTCACCTGGGTGAAAATCAAAATCTCCAGGTCGGAGCATGATATTTCTCATCTCTTCTGGCATCCCCAATGCAAACTGTCCCACTGAACTTGGACAGGTTTGCTGTGCTGCACACACTGTGTGCTCTACAACACAGGAAAGACTAAACAAATCTCTCCAGGCAGCCGGGGTCAAGCCATACCATTTTTATCCCCGAAGCCAAGGAGGAGAAGATTGCACTTCCTAGCAGGGAAAATAACGACGCAGCAAAACGAGAAAAACAAGGGAAGCATTACTCAAATTATCTCCACAGCGAGTGGAAGGATGGGAGTCCAGAGAACAAAGAGATCAGATGACCAGATGGGACAGATCAAGCTGACCACAAAGCCTCTGTCCAACATTTTTTGACAACTGCTAGAGCCATATGTTCATGAGGATTGTGGAATAACTGGGAAGGGTATGTGGACTCAGAGTGAGCCTGGCCACACTCGGAGCTGTGTGGCTGTAGGGTGTGAGCCAGGGGACCTCCGGTGTGTGACCCAGATCCCAGCCCTGCACCCTGTGAAGGGAAAGGGGATGGTAGATCATTTAGCTCACCTCACGACGGGCTCTGACCAGCCCTTCTCCTGTGTTTCCTGGTGTTTGGTCCATCTCTAATGAGCCATGCTCTGGGGGGAATTCTTAGGTCATTTATTTTGCATCACGTTTGCGAGGAGAGGTAGCAGAACTATGGCTAATTAGGAAAGCAGGCAGATAGCACCAAACAAAGCCAAGGACAGAGGGATCGTGTCTGGGCACACGAAGGCTGGGAGTTACCCTTTCTGCCAGCTGCCCCACGGACCTGAACATCAACACTCTTGAAGGGCAGAAGCTGCACATCCCAAATGGCCCGTCCTGCCCTTTGGGCGACGTCCCCGTAAAAAACACACTTTCCTCATTTATTTTGTCAGCTGCTCCTTGTGATTACTTAGCGCATTCCAAGGAGTGCGAGGAAATTCGATGGATGACGTCCTGCAAAGTAAAGGTGACAGTTTTCAGGAGTGAGGAGTACTGGCAGATACCCCTCCTAGGGATGTGCAGGGACATTCAGCCCTGCCCTGAGGCAGTTTGCCACCCACTAACAAGTGGGTCTACTACACACAGAAAATTCAGGACGCAGGACCAACCAGCCACCATGGCAGGCAATAGTTTTTCCCTCCAAAATTGAAGTGGAGAGAATTTAACCGCACAATATTACTTAATTTTCACCCTAAGATGAGTGACCAAGGGACCATTTCCCACTGTAAGTTTCCAAACTGCCCCTGGTCTTTGACAGAGCCTTGGAGTCCTGCTACAACCAGAATAACACGAATAACTTCCAGCAAAAGAAGTAAAACAAGTGTCAAAAAGCACCAAACATGGGCAGAGGTGTGCTCCTGCAAAACACCTGCTGGACACCCTCAAGCTGCACCATAGCAGCCCCAAGACCCCTCTTGCACCCCTTTCCCCACTACCCCAAAGCCCGCAAAATCCCACACCATTCCCTAAATCCCCACATGATCAGAAATTTTCTTTCATATCCAAGAGACCAGATTGCCCCTCCATCAGCAGATCCAGCCTGTGCTCTGTGCTTTGTTGTAACTCCCCAAAACTCCTGACCAGAGAAGAAAACACTGCAGCTTATTTCTCATCCCAAGGGCCTGCAGGTGTTTTGGGATAGTGCTGCTGGAATTCAGATCCCTCAGGCAGAGGTGGCCAAAAGCTCAGGAAATGCCCATGGACCGAGGCCCTGGTGCTCAGCAGCCTCCCAGCCTCCCAATCACCCAACTCTCCTGTACACAGTGAAAAAGTGAGTCCAGAGGAGACCACAAAGATGATCAGAGGGATGGAAGACCTCTCCTACGAGGAAAAGCTGAGGGAATTGAGATTGTCCAGCCCAGACAAAAGAAAGTTCCAAGGTGAACTTTTTGTGGCCCTTTAGTACCCAAAGGGGCTACAAGAGCCCTGGAGAGGAGCTTTGGACAAGGGCCTGTAGTGACAGGACAAGGAGGAATGGCTTCCTGCTGACAGAGGGCAGGGTTGGATGGGATACTGGGGAGAAATTCTTCCCTGTGAGGGTGGGGAGGCCCTGGCACAGGGTGCCCAGAGAAGCTGTGGTTGCCCAATCCCTGGAAGTGTTCAGGGAGAGGCTGGATGGGGCTTGGAGCAATCTGGTCTGCTGGAAGGTGTCTCTGCCCATGGCAGATGAGTGGAACAAGATGATCTTTAAGGTCCCTTACGTTAACCATTCTAGGATTTTATGATTCCGTGAAGAAGAAAAAGGGAGAAACCCTGTGAACAGAAGCATTCATATTGCGACTCCACCACTCTGCAGTCAGGGACAGCAGAGCAGCCACGAGCTCCACGGGGAGGGAGTTTCCCATCACTCTGATGGGAGCGTTTCCCTTTGCCAGGACAGCACATCTGCTCTGCAGAGTGGCCACACTCCACGAGGGCTGGACCTTCGTGAGGAGCCCATCCCTCCTCTCTGCCCAGCAGCGCTGGGAATGGGCTGGCTGCCCTTCCCCATCCTCCCCTGCTCCCCGGGGGCAGCGATACTTCCCGGGCAGATGGAAGCAAGAACCAGGTTAAGAATCGCCGCGCGAGCCCGTTCCCTGCCGGATAATGTAAACAGGGCTGTCGGACACGGCGAGTGCTGCCAGGCTTTGATCAGAGCCAGCTGCACGGCCGGACTCTCCCCACGGCCATCGTCCTGCTCCCCTGCCCCGTCCCTGCGGGGGCCTCGTCCTTCTGCTGGGAGAGAAAAGAAGCTCTCATGGCTTTGCATCTCACACCGGCAGTTTTGGGGTGCGGAAGAAATAATTCGGGTTATTCCCCAGCAGCAGCTAGGGGAAAATTACTCCCTGCTTTTGGACCTGAGAGAGCTCCCAAGGGGAAAAAGGTGCCTTGGGTTTAGGGAATTCTGTGGGCATTTGAGCTCAAATGTAGCTCACTTATGGCTTTTGTCCACCAGCAGAGCCAGGGAGCTGGGGTAAGATCTTCCCATCGGCTGAGCTGCCCGTGGCTGAGCCTTTTCCCCCTAGATTCCTTTATCCAACCTGGTGAAATGATCCAGGTTAAAAAAAAAAAAATAGGAATTTGGGGAGCGTAGCACTTTTTACAGGCCTGGATCACCCCAGAGATGTGGTTCATGGCCCAGCCTGCAGATGGTTTCTCACCCAGCAAGGGTCAGCGGGGACATCACATCTCACCTCACATCCCACCCAGCTGCTTCTCACCCTGTCAGGAACGAGGCTGCTCCATTGTCCCTTGGGGTCTGCAGGGGTCGGGCTGATCCTGGCAAACAACCAGCCCGTGGGATTTGAGCACTGAGGGAGGGAAGGGGATGTAGTTACAGCTACAGGGACATCCCCTGCCTATGTGCCAACAAGAAGTCTTACAAGTAGTCATTCTTCACATCAAGTTTTCCAGAATTCTCATATTTTCCTCCTTGCTACCTTAAGATCAGTTTTACCTCACTATTTTTTTCTATTTATTACTCAAAGTTTATGTCTTTCACCTGTTATAAGGCAGCCACAGCCTTAGGAGAGACAGAGTGAATAAATTGTCTTGTTTTGGTACAGATTTTGTCCACAACTGTGCAATCCCTATGTTATGGTTGGGAGAAAAGTGTCCAAGGCTGGGAAACACCAGCATTTTCTGCAGCAGCCTTTTTTGAAAGTAGTAACAGCTCAGTGAAGTGGTTAGGAGTTTACAAGGGCTTGGAAAAAATTACCTCCTTTTAGTAAGTGCTAATTATATGACTAATTAAATAGACTAGGTTGAAACACTCTCCTAGTCATAACCTGTGTGCTGCCTGCCCGCTCCTTGCGTGACAGAGAAAACAGGGAATGAATCCTGTTTGGCCTCCATGGCAGGAAGTGGCTACTAAACCAGCTCTAACTTCTAATTTATTTACCTGGGAAGCTGTAGGGAACTGTTTTAAAATTGACCAACATTTCTGCTACTTAAAAAAAAACCCAAAAAACAACCCAAACCCACCAGCCATTCAGTAAAAACACATTTGGAACAGCCTGAGTTTTAAGTAAGAGATATAAAAGGCCACTTTGTTTATGTTTTTCAGCAATGGTATGTTGGCTTCTTTTTTTCCTAAATGATGGCGAAGAAAAAAAACATTATGTTAAATCTCTTATCTCCACGCCAAGTGGTTGCAGCTATCATAAAACACACACATTGTGTCATTTCAAAACACAAAGGGGCTCACGGTCAAACATTCTTCAGATTACCTCCTCTTTTCTTTTTCCTTTACAATCTTGTGGGCATTAATAACATTCAGCATATTCAAGCGAGGCGCTTTGTTCCTCCAGTGAGGAATTAATCACATCCTTCTGGAGAAGCACAAAGAAACCACAGGGTCAGGACTGAGCTGCAACGGCTGCAAAGCCCCCCATGATGCCCACTGCTGTGGCACCAACCTGTCCCTGATCCCATGGACTTTTATAGTGCTCAAAAGTGATGGGAATGGAGCTGTGATACAGAAATCTGGGGCCAGCAGCAAGATCCCTGGTCCAGAGCTCTGTTTGACTGCAGGCAGCTCATTTAACCTCCCTGTGCCCAGCAGAATAAGATAAAAAATCTCCTTCCACGGGGGATTTCATTTCCATCCAGTGGGACTATATCTCAGACACTTCAGACCTGGAACCTGAGGACAAAACTGCTTTTTTGACAGTCCCAGGATGGTCTGAGCTCGCCAGGCTGCCACAGGGGAGCTGGCAGGAAGGACAGGCACTTCTGTCCACTGCCTTCCCCCTCCCCACTGCCAAAATCCAGGCTCGCACATCTGGCCAGCTCCCACCCACCTGGGCAGGTCCCGCTGTTCGAGGGCAGGGCGTAGAACCCTGAGCCACCTCCAAGGAGAGAGCATCAGCCAGCCCCAACACCGGGGCAGCTCAGCCAAAAAACAGGCTTTAAATATAACAGAAACACGGGAGGTGGAAAGCAAACAGTGCCTGTTAAGGTGTGCTGTGCCTCGGAAGGGTACGTGGGAGAGGTGGCAGCACAGCTGCAGGCTGCCCTGACCCGCTGAATGTGCTGCAAGCCAAGGAGAAAACTCTGCCAGCACAGCCAGAAGGATATTTTTGGCACAAAAAAAGGGACGTTTTGGCAAAGCTCAGCACTTCTGATGCTGCTGGGGCTATTGAGTACCTGCTGGCCACTTGAGCAAAGGGAGGGGTGACCCATTTTCCTGGAGCCTCCACAGCCCCTCCAGGACATTTTCCTCGGAGAGTTTATGCACCCCAGAATCCTCCTCTACCCCAAACTCCCTCCTGGTGCTGCTGGAGACCTGTTTGACTCAGAGGTTTCCGTGATGCCTGCTGGTTTTACTTCCCACATCCTGCCCCATTTTAAGGTGACTCAGACAGTGATGTTTGAGTCATGTTTGAAGATGCTGAACCCAAGGGATCACGCTGAGATGGCCCAAAATTACAGGTGGATTTTCCAGCCCTCGCTCATGGGTATTTCCACCTCCTCCCAGTTCTCTCTCCTTTTTGTTGCTTTTAAAGGCTTGTGGCTGCAGACAGCTGAGAAGAGGATGTTGTGCAGGGATGTGACAGGGGGTATTCCTGGGAGAAGAGGCAGATGGGGAAGTGGCAGTGCCAACTCCTCCCTGGGCAGATGCAGGTCATTGATATCTGGCTGGGTGAAGCAGCCATGAGGTGTTCCAGCCTGTGAGGAGGCAAGGGAGAGCCTTCCACTCCCGTACACCTGGAGCTTTTTCACTCCACAATGACCCTTCAGCCTCCACCATTTACAAATGACATCTTTAAAGCTGCTTCCAAACAAGCAACTAGTAAAGGAACAAGCAGGAGCACTGACAGACACTTGGACATGAAAGAGGTACTTGGATTTTTGAAAATGAGGAACCCGAGGAACCAGAGATGGTTGGAATTTGTCCTGACCAGTGGTCCCTGGCCAGCACATGTGACCAGCCACCACCAGCATGGCCAGTCAGCTGGCACCACTAAAGCCTGTGCTGTCACAACACCCCGGTGTCACCACAGCCTGGGGCTGCGAAGATCTTGAGAACTGAGGACCCAAATCCACCAGAAACCAAGATTTGGGGGTGGTTTGAACCCCAGCGTTGACCTGCATCCTCAGGGTTGTGCTTTGCTTTGCTAATTTGGTGAGCTTGAAGGTCTGGTACCACCACAGGGACACCTGAGGGTCAAACAGAGATGACCAGACCACACTTGGCTTGGGGAGAGGTTTCCTCCTCCTGCAGCAATGGGAACTTAGAGGAGTCACAGAATCTCAGAATGAGCTGAGCTGGAAGGGACCCACAAGGATCATCGAGTCCAGCTCCTGGCCCTGCACAGCACCATCCCCAGGAGTCACACCATGAGCACCCCTGAGAGCACTGTTCAAACACTCATTGAGCTCTGCCAGGCTGGGGCTGTGACCGTTCCCTGGGGAGCCTGTTCAGTGCCCAAGCACCCTCTGGGGGAAGAACCTGTCCCTAATATCCAGCCTAGACCTCCCATGACACTCCAGGCCATTCTCTGGACCCTATAACAGCTCACCAGAGAGAAGAGGTCAGTGTCTGCTCCTCCTCTTCCCCCCATGAGGAAGCTGTAGACTGCAACGAGGTCTCCCCTCAGTTTTCTCTTCTCAAGGCTGGACAGACCAAATGCCCTCAGCTGAGGTGAACCCCTCAGGTCTCTGCCCACCAGCAGCCAGTTGGAAGCTGCCAGACCCCATCAGCAGGAGCCAAGACCAAAGGATGGAGAGAAAGTGTCCTCTCCAGGTAATTTACACACACCTGCCCTAAATCCATGTTGGTGGGAATGCAGGACATGGCACACACCAAAACCACCATCACTTTGCAAATCCATCCTTCCCTCCACCCTGCCAAACCCAAACTCTGAGCTGATCCCCCGGAGCCAACTACTCCAGAGAGAGTCGGGAGTGAAGGAGGTAGATGAAGAGCAGATACACAAATATTCGAAATAGAAAAGGTTAAAAGCAGCACAGACTGTGAAAACAAAGGCTTGGACTTCAAAACAACCTGAACACACCATTTCAGGGAAATTTCTGAAAGTGTTTGTTACCGCTAGTGCCACGAAAGCAATGGATTTAAGGAACTTGGACGTGCTGGAAACAGGCTCTGCCGGAGCGGGCCGTGAGTCACCCGCTCCGAGCGGGCACGGCCAGCAAACAAACCCCCGGAGCACCACACAAACACTGATAACACTTGCACCAGGCAACCGCCACAGGACCTTTCAGCAGCTGAACTAATCTATTCCCACTGTTACGCCGCGTTACTTCAGACACAAAGTGGGGAATTATTATTTTTTTTTTCCCTTTCCCTGCTAATTAACATTTGTTCGCGCACAAAATGCGGAGGCCGGTGCCAAGCGGACATACCTAGATAGAGCCTAATATTAGATTTCACAAAAGCATTCATCCTGTCTAAACAAACATCCTCCATGGAGTGTTAACCTCAAAATCTTTGCCCAAACAGATGTTCCCACCGCGGGCACAGCTCGGCGTCGCTTCCCGGGACGAGGAGAAGCCTCCACATCCATGACCATCCCCAGTTAACCCAGGCATCGACAGGAAAACACACTGTTATTTTAGGATGCTCTGCAGAAAGCTTCCTTTCAAATTCAAAACCGGGTCTCAGTCATTATTTGTCCCTAGCAGAGGCTTCGTTTAAGGTCTCTTCAAGTTACTCACTTTTTGTTACAGCCAGAGACAACGTCCTGCTTTGAGCAGCTGAGAAAATTCGCTGGCAAATGGTATAGGGTGTTGATTAACCAATATATGGTTCAGGTCTGGTCTAACGGGCAGGAGGCTGAGATGGGAAAGCAAGTTTTTTAACAATTTGTTATACACGGTAGCAAGAAAAACAGGAAGTAGGTGTTTATTAGCAGTTTCCAAATATACCAGCCAAAATAAAACTCCCCATGCAGTCTGAGGTATTCAAAATACAGCGACGACCAGAATTCCTCAGATTATAAGAGGGTAATTAATCACAAACTGTGTTCACAGACCAGTGATTTGGAAACTTCCTTTTTATTGAAGATCTGGATCAAGAGCAAACTTCAAAGCAAAACTAATTGATCTGAGATTCATTGCGTCTGGGTGATAAAGCAAAAAAATAAAATATCATTCTGACGCAGCCAGGCCCGTGGTTTACATTCATCCTGCCCTGACAGCCTGTAAAGCACATTAAAAAGCCATTTTTCACTGAATGCTATAGCTCTGACCTATTGCAACATAAAAGCTATTCATACACGGGAGACTGTTGCTTCCTCACAATCAGTGTATTGCACCCAAAGCCAGCCGTGTTATTCCAGGCTTGTTCCTCAGGAATGTGAGCATATCTTGGAGACTGATTCATAAAAGGAAGAGAGCAGCCCACTTCTGGGCCAGGCTCACATGCTTTATTCACAAGTGAAATTTTCTGAATTTTGTTTGGCTCCAGCACCTCTTAACTCTGCTGGAGCCAGGAGAGCAACTTGAAACGAACAGCTCTGTCCTCATTTTTCTAAAAATTGCCAGAAAATAGCGGGGTTCACCAATTTTTCTCCATCAAGGTCATATGTACATCCCAGCCAGGAGACTGCCATTCACCAGCAGCCAGAATTCACTGAAATATTTGTGATTTGACCTATATAATTTGTCACCTAACTCATCTGGCTTTTTTCCTTGCCTTCCACTGGAGGATTCAACAGGCCCCAGTGATACCTCCATGAACACACAGCCCCACTCTAAATCCATATGCCAAAAGACAAAAAAAAAATATATAAAATCAGTGAGCTTTCGAAGGTATTTTCTCCACATCTGCTCTCCTGGCACAGATGCTCCTCAGTCCCACACAGGACCCTGTCATCTGATTTCACAGGTGGCTGAGGCAGAGCCATGGGGCAAGGGAAGCAGCTGGATTTTTGCAGGGTTAATTTTCATGTCAGACCGGGATGGCATGGATGGATACAGAGTTTAGAAAAAGGAGAGAGTGAGTTTCTTTTTTCACTATAATAAATTCCCAGGCTGAAAGCACTCACACGAAGCAGAGCTTTTTAACCAGAGAATGGTTTAGGTTGGAAGGATCCTTAGACACCATCCATTTCCACCCTCTGCCATGGGCAGGGACACCTTCCACTAGCCCAGGCTGCTCCAAGCCCTGTTCAGCCTGGCCTTGGACACTGCCAGGGATCCAGGGGCAGCCACAGCTTCTCTGGGCACCCTGTGCCAGGGCCTCCCCACCCTCACAGCTGAGAATTCCTTCCCAATATCCCATCTATCCCCGCCCTCTGGCAGTGGGAAGCCATTCCCTGTGTCCTGTCCCTCCATCCCTTGTCCCCAGTCCCTCTCCAGCTCTCCTGGAGCCCCTTTAGGCCCTGGAAGGGGCTCTGAGCTCTCCCTGGAGCCTTCTCTTCTCCAGGTGAACCCCCCCAGCTCTCCCAGCCTGGCTCCAGAGCAGAGGGGCTCCAGCCCTTGGAGCATCCCTGTGGCCTCCTCTGGACTCAATCCAGCAGCTCCACGTCCTTCTGGATGTTGGGAGCCCCAGAGCTGGACACAGAACTCCAGATACTTCCATCTATGCTCCTCCTTTGTTTTTCTGGATAGTCTGAGGAGTCACTGGCAAATAAATACTGAGGTGGTTCCCCCTTCAGCCCGAGACCCCGCTGGGGAGTTCTGCATCCCAAGGTGTGTAAGTGACCAATTGCCTGGAGAAGAAACTCTCAGCAGCCCCTGAGCAGAAGATGAGCCCTGTCTCTTCCCTCCAAGGACAGTTCTCAGGGGGTGAAGTCTGGGGAAAGGTCCTGATCCTGCTAGGAAGACAGAAGTCCCAGCCAGACCGTGGGATGGGGTGTGCTTGGATCACACACCAAACCCTTCCAAAGCCAAGACTTCCCACTTCAAACTCTGTCAAAACACAGACGATGCGGACGCATCCAATTTATTCTCAATAGGTTTTGCAGACTTTCGCTTTGCTGGGCTGCTTTCCTGGAATCAAAGGCAGAAATCTCTAAGCTGCCAGATCGCCAAAACCTCTGATAAAGATTTAATCCTAAACGCAGGCTGTGATTATTTGATTTTTTTTTTTTTTTTTTTTTTTTTTTTTTTTGGTCATAGTTTTT
>VZTF01000458.1:178732-195427 GCA_013397755.1 Cnemophilus loriae
TTATTATTGTTATTATTACTATTACTGTTATTATTATTATTTCTTGTCATTGTTAATGTTGTCATTATTATTATTTTTTTGCTGTATGTAATTACTTCAGTTCTTACAAAGTAGAACCTGTGGCAAGAAAAACAAAAATAAAAAAAGAACATAAAAAGATGCCCATGTTTAAATTTCCTTTCATATTAAGCAGTCTTGAAGCTTTGATCTGAAGAAAATGCCAAAAAGAGCAACTGATCTGTCTGTTTGTACCTGGAGTCTTGTCACAGCAGTTTCACACTTGCTGAGTTCTTGAAAAGGCTCAAACAATCAGGTGGGGTTGAATAAAATTCAGAATTTCAGTCCACTAGACATCTCTAATGTCCTGTCACCTGTTTAAGTATCTGGTTAGAAAAAAAAAAATTAAAATATCACGAAGAATGTAAAATTAAAGGTTTTGGGTAATTTCTATATCAGAATCAACACTTAAATGAAACTAAATTAATAAAATTAAATGAAAAATAGAAAGTTAAGTTAAAATAAAGTTCACGACGTTTATTTCAGAAAAAACCAATTTTTTAATTTTGCACTGAAACAAATCCGGCTTCCTGGAATTTCAGGAGATAAAGAAATGAGGATTTTACCATTTTTCTTTGACCAAATCCCATCTTTTACTGGAAAAAATACAGTTACCAAAACTGTAAGTGAATCTGTTAAACTGTGATTTTTGGGCCCCACATGAGCAAAGGTGAAACAGTATCCTTGTCCACAATCCCATGGAGCTCCCAGCAATTACGTGAAGCTGGAACAGCATTTGTAGTTACATATTTTCAGATCTTAAAGGATTTTATCCTTCCCAGTCCCAGGACACTGAACCAGCCCATCTATTCCTTATTTCCTCAGACAAACAACAGACTCATAGGATGGCTTGGGTTGGAAGAGACCTTTAAAGGCCACTTCATTCCACCCCCTGCCATGGGCAGGGACACCTTCCACTATCCCAGGTTGCTCCAAGCCCCATCCAACCTGGACTTGAACATTTCCAGGGTTGGGGCAGCCTCAGCTTCTCTGGGCACCCTGTGCCTCTCTGCCCTCATCCTAAATAATTTCCTCCTTGTATCTAGTCTGAATCTGTCTATTTTCAGTTTAAAACCGCTACCCCTTGTCCTACCAAGCATCACCACTTGTGATCCACCAGGGAGAGACAGAGGAATCCCGTTACTGCTGAGAAAGGGAAGAATTCCCAGATACTGTGAGCCCAGCCCTGCTGGCATCACTGGGTGACAGCCAAGCAAGGGCAGCCCCGCTCAGGCTCTGCAAAGACTTCCTGCAAGTCCTTCTTGACTTGCCACAGATTCCCACTGCTGGTTGTCCAATAGCTGGAAAATGTGGGAAAGAGCTGATTTACTGGATTTTGCTTCCCTTGCCAAGCTCTATAGGAATGAAGTCATGGGGACCCTGCACGGGGCACTCAGACTTTCCTGTACCCCCATCAGCAATGGAAAGTTGTTTGGGTTCCATGGGCAAACAGCTTCCTCTGGAAAGCTCTTCCCTCTCCAAACACATGACTGTGCTACTGGACACCATTCAATTCAGCAAAGTCATCAAGTTAAGTCATCCGAGCACATTTTTGCAGCGAGAGGAGGCTGTGTGGTGGGCTGGTTTGGGAGAACAGTTGGATGCAAAGCTCCCCGGGGGGAACAGATGCGGATGACATGCTGGAATCCGGCTGGTTTCCGTACAGCACCGTCCACTGCAGCTCCCCAGCTTTACTACAGCCACTCCACACCGGCCAAACCCAGACCCAGGGTGGTACAAAGCCATTTCTACAGCTGCCTTCTGCCACAGATCATCCCAGAGCCCACTGTAGGGGTCCCTCTGCTACATAGCCCGGAGCAGAGCAGCTTTGGGGCTGCTCTGTGTTGTTATTGTTGGTCCTGCTCAGCACAGCTGAGGCATCTTCCTTCCAGATGTTCGCAGGGTGTGTTTGTGCTCACTTCGCTGAGGCATGAGAACAGTCACAAGACGAGATGCTCAGCACCAGCCAACATGCCCCAGCCTAAATAGCAGCCTTTATTTCCACCTCACCTGTCCCCCAAACACGAAGGGTTTTGTGATTTCCTATGTGTGTAATACAGCAGTGAGTGCTGAATAAGTAAACAGGAAACCCTTAGGTCTGATGATGTTGCTCAAGAAAGGCGCAAAAGCAAAAATTCCACTTATCTGAGCATCCCTCCCAAATCTGCTTCCCACACAACCTTTTGGGACATCACGTTTGCATCAGTTTCCTCAATTACTGATTCTATCACTGGTGCGATTCTTCAAGTGGCCTCCCAAGGGTACCCCAGAGATGAGCTGGGGGTGGGAGGAAAGGGGGTGTAGTAACTCAGCTCTTGTTTTCCTGAGTGCGCCTGAGGCCACAAGCCACGAGCTTTCAGCTTGCGATTTAATCAGGTTTCCTGGAAAGGCAATTCCTTGGATTTTCATCCTACACCTTCCTCCTGGCTGAGCTCGCACCGGTCACACCGACCCACTGCATGGCCAACCTGTGCGTGTGGGACTGAGCTGGGGCTTGTGACAGCACTGGAGGGACCTGAGACAGGCAGGGACAGAGCCTGGGGGGGTGAGGCTGAGCAGGGACCTGGTGCTTGGAAAGGGATCTGCACTCCTGCACGGGGACCGAGAGATCCGAAATTCTCGAACGCGCCGCGCAGCCGAAGGAAATCAGAGCACGGGATTGAAAGACCACTTGGAAAACATTAACAGCTCATTACTGATGGTCTGTTTAAAAAACCCCATTAATGTATATACACATGTCCCTGGACAGCACGTTTACCCCCAGCTAATGGCACTGAGTGGAAGCTGGAATGATCTGTGCGTAACGACTGAGCAAACTCCCAGCCCTCCCTCATTTGCACTTTTCCCGCACAGGCTCCTCCTGACCTCTTCAAATCCCATCCCAATTACAGCCTCCCACTTACCCTTCAATGTAAATAAATCCTGCGTGGTGAGGATGGCTGCTACCAGCACAGATAAAAACCGTGGAGGGAAAGCACAACCTGCAGCTGGCTCTGGAAAAGGGCAAGAAAACAAAGCACAGGAGGGAGGGACCATGGGGCTGAGCTGTGGGATGGGAGGTGACACCCTTGGGATCCTCAAAGCTTGGGCACAGCTCAGTCCTCTGGGGAGAACTCAGAATCCTTCAGGTTGGAAAAGACCCCTGAGATCATCGAGTCCAACTGTTCCCCCAGCACTGCCAAGGCCACCACTAAAGTGTGTCCCTAAGTGCCACATCCACACGGCTTTTAAAGCCCTCCAGGGAAGGGGACTCCTGGGCAGCTGTGCCAGTGCTGGACAACCCTTCAGGAAGAAATTTTCCCTAATATCCAATCTAAAACCTCTCCTGGTGCAACTTGAGGCCGTTCCCCCTTGTCCTGTCCCTGTTCCCTGGGAGCAGAGCCCGACCCTCCCTGGCTGCCCCCTCCTGTCAGGGAGTTGTGCAGAGCCACAAGGTCCCCCCTGAGCCTCCTTTTCTCCAGGCTGAGCCCCTCCAGCTCTCTCAGCCTCTCCTGGGGCTCCAGGCCCTTCCTCAGCTCTGTTCCCTTCTCTGGACGTGCTCCGGCCCCTCAGTGTTTTCATGAGGGGCCCAAAACTGAACCCACGTCTTGCAAGGAGGAGATCCAAAGCAGCATAAAGCTATCCATGCCAAACTGATGGATATCCATGAAATCACAACAGGTTATCCACGCATCTGAGTCTTCTCCTTGCTTGGATGCACAGGAAACCGCCTTAGCAAACTTAGGATCTGCCCCTGGGGAAAAAAATGACATCTCCCCAGATGAATTCAAGAGGGCTCAGGGGGAAAATCCCTGGATCTCTGCTGGCTTCCTGGGGCATCCTTAGGCTGCTGCTACACTACCAATGTTTCCTCTGGATTTGTGGATGCTGAAGAGCACTTTTGGGCACTGGGGCAGGGTGAATGCCATATGGATACTCCTCACAGCACAGAGTAAATGAAGGGAACGAGCCAGCTAAAGCCATCCAGGCTGTTCACTCCTAAATCTCATCTCTAAATGCATCTTCCTCAATTTGCACCCAGCCTCATCCCTGGCTTGGGACGCTGGGACCTCACACTGCAGTTTCCCCAGGAGCCATCACTTCCTTTGCAATTCCAAGCCACTGGTGCAACAACAGGTGTGACAGGTCTTGAGTTTCAAGTTGCTGGAGGCTGGGGCTATCTTTTAGATTTTTTTTCTTATTTGTGGGTTTAATGTGGGACTATTCTACTGATCGTTAAACAATTACTCTGTGGCTTGAAATTGTTTTCAAAGGACTGAATGATGTTATAATGCTCTGGAACTGTCAACTTAATATATGGGGCTGTATTCAGCATAAATTATAGGCAGTTTCCATGCCACAAAAGCCGCACAAGTTCATGGATCCAGCCAAAATATTCAGCAGAAAGTTGTGCCAGGCCGCAGGGCCCATCTAGCCAAGATGTGCAGGTGTTCGCCACGGCGAGCAGCCCCACCACTGATCCAGGAGATTCCATGTCTCCTCCCAGCCAGCCATAATCTCCTTAGGACACCTGAACCAAACTGTGGCATGATCCCAGAAGCCACAGTGGGGATTTTCAAAGCTGTTCTAGCCCTGAGGCGTTTCACCTGCAGGTGCAGGAGCTGTGGATGGAGACCTTGCCAACAGTTTTGGAGACGTTCAGCTCCAGGGTGCAAACAGGGCTTGGAGCCTTGGGCATCACTGGAGCTTTGTGGGATTGAGGTGACACAAGGCCATCCACTTCTTTCTTGCTCATGAGGCAAGTCCTTCCCTGTCAGGAGAGCAGAGAGCTGGGAGGCTGGAATATCGAGGGACAGATTTCACACACACAGTCCTGGAGACAGGGCCCAGCTCTGTGGGACATCCTCTCCTTGGCCTCCCTCTTCTGTGCCTGCCACAGACATGGTGAACCCCAAAGCAGAGCAGAAGCCCCAGCATTTGGAGGTGCTTCTCACCCTGAGTTCCCAGCAGATGGGAAATGGGTCCTGTCATCCACGAGCCTCAGGGAACATGGGAATGATGGAGTCCCACCAGCTTTTCATGGCAAATTTGTCCACCAAGTGCTGGCTCCTCCAAGGCGGGGATGGAAGAAAATTCAGCAGCATTTTTGTGACAGATTCTTGCACTGCTTGTCCTGGCTGTGCCTTTTCCAGGGAGCAAAGGGAAGAGCCCTGTGTCATCACACAAGAACAAGGTCAGGAAATACTTAGTCCATCCCTGCTCCTGGTTTTGCTGAGTCTGAAATGAGTTGTCCAGAACAAGATAAACGGAGAGCAGCGGATGTGTGCAGGATGCCACGGGGTCTGTGCAAAACATCCTGTTGTCCTCTGCGTTGCGAAGTGGCAGGGACAAACACGGCTCATCAGGGTGGATGCAGGGCAAACTGTCCCATCTCTGCACCAGAGACCTCCTCTAGGATGGAAAATATCTCCGTCCTGCAATCTCATTTGGGTGGCCTTAATTGCTGGATGGGCTGAGCTTGGTATCAAGGATCCTTGAGGAAAAATTAACTTTAGTAGGAGCAAACCTCCTGCTACGGTGTCAGAGCAGGGCTGAGAGAAGGGAGGGGAGGAGCTGGCCCCCAAAGCACAGGTACACAGTTGGCTGTCCTAGGTGCCACACTCTGCTCCACAAATGACACATTCCAACAGAAAACACTTCCAATCATCACCCACGTGGCCTCTGGATCAGGCCCGCCCAAACCGATCACATCTGCCCCCAAAACCAGAAAACATCCACTTGTGTTTCACTTGCTTTTCTGGGAGCATTAACACATCTCAGCCACGTAAAACCTTCACCTTCAAAAGGGAAAGGGGAGAGACAGAAAGGAAAGCCCCAGAAAGCAACCAGCTTAGCCCCAGTTACGAACTGAACAACACCAATCCAAGAGGGGCTGACCTGCTGCAGAAGGGTTTCTCCACACGGGGCTTCGGATCAAGCAGGGATCTGGGGATGCCACGTGGCAAAGTGCTGGGATGTGGGAACAGTGTCAGGATCACTGTCCCCTGGCTGTCCCCAGGATGCTGGGATGCTACCACCACCCCGGTCCCAGCCTGCAGCTGCAGACAGCCGTCATCGCCCCGGCTGTGGGGCCTGTCCGTGGTGGTTTGGGACTTTTTTCCACAGAAGATGCTCCTAACCAAAACCAGATTTGATTCCCAAATATCCCGAATCTCCCCTAAAGCTTACAAATCTTCCACACCTGTGTTTGCTCATTGCTGCTGCTGGGCCCTGCCCTGGGAAGGACGATGTTTATCCCACTCCTCCACAGCTATTTACAATGGGGTTTTCGGATGGAGATGGAGCACATATTTGTCTAATGGCAACAGGGCAGTGAATTTAATTCTCCTCATTAACAGTCATCAGCTTAACGGGAAGCAATAAAAGATTTTTTTTCAAGAGCAGCTGCTTGTGAGATAATATTTATGGCCGGGACTGTCAGCGGGATGAGTGCATTGCTGGCTTGCAAGGGGGGAAACTGAGGCACGAGGCCATTCGCTGACCCACCCTGGACCACACAGATGGAGGTGGGAAGAAAACCCAGCCCTCCTCTCTCCCATCCTGAGGCCGTGCTGCCCCACAGCCACAGAAGCCATGTTGTTATTTTAAGCCAGCTATTCATCCCACAGGAACGGGAATTTGTGAACAGTGCCATATTTCCAGGGACCCGAGGGAGTCACAGCAGGGCACCCCACCCTCTTTTTCCCTCCATAAGCCTCTTCCAAATCTCTGACTGGCTGGGGACAGCAAGTGCCCCTTCCCATGTCTCCCCCATTCCCCATCAATTCAGGAAAGGGCATTTTGACCCCATTCTGATGATGAGAAATAATTTTGTCTGAGGTTCCTTCTTTTGTGACCGTGGCTGGTGACGTCTGCAGTGAAACCTGGGATTGCAGGTGCTCCCTGAGTGACTTTGGGTCAAGGTGCTCACCTGACACCCTGTGCCCAAAGCTGCAGAGGCCCCCGCAGGGGAGAGCTGCTCTCTGCTCTCCTCAGAACCACATTTTGCCTTTCCATTGGTAAAGAGGAGCCACCTCCAAACAAGGACAGATTTTTGACCTGGGTAGCCCTGTTGAAGTGGCCCATCTGGGATCTCATTTCTGATAACTGGATTTTTTTTTTTTCCAGTTCCCCAAATGTTCCTACCCAGAGATGAGCAGCCCTTCCCTCTCGTTGGTATTTACCCCAAGACACACACAGAATTCCCCTCCAGCCTCCCATTTTCCTGGCAGAACCAGACCAGGCTGTTCCCTAAGGTTGTTTGATCCTGATACCAGTCCAGTAAAGTCTGAAACAACTCCCCATGAACACAGGGACCAGAAAACCAGTCAGAATTTAGCCCTGCCCTTGGCAGCTCAGGGGAAAATCCTTACTTCATGCATCCCAAGTGTAATTTGGGCTCTCTCGAGTTGTATTCCGACCAGCAAAGCCCCCAGGTCTCTGTTTTCTGCCATATCCAAGAGAACTGCTCAGCTCTCTGTGGAACCCTTCTCACTACATTTCGTTGCTTGTACCACCAAATTTTGCTCCCAGATTCCATCCTGCTACCAAGGCACATGTGAGTCCTGCTCAGTGCTACCACTGGTTAATCAAATTAAAAATATTATCTTTGCAAATGATCCTTGGGGACTGCCTCTTACTGGGAAACTGTCCAGCTCTACAAACTGTCTTTCAAGGAACACTGCCGTGAGTATTTTTAATCCTTTTAAACACCAAAACAAATAGCGACTCCTCAAGCTGTTTATTTTAAATCTCTTCAAGTGACACCTAGAAATACCTGTTTCTGATGCTCCGAGCCCAGAAGTGGGAAGGAGCAGGATGTTCCATAGGATGTCTTGCTTGGTGCCTCTGCCAGAGGCGTCCATGATGTGAAGGCCCTTGGATGAGGGTTCCTGTGGTGAAGAGCAGGAGGGCAGTGCCATGTGGGGTTGGAGCCCTTCTCCTCAGACATCCAAGTAGCAGACAGTGATGGAATGAGGCTCTGGTTTTCATCTTTGATGTAGAACAACAGCAAGAAACTCCCCGCCAGGACCAGCCCAGCAGCGTGGGGTGCCCTCAGAGCAGATCCAGAGCTCAGCCCCCAGAGCCCGGCCACGAGCAGCCAGTGAAGCACTGGTGGGGCTGTGCTGCTTCCACCAGCCCCAGCCCAACCCACAACTTCAGCCCTTTACTCCCTGCTCTCCAAAGAGCTTTCATCAGCCTGGAGGAGCAATTTCAGAGAATCATAGACTGGACTGGGTTGGAAAGGACCTTAAACCTCATCTCGTTCCACCCCCTGCCAAGGGCAAGGACACCTTCCACAAGATCAGGTTGTTCCAAAAGACAGGGGAAAAAGGACATGGGTGGCTCTTCACTGAGCTCCTCAGTCCTTCTCCTCTGGAGATAACTGCTTAGTGTGGCATTCAAGCAGAGTGTTGGCTTCTATTTATTTAATTCCCTATTAAACGCCCTTCAATCTGCACATCCTGTCCAGGGCTCCCCCGGTGAGGTGTAAAATCAATTTGGCGTTTCTGAGCTAATCTTGGCATGAAGGATTTCACTGATTCCAGCACTAAATAGCAGGTGTGCCTTACAGCCCAGACAAAACCCACAAAGCCAACAACAGCAATGCAGATTGTCACCATCCTCCCTCAAATCTGACATGTAAAACAGCACAGTCTGTACCAGGAGATCACTTCATAGCATACAATCTCATAATACTGAAGGAACAGGTGAGGGACAGGTGGATTACTTGGAAAACCACTTGTTCTTTGCCTGTGGGACTCCACTGTGTCCAAAAACAGAACTGTAGGGCATGAAGATGAACTTCTAGGTGATGGTTCCAAAACCAGTAAAAGGAAAGTTCAAAAGGAATGGACAGGCAAAGTGTGGGAATCACTGGCACAGGATTATGCTGAGCTGAAAAAAATTATAATATTTATAAAATAATTCTATAAATTACTGGAAGTGAAGTTCACAGTGACCTATTAAATACAGTGACCTTGATTTTGGACCTGGAAGCTCTGACCTGTAAATAGCTGGAGACTGATGAGTGCTGCAGAAAAAAGTTGTTATAGGCCTGCTGTGCTCCTGCCTTCTCTCACAGCACTAGGTGGACTTTTGGAGAAAATTAGCACAGACTTTCTTCCTCTTTTTCATTGTGAATATAGAGAACTTCAATATTTTCCATCCACAGTCTGCTAGAACTGGGAGCCAACCTCTCCTCTGGGAACCGTGTGGTCTCCCTGGATCTGCACATCTGTGATCTCTAGGAAAAGGGAGAATCAGACCAAAAGTGGAAAGGAAAATCTGCATCTATAAATAAATTCTGTGCCAGCACCTGAACGAAGACTGGAAGAAATGCTGATGGTGTAAAGCACCTCGAGATGCAGCCACACCTGGAACACATGGACAGATCCAAAGGGTCTGGATAAGGATTTCCTCGGCACTCTGTTATGTAATGGGCAGCTCATCACAGGTCCTTCCTAGGATGAAATCCTACTGGTGATGGCCTTGTCTGAGCAAAAGGTCCAGGCAGCCCTTGTGGTCTGTAGCTCAGCTCTGGGGCTGGGAGTGATGCCCCATCCCTGGGGGTGTCCAAGGCCAGGCTGGTCGGGGCTTGGAGCAACCTGGGACAGTGGAAGGTGTCCCTGCCCATGGCAGAGGGGTTGGAATGAGATGAGCTTTAAGGTCCCTTCCAACCCAAACTTTCTGGGCTTCTGAGATTTTATGTCCCTGCTCATTGCAGGGGAGTTGGACTCTAAGCCCTTTAAAGGTCTCTTCCATCCCAAAGTATTCTGTGATTCCGTGACGCCTCTCATGGACACGGATCCCATTAACTCCACTGCCATTGCTCAGCAAATGGGCTCCGAGCAGCTCTCCACAAAGCCAAACCAGAGTTCTGGGAGAACACAAGAGATCAGGGAGATCCTGCTATTCTTGTGTGAAATACAGGATCAAGGCATGAGCAGGAGGCAGTGGATGAAAAATGCTGACAGTGTGAAAAACAGCACAGGGCTCCAAGCTGGGGCAAGTTCTGGATGGACCATTCAGAACCAAAGTCCCAGCACATCCTTTTTCATCTGCTGGGTGGAATAAATGACTCACAGCTGATCCAACAGAGCCAGAGTTCCCCATGGAAGCTTCAGACCTCCTTGGGCTCTGCTAAGGTGCAAGTGACTGACGGAATCTTTCCTTCACTGATCGTGTCTTAGTGGATGCTCTGCAGTCAACTAAGGAGCAAGTTTGAGGTGCTTCTTTAAGAAACCAGGTGAAAATAAGGTATTGAAAGTCCTATTTTACACTTTCAAACTTGAATGCAGGATCCATGAAGTGGATGAGCATTTTCTGGGCCATTTCTGATGCTCCTTGTCATTATCACTCCTGCCTAGAGAACAACATGGACTTTGTAGCTTCCTCTCCATTATATTACACAGGAATCCACCTCTGGTTTGAGGTGAAGTGATGGATTTCCAGGAGGCCAGACTCTAGACCAGAGAAGAGTTTTGTGCCATACCACAGGACAGGGACTGAGGTGTCAGATACCTCTTCTGGCTCTGCCTGCTCTTCACACATGACTCTGCCCAAGCCTCTTCATCTCTTTGTGCTCAAGACCCTTATCTATAGGAGGTCAGTGATATCTCCTCTTACCTGTTTTGGTCCTGTGATTTCAGATACAGAGTCCACACCATAGACCTTCAGACCTTCTCTCACGCTGTGAAACCCCAGGATAAAGAGAACAGAGCCTCTGCTGATGCCAAGATTTCCAAGCCGTCCCAGCCTGACTGTGCTCATCATTTTGTGACGGGTGAGAAGTTTTCCAGAGGTGTCCAAGCACCGCAGCAGGGAAGGGCCCAATCTTCCTCTGCTGGCTCTGCAGCAAAGCCTCTGTGCTCCTCCCAGAATAGCAACGGGCAAACCTCGGTGCTTCTCTTCCAAACCCATTTGCATTTTTAGAAACTAATTTGCAAAGCCTCTGCCCCTGTGGCTACGAGCAAAGCCTGGCTGTCTGTGCAGCCTCCTCAGCCACGGCATCTCTGGAGCAGCAGCTTTGCTCAGTGGGATGCTGTGAGCTCGGACTTGGGGGTGGATTTACACCTGAGACAAGAAAGCCCTGCCTGAAGACTCTTGGGATCCTACAAGCCAAGAGGGAAAGTGTTGGGGATGAGGTCAGTGTAGCCACAGGTCTCCGGGGGGAGCTCCTGACACATGGCAGAGCCTGGGACCCCTTTTTCCAGCACACCCGACCCCACCCTCTCACCTGTGCTCAGCAAAAACATCATTCCAGAGCATCCAGTGCCTCTCACCACCACCACCGTGACCACTGGAGTGCAGGGAGTTGGCAAACCACACTGAGTTCTTCTCCTCATTTCCTATATCCATAAGCCACACAGACAGCACTTTTTAGGTATCCAAAGCCACAGCCTTCCTGGGGAAGGCACGGAGAAGTCTCATCGTGGTGAGCTGCAGAGCATCTCCCATCCAGCTCCCACTTCTGGAGGTGCTGGTCCGTGGGCACAGCTGCCAGAAGGACACCAGATGGTGGGAAGTGGCTGCACACCCACCTTCAACCTGCTCTCCTTTCGTTCACAGCTTGGATTGAATAAGGGGGGGATTAAACTGATATGCCTTATCTCAGACCTCCCAGGGATCCCTGCACCGGCCAACACAAACACAGCTCTCGCTCTGAAACAAGTCACATTTGCAAAGAGTGAGTTCCACAGTCAGAGGGATGATGGCACGATAAATTTGTCGTATTTTTAAGCAAAGATAAGCACTGGTTGCCTAAGACTGAGCTTCACTCCAGGTCTGCCCTGCTGAAACCAAACCAGCATTTCTATGGCACGGAGCACTCGGCAAACACACAGGATTGGTCACCGTGTTAATTCCAGCACGGGATTGAAGCCCATAACTGCTGCAAGAAATGCACAAAACAATGCCCAGAAATGCTGTGTGGAATTCCAGGGTCTCTCCACACCGGCGCTTCACTCCCAGCTTCCCAAAAGCAACCCCGCTCCTCCTCGCCAGGATGGTGAAGAGAGTTCAGGTCAACACCAGCAAAACCCAGCATAAATGGAAGTGGTGGGGAAAAAACACCACTGGCTGCCAGATGGAAACTAGAAAGGGACTAACTCTGGCTTATCTACAATTTCGTTGTGTTTTCCTATTTTTAAATGATTTAGCAGTTTGAGAATTTTGCTAAGTGCCTCACTGATCACACAAGGTTATGCAGCAGTTTGCCACCCACGTGTGACAAGGACATGCACGGGGAGGGCAACCCTCAGCCCCTGTGCTCTGTGTAAAATGCAGAAGTTCAGGCATGATTAATAAATTCCTTAATGCATCTATGAGTATTTTGTCACTGAGATCAAGTTTACTGTCAGCAGGTTTATAGATACCATTTAGATTCCTATAAATTTGACATAATTAATTTTTTTTTTTTTTTAACAGTTGACTTTTTTCCTACAGTTTCTGAGCAGAACACCCCATGTAGGATCCCACCAGCCCAGGCAAAGGAAAATCTCCCAAAGGCCTCAGGACAAGAGCAGCACCTACAAAAGCAAACGCCTGTGCCTCTACAGGGTCAAAGCTTTGATTTCATCATTGAAACGCAATGCAAAAAGAAGCACCAAAATAAACAGCTCCATAAAGCAGCAGGAACGCAGCAAAGCAGTTGGAGGCTCCTCCAGCAAGAATGACCTAAATCCAAGAGGCATTTGTGCAGATGCTGCTCAGCTCCACAACACCCTCACAGCCTCCAGGACAACCCGGGATGCACCGACGAACAGGGAAGCAAACCTGGGAGAAGCCTCTTTCTTTTTAGTAAAGTCACGGCAATTTTTTTTTTAAATTTTTTTTTCCAAGGTACCCTCCCACAGCGGCTGCCCCACATCCAGGGCTGCCTGGGGGCCCGGAGACCCCTTTTCCCACCCGACCCCGGGTTATCGAGGGAGATGTGTGTAATTGCCCTGTCAGGCAGCTGAAAGGCGCTCGCCTTTAGCTGATGCCACTTCAAAATGAAATTCTTTCTTTGGCATGGCTATGTCTGATATGCAGGCATCAAAGGGGAGGCAGCAGGTCGCCGATGCCCCAGGCCACACATTTCCCTTCTAAAGGCAGGAATGAGAGTGTCAGCTCGGGGCCGAGGGGGCCCCGGAGACCCAACACCCATCGCTCCTCCATGGGGTGCTGCGAGCCTGGGAGGAGCCCCCAGCACCCGGAGACACCCGAGGGCTCTCCGGCAGCAGACGGGACCCTGCGGCCTGAACACCGCTGGGATGGGGGGGTGGGAAAGCCTCGCTGGCACAGAGCAGGTCGAGGGCTGGGGTTTTTTCTTTCCCAGAGAACCACAGGGCCACGCTCGCCTCCCCCCCCCCGCAGCTCCCATCTCCTCTCTCCACCTGCACTCTTCAGGGAGCCAAGGCTTTTGGCAAGCCTTCCGCTCCACTTTTTTATTGGTTTCAACTAAGCTGCCCCTTTCAGAGGGTTGGAAAGCTTCAATCATTAAAGGAAAAGAAGAGGAAAAAAAAAAAAGAAGAAAAAGAAAGCATCATGCACCCTCACGCTGCTGTCCCTTCCCCACTCCCACAATGGCCTCACGCCACCCATCCCAGGCACAGCTCCCTGTTTTCCAAGCCAAACACAGCCCACAGCCCCTCCAATGCATTTGAGGCAGGGTTTTCAAGGCCCTGGATACCTCCAACTGTACCTGCTTGGCTCCAATCACCTTCCTGCTCGGAAGCAATTTAGAAAGGACACAGCACAGGTAGCTATTAGCTAACACATATTTAACTGCTCCAGATATCTTTTTTTTTTTTTTTTTTGGCATTGTAATGGAGTGATTTGATCTTCAAAGGACCCGTGGAAACCTTTGAAGCTTCCCAATCTCCAGTGGGGAGGGGAGGAGAGGGGGGAAAATGTTAATAGTTTTAAAACCTGGGGAATCCTGAAGTCAGAGAAAGGGTATAAAACCCAGCGGGTTTAGCATAAAGCCCTCAGGTAAATCTTCACCTTCTTTTCAAATGCATTTTTGGTGGGTTGCTTTGGAAAGGCTTGGGCCAGGTTAGCAAGGTCGGCTCTGTTCCCAGCGGCTCTTAAATGTCCAGGGACCCTCATCTCCCACGTGGCACAGCCCCAGCACCGGGGGATCCGCGGTACCTCGGCGAGAAACAGAAAGACTAAAGTTTGCAAAACCTTTAAGTGAAAAAAGTGGTGGGGGGGAAAGGAGTGGAGGAGGAGGGAGAGGGGTAAAAAAAGATAAGGAGACAAGATAAAACTCCCGGCTGCACTCCCAGCCAGCACAGCCTCAGCAGCACCCTGAGAGGCGAGACACAAAATGCATTTACCTTTAAAATAATGACTCATTTTATTTTTTTCTTTTAATATGTAGTTATAAATATATTTTGTCAAAATATATGATCATTATTGTCAAAAACATTTGCACATAAAGTCATAAATAAGGTCAAGGTGAACGTTTAGTTTAGAGAAGAGTCCAGCTATAGCAAGCAGTTCTGGGGTGGGACGGGAGGGAGAGAGAAGGGGAGGAGAGGGCGGCGGGGAAGGGGGTCAGCGGCACCCGCACCCCTCCACCACCATCTCCTGGTAGTTTTTCAGGACCACCTTGTCATACTCATCCAGGTAGAGCATGGAGATGGCGCTGAGCTCCGTGGGCACGCAGCAGGCCTTGGGAATGCTGGAGTTCACGGAGTTCACCAGCGTCTGCACGATGGCGTGGTTCGTGGAGTTGAGGTGGTCGGCCAGAGGGAAGGGGCAGTCCCCGTGGCAGTAAAACGCCTGGTAGCCCGGGGGTGCCACGATCCAGTCGTTCCAGCCCACGTCGCTGAAATCCACATAGAGGGCATGGCGGCGGCAGTTTTTTTTGTTCTTGCGGGAACGCTGGTGCTTGGGGCTCCGGCGGGCTCTGCGGGTCAGCGCGTGGCCTCGCCCGTCGTGCCCAAAAGTGACCAGGAGCGGCCTGAGCTGCGCCCAGTCCCCGCGCCCTTGAGGTAAAGATCGGCTAATCCTGACGTGTTTGCCCTGATGAGTCTGTGCGTGGTGGAGGTGGGTGACCTCGATCACCAGCCCGTGGTTCGGCTGCTTGTCCTTGGTCCACCGGATCACGGCCGGGCTCACATCAAAGGTCTCCCAGCGCGTCACGTTGTGGTGCACCAGCCGCGTGTCCAGCAGGCGCGTAATGGCCTGGGCGCGCTCCGACAGCGGCTTCATCACTTCGTAAATGTTTATCCGGTGGAAGCCCCTCTCCCACGCCGCGCTCGGCTCCTCCACCTGCTCCCGGTACAGCCGCAGCTCCGCCGAGGAGATCACCTCGTTTTCCGGCACGCTGCTGAGGTTGAAGACGAAGCGGATCCGGGGCGCCTCGCTGGGACCCGGGACGGTCTCCAGGTGCTCTGGAGAAGAGCAGGGATGGGGGGAAGTGGTAAGACAAGCAAACAAGAGCACGTCAGCCTCGGGGCACCTAGGCACGGCCCCGGCACAGCCACAGCTCACACCCACGCTTCACCTGCCTGGCAGCCACCGGCTCCTCTCCACTCCCCCAAGCATCCCTCCCGGCCGGACCGGGAGCGGCTGCTGCCCGGCACCGCTCCTGCCCCAGCACCGCTCCTGCCCCGGCACCGCTGGCTCACCCGCGCCTCGAGCAGTCCACCCCTTCCCATCTCGCCTCCCCGTTCAGGGAGACTTTTTCCCTTTAGCTTTTCCCCTTTTGCTTTTCCTCCCCCAGTCTCTCCAAAATCATGTCCCCGGCGAGATGCGGCGCCACGGAGCACAGAGGTGCCTTGTTACGGGGGGCAGGGGGAGAAAGAGAAGCAAATTCCAACGCAGTAATGATGCGGCTGGATTAATAATTCAGATTTACTTTGGAAAAGAAACATCCGCTAGGAAACATTTGGATCAGATTACAAGGGTCTATTGAATAAACCTTATAAACACACAGCTGTAAGTATTAAATTCGCGTCGGGGTTTGGGGGGATTTTTTTTTTCTTTTTTTTTTCCTTAAGAGTAAAAGCAGGCAGCAATTGCTTTGATAGTTCAAAAGAAACACTCCAGGGGCGAGATCCCGCCCTCGCTTTACTCCCGCATCCGATCCAGAGCCATTAAATCCACGCGAGCCCAGGGAGTGACCCCGAGGCAGAGGCACCGAAGGAAACTCACTGTTGTCAACAGAAGCAAAAGCACTTCAAAATATGGTCAAGCTCGGGTTAAGCACAGGATGCTGGAAAAAATACCGAGCAGCACGCCTGTCACCCACACACGGCAGGCTTGGGGGGGGGTGGTTTTCCTCCCATAAATTTAGGGCCGGGCACGTCCTGCTTCTAAAGGCATTTGTGAGCTTCCAAACGCAAGGAAATCCCGATCGCTACCGGAGCTGGGAATTTACCGCCTCCCATCACTGACCTTCATGGTGGAAACTCCTCACGGTGTTCGCCCGGCTGGTCGATCGCTCAGGGTACTGCAGGCTAATCTCCTGGAGGCTTTCCTCCTCTTCTCCGGACTGGAGTCGATAGAGATCCAGCATGTAACTAGGAATGACGGCTGACTTGCTGGGCTGAGGCCGCCTTCGCAGCCCAAACATCTGCAGCAGAGTTGTTTCGAAACCCCGCAAGAGTTCATGGCTTTGGGCAGAGCGGCGTCCGGATCCGGCTTGTCCCTGAAGCTCTGCCA